>BGPR01000010.1:1110127-1185982 GCA_013235015.1 Araneus ventricosus
GAGGATGAATGTTGGTAAAGGAGACCGGGCAATGCAATGAGATGTTATAAATCATATTTAATATTAAATTCACTTTGAATTATTTACAGTTGTATGTTTAATACACCACGTGGCAATAAAGAAGAGAATCAAGATTTTTTTTGTCAGTAACTGCGTAGTTGTACAGACAAAACATCTTGAGGTTTTTGAAGCAGAGAACGAGATCAAAAATTGTCGTCTTCATAAATATCTAAAGTATAACATAGTAAATAATTAAATTATAGAAACTTAAATTCAACTATTTTTTAGATTTAAATGCACTGGAATAGCTTTCTTTGATTCACATTTTACTTTCGCGTATATGAAGTATAGAAAGAGAAAGTATTGCAATCATCAAAAAATTCGAAATCCAGATTTGATGCATCTCACGTTTCTAACATCCCTGATTTCGAAAAAAAACATTTTTGGAATTATGTCTATGTGTCAAAAATGGCTTGAAAATGAATGGGTGGGTCTGAAATTGTATGGGTTCTACCAAATTTGTAGATTTTTATCAAATTTTGAACGAAATCCGTCCACAGGATGTCTGTCTGTCCGTGTGCATATGAACACAATAACTCAAAATCTTGAATAGCTAGATAGATGAGATTTGGAACTCAGTTTTATCATCAGAACTGTATGTCTGTATCAAATTTTGGACCAAATACATCAACGAGTAGACCATCTGTCGGTCTGTATATCCGCGTGCATGTAACGTGGTAATCTATAACACAATGACTTAGATAAATGAAATTTGGTATGTGGTCTTCTCACTACAATTATAGGTCTATATCAAAGTTTGATTTCAAGCGGTCGTAAAAATGGCATCCAAAATGCATCCTTGGTTTTCTTTGCCAAGCTACGAAGCACGAAACGCTCGAAAAAAATATGTAAATCCGAATGTATCCGGGTGCTTTTGATCATATAATGTATATAAAGGGAAAGTAATGCAATCGTCAAAAAATTCGATATCGAGATTTTGATGAATCTCCACATATTTAACTTTTGTCTGTCAGTCTATGAACACAATAAATCAAACTCGCTTGCACTAGACGGATGAAATTTGGTATGCGATGTTTACAGGAAATCTGTAAATGTGTAGCAAATTTCGGACGAAATTCATCGACGGGAAGTCTGGCATGTAAACACGATAACTGAAAAACTTAAATAGCTTGATAATAAGATTTGGAGTTCAGTTTTGTCACCAGAATTTTAGGCTTGTATCAAATTTTGGACCAAGTTCGTCAAAAACACTCTCCGAAGCACAAAACGCGCCATATTGTATCATTATATGAGTAAGTCGAAAGCGGTGTGGGGGGGGGGGACTCCCGCTTGTATAGTCACCCTTTCTTCTCGCCGTGGTCTACGAAGGCAGTTAACTCTGAGTATTGATGGCGGTTGACGAAGGTTCGCAATTTTTATGCGGGGGAGGGATAACAACACCTTTGTTAGGGAGTATACAAGAAAGTTTAGGTGAGATCACTTCCGCTGCTTAAATCGATATTATTTGTATGACTTATTCAGAATTTTGGATGATTTTATTTAAATGACGTTATTTAGAATTTAATATTTTTTTAAACAATTGTAAAATTTATTTTACAATTTACTTTTAAAATTTTCGACTATTATCCATTTTCAGGAATGCGTATGATAAAAATGTGTCACAAAAAGTTCGAAATCGGAATAGGAAATGAAATATTTTTTTAACTATCAATATCAGGTTTCTTAAACTGGATTTTTCACAGCAGTCAGCTGCAAGTTCTCAAAAAAGACGAGTTTTTAAATTTTCGACGCATATTATTGAAGAAAATGAAAAATTTTTTCGTCTTTAAATGTAATTCAAAAACCCTTTTTTATTATCATTATGCTCTCTTTCTTCCACATTTTTTTGTTCTTGTTTCTGTAACTATGTTGCTCACATTTATGATGAATATTGTCTTAGAATATTCTTACGTTTTCTTCGTACTTTGAGCAACCTTCGGAAGTATTCTACTTTCGTATACTCACACAGTACGGTGCGTTCTGTGTTAAACTTCGTAGTCTAGTGAAGATAATTGGCATTTTGTTTGGACATCTTCCCTTTGACCGATTGGTTCCACAATGTGATATAAATCTACAGTTTTGGTGTCAAAACCACACACCAAATTTCATTTCTATAACGTGTTCAGTGTCGTAGCGAGGACAATTTGCGTCAGGGTCATAATATAATTTTTCGCCCCCGTCCTGATCCATGCCCTGACTTGCGGGAACGGCGCCCAGGCATGCTAAATCCCCCCCCCCCTCTCATCGTAGTTGACTTTAAAAAGCGATATAACACTGTAACGCTATGTCATCACGGCCAATGCCGTAGCAAGGGTAAGTGGCGCCCGGAAAATAATCTGATTTTTTTTTTTTATCCCAGTCGTCAACAGTGGCTTAACAAGCGTAAATGGCAACAAAAGTTTGCTATTATTTTTGCACCCCTTCGCCATGCTTTGCTTTAAAAATGGCATAAAAGCAGCAATATTTTGATTTAAATGCCTTAAAGCTGGTGCCCGGTGTATCTATACCTTCTTGCCCCCCGTTCGCTGCTCCACTGAACTTGTTGTCTTTTTTAGTTATTGTGTTCTCATACAAACAAGCTGACTGTCAACACTTTGATGAATTTAGAACAAAATTACTCACACATCTTCAATTCTGATGTAAAGACCACATCCTAAACTTCACTTACTTAACCTTTTCAATTATCTCAGAGATATATTCGCGAATGGACGGATCGACAGACAATCTCACTTATACATTTTATGAAGTAGGACAAAAATTTTATCCGGATCTAGAATTCTAGTAATAAAACGATATTATAAATTTCATCCATCTATTTCGTTTTGCTTTTTAATTCTTGTATTCACATGCACACAGACGGTTCACATGAAATCAGATAAAATTCCCTTCGACGAATTTCGTCCAAAACTTGAAATAATCCAGGATTGTGCACTAAAGAACACGTAAAAAATTCCATACATCTAGCTAGGTGCAATTTTGAGTGCTTTCACAGATAGATAGAGAGTCAGACATTATTCCAAAAACGATTTATTGAGTCTCAAGAAGACCTAAACCGTGGAGACTCATCAAAACTTCTAGGTCGAATTGTTTGGCGATTACAATACTTCCTCGTTGTACACTTCGTATATGAGAAAGTGAAAACTGTATTGATAAAACTTGACGTATGAAATAAAATTAATTTGATAAAACTTGCAATTTTCCTGAAGGAAAACCGATATTTATTGTGCACTCATTAATGCTAGCGTCCCTTTTAAAGGACGCTTCTAAAAATTCAACGTAAACTCAAAGAAATTATTTTTTTAATATAAATTTTACAAAAAAGTATTTTTGAGTATCCGTTTTTTCTATATTCAATCACAGGCAGCAGATTTTAAGCATTGGGTTGATAATGTAGCATTTTTTATTTTCAAGTCAGACTCGGAAAGTAGTTTTCTGCAATGTGAAGAAAGAAAGAGCAAGCTCGTTCAATTATTTACCAATCAATTTGCCTGCGTTTTAGAAATATATCAGTAATTGCAATTGTAAAATATATTTTCTTTTTGGAATTTTATCTCATTTCAAATTTTGATAGGGTTTTTTGCATTAATAGAACTCTGTCGATATAGACACGCTAGGTTTAGGAGGGTAAAATTTTTCCTAGATTTTTCAGGCAGGATTCAATTTATTTCACAACATGCAATATTAGTATACAAAATATTATCGAAAAACTGCGAGTTGGGCTTTAATGGGCTAAGAGTTAGCATAAAAGTTATTAAATTTATTTCATTCATGCTAAAAAATCATTCAAAAACATGTAAATAACTTCTGAGATTTGTGTACAATGTTATTTTTCAATCAATAGCACATTATTTTACCTCTATCGTAAGAATTTGATCACATGCAGTGTTGTTTACACTACGAGCAAACAAATATGTACAAAAAGTTTTTAAAAAAATTTTGCCTCAGGTTATTTTTTGAAGATTTATATTTAGACATAATTATTATCGCAATGCAGCATTCGCTAGAAATTGAGACATACTCCTGCTTATCTATGCAGTATTACCCTGCTGATGTGGGCACCACTAAATGTGGATGAGTGGCTCAGGTTTCATATGAAGGCACTCGCCCGCCTAGGGTTACATTAACGGTGGGGCTGTGAGTCCCTCCACCAGTGATAGTACGCACCTTCTACGGGAGGGGTAGGGCCGTGAGGCTGTGTTGGCCGAAAAAGAAAGAAGAGGACGAAGATGCTGATTGTTTGTGACAGCTCTAGCTTTGGCCCCAACACATCCGTTTGTGGTTGTCATAGGTGAATATATCGAACTTTTTGTCATCTTAATTGTCAAAGGTATACAGTTTTATAAAAAATACCTCACACAGTTTTATAAAAAACAATTGCCGACAATCATAATCAAACATCAGCTCTTTTTAATTATGATAAATTGAAGTTTGTGCAGACTTTGAAAAACAATAATGATCTCCTAAAAGTAATTGACATTTTTAAGAACCCGGATACGACCCCGAAGCTGTTGTGGATGTAGGGAACCGCTTTCTTGCGGTATTGTATGGCTACCCAATAACTAACTCGGATACACCATCCTTGAATAATGTTCGATACAAATGTTACATGAAATCTTCATTTAACGAGAGTAGCAACATGGCTTCGCTTCGCAGCTGCCCAACAACATTCCCTAAAAGTTTACTATCAGATCCATCACTGGCTTGACAATAAAAAGAGATCTGAAGACTGGGGTTGGGAAAGAACAAACAGTGGGCTCCAACCTGTCAAAATTCTGAAGACCTCCGCACCTGACTCTATCCTTTACGTAAGATATCCTGCAAGTGTAAGAAGAGGTGCGCAGGAAATTGCAGCTATAGGAAGGTCAGACTGTTTTGTTCAGTGTTGTATCCTCATTATTGGGGCAACTGCAATAACAGAAGGATTCAAGAGAGAGAGTAATTAATAGTGATGAGGAGATGATGGTGAACCAATACTGCCCGATGATTTAGTTGAGGCGTCTTTATCTTTGCATGTGGAGGAAGACACAGGTGATCTTTCAAAAGATATTGGACCATAAGCTTCAAAGCGTCCAAGATAAAGTGAAGAGACTGTGTAATATATGTCTTATGTTATTACTAAGATCATATTTATGACTGTAGTTGTATTATTATTAAGTTATTATGACTTTTATAGTTTAGAATGTTCCTTTTTTTCATGTCATTTTTTTTCTTGGTTACTATATACTGTAACGTTTTGATAGCCAAAGACTCTGGGAAGGAAGGTCCAGAGCCAAGAAATACTCTCTATTTCTAGCACATGCGTGCAAGAGTCTTTATTGAATATTGATCTGGATTAAATACGATAAAATTATTAATATATAATGACAGTTCAGGTACAGATTTACAGTTCTATACAGTGCTCACATAACCAAAACAGGCCCACTTCTACGAGTGGCCTAAAAGAATCAAGTCGGTCTTCGGTCGACCGGACTTGAGGTCTCAGTGACCCAAGTCTATCTTGTTACCACCAAGAAAATAGAGCAATCGCTCGTCTCTGTCCTCTTCCGAAGAACTCCTTCAAAAATCTCCTCTTTCTCTTCCCTCGCACTTCCTTTTTCTCCCTCGTCCTCCTCCTGGGGGACGGTCCAGAAAAGTCTCTCCAACAAATCACCGTCAATTCTGTAGCTGGAGTCCACCTCAGCGAGCCAATTGGCTCCTTACCTTTTTTTGGGCCTGTCCTTTCGTTGCAAGCGGTCTCTCAGACTGGAGATAACTTACCCTTTTCATCGCGTCCACTAAAGAGCAGACCGCTGGCGCCAGACTGAACTCCAGGCTCTCTTTGTTGGCGTGTTAACGAGGACTTCCCGCTGAGGCACCTGCTCTGTCCTGTGACCCATGGCGTTGGAAAAAAAGTTACCGCTAATGATCTGGGGGGATCCTACAGACTCCCCCCCCTTTAAGACGAGTTTCACTTGTGAAACTCTTATGCTACTGTCATATAGCAACAAGGAAGCCTTTTATGCCTATACATATGTACCAGTACCATTTATCTTACACATTTACTATTTACAAAAAATACCTTTTTAAGTTGTTAAACTCGCGAAAGAGCGTCTACATGCTTAATGGATTTTCCCGGTCTATGAATAATCGTGTAATTGAATGGTTGGAGTGCAAGACTCCAATGCATCAACCTTTGATTATTCCCTACATTTGACTTTAACCAGACTAAGGGGTTATGATCAGTTTCAATTTTAAATGGTTGTCCATCTAAATAATGATGGAGTTTCTTAATCGCGTAGATAATCCCTAAGCATTCTTTTTCCGTAGTACAATAGTTCAATTCTGCCTTTATGAATTTTCTACTAAGGTACAAGATAGAGTGCTCTTCTCCCTTTTCGTCCCTTTGACACAATACGACTCCCGTACCGGTATTTGACGAGTCCACTTGAATAATAAACGGCTTAGAATAGTCTGGCGCGTGAAGAACCGGACTTTCAACCAGTTTACCCTTAATTGTGTCGAAAGCCTTTTGACATTCGGGTGTCCAAGTTATCTGTTCTCTTTTATTTTTCCCTCTCAGGGCGTTTGTCAAAGGTTCTACGATTTTCGCGTAGTCTTTGATATATCGACTATAATACCCTATCATCCCAATTAATCGCCTAATTTTCGTTTTAGTTTTCGGAGCAGGGAAATTTACAATAGCTTGAATTTTTGCTTCCACGGGACTTCGGATTCCATTTCCTACCACATGTCCGAGGTACTTGACAGTTTTTCGGCCCAAGCTACATTTTGAGGGTTTAATTTTTAGTTTGGCGTTTCCGATTTTCCCTAATATCACATCTAGGTGCTTTACATGTTCGTCTAGTGAATTTGAAAAGATAGCTACGTCGTCTAGATAAGGTACACAGAAATCCTCGCATCCTTTTAACAATTCTGCCATAAATTTAGAGAATGTGAAGGGTGCTGACACCAATCCGAAAGGCATTGTTTTAGGAATATAACATCCAAAGTTAGTAGCAAAACCAGCATATCTTTGGGCCCTTTTCGTGAGAAGCAGTTGCCAGTAGCCTTTGGTCAAGTCCAGGACAGAAATATAATTCGCGGCAGCCACTCTTTCGACTCGTTCTTCAATATTCGGAAGCGGGAAATATTGGGTCTTCGTGATAGCGTTTAATTTCCGGTAATCGATACATGGCCGTGGCTCGCGTCCGATCGTCTCTACTAAAATCATTGGCGAGACATAATCTGATTCGCCGATTTTAATAACTCCTAGATCCAACATTTTTTTAATTTCAGCCCTTAAAATTTCATTTTGACGCGGAGAGGTTCGATAAGGTTTACAGCGCATCGGTTTGTAGCTAATCAATTCAATGGCATGTTCTACCAGATCTGTTTTCCCTGGTTCATTTGAGAATACTTCCTGGTGTTGATTTAAAACTTTCCTCAACTTTTTAAAGTCTTCTTCAGTGACATGTCCCTCTAATTCGCTTGCCTGAATTATCTCTTCTAAATTTATTTCGGTATGGTGAGTGTCTGGGTAATCTATTTCCAAGTCATTTTCCTCGATTTCCTTGTCCCTTTTATCAGTTAACAACAAATTAACTCTCTCTGCGCGTTTATAATACGGCTTTAACATGTTTATGTGATAAATTTGTGATTTCTCGTTTTTATCTAACCTTTTCACAATATAATTTGTATCCCACAATTTTTTATCTATCACACCTGGTCCTACCCAGTTTACGGCAAATTTATTTGGTTTATGGGTTGCTAGTATCAAAACCTGGTCCCCTATTTTAGCCCTCTGAGCGTTTCACACGTATTTCTACGTCGACCTTGGACTACCTCATAAGCGGGAAACACGCATTTCAACGTGTGGTCAGAGACACGCCGAAAGCGGTCAGTCCGGATATTTACGTCTCTTGTGAACTGTCTCTAAAGTGCGAGAAACGTATTATTCCGAATTTCTTCCCCCTTCCTTGGTTTGACATTTTGATTGATTAGCTGAGTAGGGTAGCGGTCGACACAATGAGTGCTGATAAGAATGTACTTACTGCAAATTAGAGATACCACAGGATCCAAGACCCCACACCCCCTTTGGCTTGGGGCATTTTAACGCTATCTGCATTGAGGTCTTCTTTCAGAAAGAAGGTCAGTTTTGGATTTTTTTTTCTAGTTGTGTGTGTCCGAATTTGGATTCTGTATAAGTTCGGTTTAATATTTGTCAGCCTGGATTGAAATTGTATTATGTTTCAAGTGTTTTCCCTGTAATACACTTATGTTATATAAGATTTTATTTCAATGCATCAATGTTTTAATCGAATTGTTAATTAAAATAGATTTTGTGGTCCAATCTCTTTCAATACCCCTTTCAAGCATAGAAAAATTTGAGAAGCCGGGGGTGATAAGAAAAGAGGGGGTTGTTTATTTCGTTATATAACATTGAATTGAAAAAAAATAACTTTAAGGTTTAGGTGTGATTTTTTAAAACTATAACAGTTTTTTTTCTAGATGAGTTTTCTATATTACACTACTTAGAATTTCTTTTAAATTCATCAAAATGAAATAAATTCCGAAAAAAAAACAATTATTTTTTCAAATAATTATTATTCAATTTATTTTTTGCTCACTTTGAGCAAACATTGAAACAAATGTTAAAGAAAAGGGATGAAAATTTTATTTTTTATATTTTAAAATATTGTATATTTGTTAGAGAAAATTTTGGTTTACATGGAAACGTAAAGAATAATATCAACTAAATTTAACGTTTGAGTGATCTTAACAGACTTTTAGTTATCTTATTAAGAGTCTGATAACATCTGCAGTTTAAGTTTATTTCAATAGTCAGTAGGGTGGATAGAAAAGTATAGGAAAAAAATTTTTTTTGGAAATTATTTTTGGCATGGGGCGGGAAAGTTGTGTCTTAAGTATATTAGTTTATATAATTTTTTTTATTGAAATTCATTTATATCTTCCGGTGCCCCAAGCGCCTCAAATATAGTTAAAAATTGAATTTTTTATGAAAATTTGCAATTTTTTTTTGTTTTGTTTTGAAATTATTTTTGGCATGGGGTGAGAAAGTTGCGTCTTAGGTATATTAGTTAACATATATTTTTTTATTGAAATCCATTCAAATCTTCCAGTGCCCCAAAAATAATTAAAAATGAAAATTTTTTTTTGAAATTTATAAAAAAATATTTTCAAAATTCCCTTTAGCGCCGGGTAAGAAAGTTTTGTTTTGGGTATATTAGTTTACGTTTTTTTTATTATTATTCAAATTCATTCATATGTTCTGGTGGCTCAAACGCCCTCCAGAAAGTTAAAAGTGACATTTTTACAAATATCTATTAAAAATTGTGAATTAATGCAAAATATTTGAAAAATTGGCAGATTATTCAAGTATTAAAGTATACTTATAAATAATTATAATTTTATAATAATACATGAAGAATAAATTTAATAGTTAGAGCAATAAATCACAAAACTTATAAAAAGTGAACTTACCTCATAGATTTTTTAATTATATTAGTTTGAAGATTTACATATTTCTAAAGGATGTAATCCTTTTTGGTATTATAATGTTTGATAAGACTTCTTGATTGTATCCTATTCAATATGAAGCCGGGTCTCTTCTCTTCTCCATATACACTTTTCAACGCTTCAGACACTAAGCGAAAACATCTTTCTGCAGCTTGAGTATGGCATGGATATTTTGATCATTCCTCCGTTTTTCTAACTTACCATGGGCTCAATTTCTTTAAATGGCACATTTATCAAAAGAGGTGGTTCAAAAGGTCCAACTCGTTGCTAGTTAATAAGTGCAAAACAATGCTTTGCTTTAAAGTCTATTTTTTGTACTTGAAAAATTCTTATTCTGATAATCCTCTGTTTTCATTTCTAGCACATATTAGTTTTCATAGCGCTGAAGACCTTATATTCTCTCTGTTATCTGTAAGCATTGACAATAGCAAATTTTCAGGATAACAAAACAAGCTATTTCGTTGATTAAAAGTGTCATATTTCTTAAATTTGGTCCCAAATATCTAGAAAATGAGGTAAGTCCCCAAATATACCGCGCTCCTTCTGTTATGGAGGGCTTTGTCTTGACATGGAACCAAACAGGTTGCATATACCTTCATAATATACCTTGCAAGAATAATAAGATTGTCAGATGGCTTTTCTGTGACCACACACAGCCTTAAAATTCTACCTGCAAATGTTATCCACCTTGAGTAAGTAACTGAACCAGGCTTTCTTAATACCAGGTCAGAATAATATTCACCACGTGATATCGCTAGGCAAATATCATATATATATTGCTGATCAGTGCTGAGAACCATTTTATCTATATTATCTGGTATACTCTCCACACTTATTGAAGAAAAAGGCAGGATTTGATTTTTTTACAAATTGGGTCGACAAAATTCTTTAGGACAAGTTGTTGCACAATCCAAAGAATTTAGTAGATGACGGAGAGGTAACTCATTTGCTTGAAGCAAACGAATGCACCACTGTAATGGTCTATTGAGGCCAGTTCCATCAAACGAATAATACCTCCCTTGTGCCCCGTATTAACATTTGTTCCATCATACCCAATTGAAATGTTAGCCCATTTAATTGATATTATTTGATACAAAAAAAATTGAGTATTGCTTCTTTTATGGCCTTAGCTCCTCCTGTTGCAGCATTAACATTTCCGATATACACAGAGTTAGGTTTGTTTACAGGAGTATAATGCTCCTCTTTCGCGGTCTTTGGGCAGTACTTTGTGTCCTTCTTAATTAGCACTTTTGTGTTGTCTTTTCTCCCATCGAAATATAATCCGGTTAAAAGAGACCGCGACATTGTTAAATTAGTAGACTCTGCAACTGCATTTTAAAGCTTTTTACCCTGTATACGAAATTTATTGCATTCTATCACATGCGAAATCGTGTACAATTCCAATGTCTTGTAAAACAGCACTGGCAAATGAAGCAACTTCTCTATCTGAAATTCAGTATCGATCACATTCCCTTGCTAAGGTAGGGAAATCTAAACGATTTTGTGATTGATATTCCAAGGTAATTACATCCGTATCTGTATACGTGGAGGAATACATAGTGTTGAGCCCAAGTAGCTCCATTGATTGAGCATGAGCAGCATCATTTTTAACCGCTTTACGTTTTATTCTTTTGTCTTCCATCTGTTTTCTTTTTTCCCTTTTCCTTTTTCTTTTAGTCGCAATTACGTCCACTCCTCCAATAACCATTTTCCTTTCTAATCTTTGATATTTTATAAACAATCCCACAACAAGTGGAATTGTCATGTCTTTTTGGCATTTATATGTATCGAAATTTGTACACTTACAAAATGTGATATCGAACAAACACGATATTTTTTCATTACGACAATTTTCCAATTTTTGTTGGAATTTTTTGTCATTCCTTCACCTTTTCCTCTATGTTTATTCCTGTAAAATCGTTTCTTTAACACATTTTTTATTTTTAATTTTTAATTCGAAATTTGCATAAAAATCGTTTTTTGCAAATATTTAAGTGTCTTGGGGCACCGGAAGATATTGAACAAAGTTGAAAACATTTTGCGTGTATGCTAGTACACTTAAAAGACAACTTTTGCACCCTATGCCGATTATTTTATCCAAATTTCGAATTTTCGATCCACCCTAATAGTCAGTGAAAATGTTTATTTCTTTTTTAAAATGTAAGAACACAAAACCATTTCTAAGAAAATATCAATGCTTACTTCAATGATACTGTATTTATGCACTAGTTCCTTGAGCGTTATAGTTTTGCTGATATGCATTCTTCATTAAGTGATCAAATCTAAATGCCTGAATTACATTGCTTTTGGTAGCTCTTATGCCAATTGCGAGCTGAATTTTAATAGATGCTATGAGACAAGAATCCACTAATATGTGTTACAAACCTATAATGCATCCCGACACGTTATTAACGAGTTTGAAGACAGTACTTCTAATAATAATAGTAGTCTCAGGCATTGAATTATTTCCAAACTCCACCGTCACATGCTAGACAGTGTGTTTTATCACAATATCTTGTGTGTGTGCTGTGATTTGTAAAGTATAATTTTTTTAAATAAAATTCTGATTTATATACAGGTTTTTATTTTCATTCTGAACTTTAATGGATAATAATGAGACTTTTATTTATTTTCCAAGCTGTATGATATATTTGAATTAGATCTATAATTTTATTTTTTAAGAAAAACAGTAAAGTGTCAGTTTTATGTTAGCTAAATTTCCTTTATATTTGGTATGAAAAGGCCCAAAAATGTTTTTGATTATCACACCGATAACGTCCAAGACATTTATAAATTGTGAAAAGGCACCTGATTAATTTCGAATAGGTGTTAAATTTTTCTCCTTATTCTTTGATTTTGCGAAGTTTGCAAAAAATTGTCTGTAGAAAAAAAAATTCAATAACATTTTACTTCGTAGCTAGCGCATTTTCGTAAAATTGATAGGAAAAAAAAGTTTGATCGTTTTTACATTCTAGTAAACGAAGTATACAAAGAGAAAGAATTATAATCGTTGATCGTAAATTTCAACACGAGATTTTGAAGAATCTCCAGTTTTTAGACCTCCCCGAGTCCGAAAAACACAATTTTGGAATTATGTTTGTGAACACAATAACTCAACAACGGTTAGAGTTAGAAAGAAAGAATCTTTTATATGGACTTAATACAAAATTAGTATATTTCAATCAATTTTTGGATAAAGTCCGTCCAAGGAAAATTTGTATGTTAGGGTTCATATCAACACGATAATTTATGAACTTAAACAGCTAGATAGATAAAATTTGGTACACAGTTTTAAAAATTAGGAATGTAGGTCCGTATTAAATTTTGGACGAAGTCCCTCGACGCGTTAACTGTCTGTTGGATTCTGTAATCGCATGCTTGTGAACACGATAATTCCTAAACGCAACAACTTAGATAAATGAAATTTGGTATGTGGTCTTTTAACCCTAATTGTCCAATTTTCGTTTCAATCGGGTAAAAAAAAACTTTAATGCCCCTGAAACTCAATATGCCATTACATTTCGATAAAAAAAAATTATAAATAAAGAATTAAAGGGGCCGTTCAAATATTACGTAAGCATTTTTTTGGTATTTTTTGACCCCCCTTGTCAGCAAAAATAAGCAAATCGCAAACCCCCCTCTTATAATTACGTAAGCAAACTGCACCTCCCCGTTCTTTTTTTTTACAAAACGTATAACAATAATAATCTAATTTTAAAAATTTTAGGATTTAATTCAAATAAAACCAGCGGGAGTGACCTCCCCTAAACTTTCTCGTATACTTCTCAAACATTTGTCATTTCCCTTCCCCCTGCGTGGATAAAAAAATCGAACCTACTGTAACCCAGAATTCAATGACTATCAGAAGGTTTTTCATTGTAGATTATAGTGATAGTAAAATATTTAGGTGAAAAATCATATTGAAAGAGATGCATATGTATTAAAAGTTAGCAATATTTATTTTCTATCAAACTGTAGCCAATGCACAAGCTCCGTGTGCAGAGGAGAAAACAGGAGAAGACCTCGTTCGTTAGCTTGCGCATGCGCAGAAATTGCTTCCAGTACGCAAGTAAAACAGGGGAAAAGTGATGTAATCCTTCCGCGTGCACAGAGATTGCTACCAGTACGCATGCGTATGGAGAATCGGATTAGAAAAATTAATTATGCAATTTGAACGCCTTTTTCGTTACCGATTCAAACGAAATTTGGGCACAGACCTATAATTAATATTAGCAAACGTCATACCAATTTTTATTTATCTAAGCCAAAGGGTTTAGGAGATGTAATTTTTACAAGTACGCGATTATACAGACCGACAGACAGTCAACCCTTTGACGGATTTGGCCCAAAATTTTATACGGACCTACATTCATGATGATAAAACAGTGTACCAAATTTTATTCATCTAGCTATTCAAGTTTTTCAGTTATAGTGTTCACATGACCGCGGACAGACAGACTTCCCGTGGACGGATTTTGTCCAAAATTTGACAGACACCTAAAAATTATGTTTAAAGACCACATACTAAATTTCATCCCAGTAGCTCTAATAGTTTTCGAGTTATCGTGTTCACAGACACACATAATTCCAAAATTGTGTTTTTCGGACTCAGGGAGGTCTAAAACATGGAGATTCGTCAAAATCTCGAGTTCGAATTTTTTGACGATTACAATTTTCTCTTTGTATACTTCGTGTACGAGAAAGTAAAAACTCTAACTCGGCTTAAAATGAAAAAAAAAATGTAAGTTTAATTTCCTTACAATTTCAAGTTTAAGCTTACAAAAATCAATTTTCTTTTGCCAAATTTATCTTTTTTTTCAAATTTAATTTTTTAAATTAAATTATTTGTGATAATATAGATTATTAATATAGATTATTATGTGACTATCTATATAATAAGTGTTTATGTGCATACAAAACGGATTAATCCAGTTAAGCGCTGTTTATATTTGTGATCGGCTCTAAATTTTCTACCTTTTACCGAATACTAAATCAAGAAACAATATGAAAAGTTTTATAGTGCCAACAGAGATTAGTAATATATATATATATATATGGCATTGTTGTTGATCTTTAAAATTAGGGAAATTATTTTTATATTCGTAGACTAATATACTGACGTGTAGACTGAAAATAAATTGAAGTCAAGAATATAAAAAAGACAACTAATAATATGAAGTATAGCCAATATCTAAAATACAACTATTAATAAACAACAAATAAATTGAAGTCACAGACATCTAAAGAATATCAGCTTTCATGCAACTTCAATGATGTTCATATTTTTAGAAACTCACAACATAAAAAATAAGTAATATAGCGTTCATTTTTTTGGCCCAACGGTCTGGCATTTGTCTGGTCTAACGGCGTTTATTTTTTGCCATCTGGTGTTATGGACACGGGCAATATGCAGAATGAAGGCATCTTGAAGACATGAAGTGTAATTCAGTCACGCCACAGATGGGATCTTCCGAAAGCAATAAACCCAGCGCCAGAGAAATACCCCAGAATTCCCCTGGCACTGTAGTTTGAATAGGTTCCAAGCTGAATAGAACAGATTCTTGCGGTTATCCCCTCTATGGGGGGTGCTGATCGTTCCTAGTTCAGAGGGGGGGAAGAGACTCTATCTGCAGCGCTTTCGGAACATTTTCTGTTGGGAGGAAGGCACACTTTTAAAACAGATAAAGGTTCTTTAATCGCTCGCTTTTCGAATCGCTTTACAAAGAAGACCGAACCACTCAGAGGGTTAAATTCTCGTGAGATCGCCTTTTTTATCGTACCAAGTTTTCCTTTTTATTTGCTCGGCTGACGTTTTCTCCATCGCTAGCTCTTTATATTTTTGGAATCGATTTAAGAGTTCAAATACGTATTCAATTACTAATGAATTCTCTTCTTCGGGTTCTGCCCATTTTTCAAAAAGAAGGCGTTCTGGGGTTCGGAGATTGCGTCCGTGAACTAATTCGGAAGGGCTAAAGCCAGTAGTGTCATGATCTACTGTGCGCAACTCTAGTAATGCGGCCGGCAAATTCTTTTCCCAATCTCTCGCATTTTCCAGGCATATTACTTTTAATAAGCGTTTTACTGTCCTATGGAAACGTTCTATAGGGTTACTCTCGGGGTGGTGCACGGACGAGTGCCTAACCTTTATCCCAAATTTTTCCAAAAAGGTGGACGTGAGGTTACTTGTAAAACAGGATCCGAGATCGCAGGACACCTCACGCGGAAACCCAAATCTACTGAACGTCAAAAGCAACGCCTCCACAATAGATTCAGATTTTATGTCTTTCAAGGGAATCGCGTCCGGGTACTTTGAGGCAAGACACATCACCGTAAATAGATATTTATTCCCTTTTTCTCATTCTGGCAACGGTCCCGTAATATCACAATTTAATTTTGTAAATATTTCCGATATTATGGGTACTAATTTTAACGGAGCCTTTTTTTTCTCCCCCGCGTGCCCAATGCGTTGGCACGGATCGCAGCACCTAACATAATTTTCCATTTCTTTGATTATATTTGGCCAAAAGAAATTCCTCAATAATCTGTCCTTCTTTTTCGTTACACCTACGTGCGTTCCCGATTCGTTATGGCACAACTTAAGGATCTTTTCTCTAAGTTCTTCGGGTATTACTAACTGTTTACGAATCCCTTCTTTCGTATCGGGTGCAATTCTAAACAGCACTCCTTTATCTACCTGGAATTCGGAATTCTTTTCTCCGGCCTTGTCGAAAAGACCTTTCAAACTGGAGTCATTAATCTGTTTCCCTCGAAACTCGTCTCCCTTGATGTTAGCTAAAATAGTATTATTGTCCACTTCGGCTGGGGGTAGAATTTCTGTTCCCTCACCGTCGTTCAAAGAGTTGTTCCCTCCGTCTTTCTCGCACTTATCAAGGCCTATTGTTGAACTCCCCTCTTCTACAACCCTTCCTTTTGTGCTGTCTAAAAATCCGGCTTCTTTTTCGGTCCGAGCTGCTTTCGTTTGGCTTCGTGTCACAACAAGATTTATTAGCTCCGGAGAATAGGGATTTTTCTTAATCGCATCTATCAATTCCTGGGTTTTATTTCCTAATAAATAATGTTTCATTTCCACGCTAGGATCTAAAACTGCGGCTTTTGTTTTTAGTCTTACTCCGTCGATTTCCAAGTCAATTTCGGCTAAAGCTAGGCATGTGTGTTCATTAGTTAACGCTTGGCGCGCCCACACGTAATCGCCAGTTAAATCCGATTCTTTTACATTTTTAAATGAGATCAGATCCACACTACTTCCGGTGTCACGTAACACTTCCATTTCTAGACCAAAGGTTTTCCCTACTTTAAGGTATGGTTTAAAAACTTCATGAAATTCTCCTTTCGCGGACAACTTATTTATCTGCTCTGGTTTCCTTAATTCTGGGCACGAAGGCCTTAAATGCGATAGTGATCCACAGGAATAACAAGCCGGTTTTTTTCTGCGTTCGAATTGTTCTGATCTCCGGGCTTCGTCGCTTTTAGTGCGTTGTCGCGAATTACTTGATTTTGCCCCTTCTTGACTTTTTTCCCCTTCCTTTCCGTTTTTCCGGAACGAGTTCGTTCGTTTAAAAGAAGGTTTGTCGAACGGTTTATTTTGCTGCGGTTTCCTTAGCGTTTTCCTGGCTAATTCGTATTGATCAAAGTTTGAGGCTACGACATACGGATCATTCATCTGCCCCCATTTGTCTACAAAATGTGTTTTTGTCTCCGGGCTTGCTCTACGTTTAATCTGATCCGCGATCATCAAATCTTTTAATTTTTCAAAAGTGTCTACTTCCGCCCCTTCCAACCAACCATTAAAGTAAGAGATTAACTCAAACACTAAATCTTTCCACAAAGAATTGACACCCTTTTGGTGTGTCATGTATTTTACTCTGTAAGCATCTGTGCTTAATCTAAACCTTTCCAGTAAAATTTTTTTGACTACTTCTAAGTCATCCGTATCGTCCCCAGTGTCCCTAATTATCAATTCCGTCATATTAGCTGGTAACACTGAAATTAATTGAGTAACCAGTTCCTCATCAGGGATGCCTAATTTATCCGCTTGTCTTTTGAATACTGTTAAGAACAGGGATACGTCAGATTTTTCCGGGTCAAAAGGAGACAAAACGCTTTTTATGGACGGGATCCTATAATTCTGACTCCCATTACTCGCGTTGGAACGTACACTTGCAGTGTCGTTAGATTGCGTTAGCCTTAATTTTTCTAACTCATATTCCCTAATCTGAGCCGCCTCAGCTAACCTAGTGGCTTCCTGTCTCTCTAATCTTTTTTCTTCAATTTCTTTCTCTTCGCGGATACATTTGATCGTATCTAGTGCGAAATCTGCATCATAGTCAGGACTTTCCTTTATTTTTTAAGAATATTTACTACCGTATCATTAGGAAGTAATTCCACATTAAGATCAGCGGCCAATGCAATTAATTCGCTTTTTCGATATTTTGTTAAACTACTCATTTTGGAAATTCTTAACAATTCAGTTACACAAAGAACACTTTATACAATTCCTGCAATTTTTCTACCCTAATTCGTAATTCCGGACCTTAGATTCTACTAATTTACTGAACTAATTTCTACGCAATACTACTAGTATGCATTAGACAATCATAACATAAAAATACACAAATACAAATACTCAATAAATAAAGTTAAGCAACATTCTTATTTTCAATACACAATAAGAAAACTCTTCATCAAGCATGAGACACTCTTTTCCCCTAGATTTTAGTCTCGTAAAAATTTTTACCAATAGCATTTACAACTTCTATTAAGTAATTACACTAATGTTTTGAAGTTCCGATTTACTTTAACACATTCTACTTCAATTTAGTCTCAATAATTTTACAGCAAGAAGTAAATTTTCCTAAGAATTAGTTTTTACTTTCCCGGCAAAAACAATCATAATTCTCCCAAGGTATAAGCAATCATACCTTTTCTAAAAAAAATTAAATTACACTTAATCTAATTTTAATTTTAAAATAACCGACTTCTTGTGCTATAGACAGTAAAACATAAAGAGTTACCTGTTATCCAACTCATTTCAGTATGGTATTCACTTCTTCCCGTTGTAGCCCTCGGATGAGTTAGGTAGCTGGCCACCACTTCCTCCTGCTTTCGATGACTGTTGATTCACTCCAAGCATTAACACTTCACTTCCAATTTCAAACTTCACGGGATGCTGGCGTAGATGATGCTCGCGGGCTCCGATTTGTGCCGGCCGGGGTGACGCAGTTTCCGCTGCGGGATTGCAGGTGGGTCCGAAGAGGGTTCCTCTGGCAAGCTGACGTAGGCTCTTTGGATGCAGACAGGTCCGACACAGGTTCCGTGGGACTGCAGGTGGGTCCGATGCAGACTTCTCATCGCAGGACGGAGTAGCTCCTTAAGGGTTCCAGCAATGTAACATAGGCTCTCTGGTTCTGGCTGGTTCTATTCCGTCAAAGTAACATAGGCTCTCTGGTTCTAGTTTGTTCTATTCCACCGTTTTGCCACCATATAATTTAGGCTGTAACGTTTTGATAGCCAAAGACTCTGGGGAGGAAGGTCCAGAGCCAAGAAATACTCTCTATTTCTAGCACATGCGTGCAAGAGTCTTTATTGAATGTTGATCTTGATTAAATACGATAAAATTATTAATATATAATGACAGTTCAGGTACAGATTTACAGTTCTATACAGTGCTCACACATAACCAAAACAGGCCCACTTCTACGAGTGGCCTAAAAGAATGAAGTTGGTCTTCCGTCGACCGGACTTGAGGTCTCAGTGACCAAGTCTATCTTGTTACCACCAAAAAAATCGAGCCCTCGCTCGTCTCTGTCCTCTTCCGAAGAACTCCTCCAAAAATCTCCTCCTTCTCTTCCCTCGCACTTCCTTTTTCTCCCTCGTCCTCCTCCTGGGGGACGGTCCAGAAAAGTCTCTCCAACAAATCACCGTCAATTCTGTAGCTGGAGTCCACCTCAGCGAGCCAATTGAATCCTTACCTTTTTTTTTGGGCCTGTCCTTTCGTCGCAAGCGGTCTCTCAGACTGGAGATAACTTACCCTTTTCATCGCGTCCACTAAAGAGCAGACCGCTGGCGCCAAACTGAACTCCAGGCTTTCTTTGTCGGCGTGTTAACGAGAACTTCCCGCTGAGGCACCTGCTCTGTCCTGTGACCCATGGCGTGGGAAAAAAAGTTACCGCTAATGATCTGGGGGGATCTTAGGGGATCTTACAATACAAAGTTATTTAAATTAATTAATAGAAATTAATAAAGTTTAATTAAAAACCACACTAAATACTTTTAGTTGTTTGTAAATAACATTTATTGTGAAAGTGAATCTAAATTTCCATCAACATCAGCCTTTTAGAGGTGATGAAGGAATTTTATTCATAACTAGCACTTATGTCCGGCGTTGCTCAGGATTAAATTACTTTCATGTCTAATATAACAGATGAAAAATTTATTTGAAAAAGGAACATTATGGTAGAAAAAGTGTATTAAATAAGTAAAGTGTATTAATAGTAAGATAGTAAATTTTAGTGCATACAGATAGGAAGATTTGTTATTTTTCAAGCCGTGCTATCACGTAAGTCAAACTTTAGCCAAACTTCAACCAGTTATGGCGCCTAAACGGTACGCGTAATGAAAAAATAGTATGGACATAAATTGTAGGAAATTTTGTGCTGATTATTTTGATATTTGAGAATGCTATAAAAAAGTTGATAGTTTTTGAATTATAAGCAAAAAACTGGAAGAAAGTCCCTTTTTTCATGTTTTTTTGGCTATAACTAAAATTCCAACAAAAATTTTTGGTGGGAAACCTCAGATTCGTAATCAGCACCCCAAAAAACATATAGGAGCAAAATATTACGACTCCACCACAATTTGTTTTAAAAAACTACCTAATGACTGGACTATTAGAAATAAATAGCATCTAGATGAAATAATGCTACCACATCTATAAACTTACATAATAAACTGTTAAATATAAATTATTGCACTTAAAATTAAAATAACAAAAAAAATATGAAAAAGACAATTCGAGATAGAAATCCACTAATTATAATGGCCTGGAGGTTTGGGGACCTCCATATCGTGTTACTCTTAGGGTTACGGTACCGGCCCTCTACGAAACCTAATTGTTGGATGAAGAAGGAAGTAATTCCCAAATATTTTCCAGATGAGAAAAAGAAAACAGAAAATATCAAACTAAATAACTCATATATATATATATATATATATATATATATCCATCCATTCCATATATACAGGTATTTATATTTGAAAAAAGTCACTATTCACATAAACGCCAAAAACAATCAAAATAATCTAAATGGAGAATTAATTAAGAAATAACTGAAAATATTAAGTTAGTAAAATTAAATATTTCTTATTAATACAAGCATACGAGAATTTCTTAGGAAACAAATACACTCATGTCCATAAATTAAGGATAATTCAGAATCACACAGAAATTGAACTTTAAAATAAAAATTTCACCTGTAGAATTATCACACACATCTTGAAGAAGAATATGCAAATTACAGGAAACCACCAGATGGAGCGGATAGTACGTCACAATGACGAGAGTGTAAGAGAGGGGTATATAAGGAATGGTGGCAAAGAAGTAAAATTGTTCACAAGCGCTTTAAAGGCCTTTCAGTGCAATAACTGCATAGTTATGGCACAAAGGAAGAATTTGGATGATTTTTTACGTGGTAGACTTATCGGACGACTGGAATGTGGACGTACCCAGCTGGAAGTATCCGAGGAACTTGGAATCGCCCAGAGTGTCATCTCCAGGCTTTGGCAACGATTCCAAGATGATGGTAATGTGAGTAGATGTTAGAGCAAAGGTCGCCCCCGAGTTACAACGCCGAATGAGGACCGGTATTTGGCAGTTACTGCCAAAAGAAACAGACGGAGCACAGCATCAGACCTGTCTCGTCAGCTCTCTTCAGCTACCGGTACGACAGTTTCAAGGCAGCCCGTGTACAGACGCTTAGGGCACATTGGTCTATATGCTCGCAGGCCTGTCAGATGTGTTCCACTTACCGCAACTCACTGTCGCCTGCGATTAGCCTGGAGTAGAGAGCATGCATTGTGGACACCGCAACAGTGGTCTTGTGTGATGTTTTCCGACGAGTCCAGGTTTAGTTTGCAGTCTGATTCTCGCCGCACTTTCATATGGAGAGCGCCAGGTATCCGTTACCACCAAGAGAACACCATTGAACGACACCGTTACGCTGGTGCAGGATGGCTCGTTTGGGGAGGAATTATTCTTGGTTCCAGAACTGACCTGCATGTTCAGAGTGTAACGATGACAGGCCACATCTATCGGGATGTCATTCTGGAACAACATGTACGTTTGTTTCGGGGCGCCATGGGTGCTGAATTTCTGTTTATGGATGACAACGTCCGTCCTCACCGTGCAAACATTGTAGACGAATGCCTTCAATCGGAGGATATCACCCGTATGGATTGGCCAGCATACTCACCGGACTTGAATCCAATAGAGCATGTGTAGGATATGCTTGGCCGACGAATTGCAGCCCGTCAACCCCCTCCCACCTGTCTACCGGAACTTCGGAGGGCATTGCTTGATGAATGGTGTAATATTCCCCAAGATCAGATTGATAATTTGATACTCAGCATGCCTAGGCGTTGTAAGGCCTGTATTGCATCGTCCGGGAGACATACTCCGTATTAACCATCATACTAACCATGTTATACTGTTTTTTGTAAATAGGTTCTTTTTTGAAATTTGCTCCAGGGAGTAAAAATCGCAATTTTTATTAATTATGTCAAACATATAGCATCTGTTTTGCTCTTTACCTTTTGTTTAATAAATAGACTTTACAAATAAGTCAAATTTGTTTTGCTTATGTCTCTTTCTTTGCCTGAACTTCATTATCCTTAATTTATGGACATGAGTGTACTTCAAAGCACATTCAAAAATAAAATTAATCGAATCTATTTGTGAATTCCTAGACTAGCATGTTGTTTCTATGTACATAATTTAATATAATAATCTCTTTAAGGGCCTTAGGAAACTTCTACTTCAGCTGACCACATAAAACGCTGATCTGATGTTGTTGCTACCTGAGATCAAAGTCATTCCAAACTTTTTATCCTCATCTTCTTTTTTCAAGTATTTCTTTTTTTTTGTCTTTTCTTTATTTGTATCTTTCAGTGTTCGGAGGACCTCACACGTCGATGGCCGAGCGTTGTGGGATTTGTTCCTGTCACCACCAGATGGCGTAAAGACGCTCATGCCGTAACTCTACCCGATGCCACGGAGGGCAAGGGGTCAGAGAAAGGCAAGCTCTCGAGTAGAAGAGTTCAATTGTTTTTAGCTCTCTCGAAGGGGAGATTTCAACCAAAGTCTAGCAACTAACCACACGTAGATGGTCGAGCACAAGATTGTACTCAGCAGTACGCGTGATCTTATAGCAGTGCAGGTTCTCCGACATCTAGATATTACTTCTGTTAACATACAACACCACCTGTAAATTTTTCATCATCATCATTGTTTGTAATAGTATAATAAATGGATACGTTATTTCAAGTGGTTGAATTGGTATTATTCAAACACATCACACCCATATGCATTGGGGGGGGGTGCATTTCTATTTTATCGGCAGTAGGGTAAGTCTAATGCTTTTTTTCCTTAGTGATCTGTTTTATATTTTGTTGCAATGACGGCAAATTAATGGCTGATGGCTGTTGATTTTTAGTCCAGAATCAAATTGAATAAAATTAATATTTATGTACTTGTTTTGATGAGTCGGTGTTTTTCTACTGGTTGTTCTTCTAAAGTCATTTATTTCTCTTGTGATTTTTCGGGTCACGTGGGGTCAATTGTTTGGGCGAAAGTGAGCCCTCTCACAGAAAAAAATCCCACTTTTAAATCCCTGCTTGCAGGTGACCCTTGACGAAGTCTGCAGGCCGGACTCATTATTCCTTCTTAGGCTAAAAGAGTAACTTCGTTGTTAATTTTTTTGAAACTTCCATTGTATCTTAATCTCTCAAAAATTTGCCTCGATGTTAAAAAGAATAAATATGGTCCAAAATGATGATGGAATTCTTTCGATTGCGTTCATACGTCAGAGAAACATTTAAGCATCTATAATTTATATATGAAAATTTTGAATCTTCTTGTTAAAAGCGAATGCCAGAAAAAATTATAAACACACGAAGGGCTCCTGCAATTTAATATTAGCTGTTTAGATGAAGGTGTCCATCTGAATCTCCGAATAGCTTTGCAGATACTTTCGACGATAGTAACATCTATTGAAAACTGAGAGAGATCTTTCAGCAAATTAAATTGATACTTTCATATTTCAGACAAGGTCGGCCTTAGGAGAAGCGGGATCCAATTGGAAGCAATTTTGGTCCACCCGGATATTAACGACATTTATTCAGAATATAGGGTATATACATCTAATATGTCTATATTTTGAGGTCTTAATAACATAGATTTATCTATTTAACTGAGGAGTCTGAGAATTTTTTTGAGTATTACCCAAAGATCGATTTTTTAAAAAAATCGAATAGTCTCTGGATTTAAAAGAAAGGACCACTTCAGTTTACATTTCAAATTTATTTACTAAATTATTTAAAATAATTTAGTAAATTATAGTAAAACAATTTGTAAATAACTGACTGTTTGTTAATATGATGGAATAATTGATTCCCATATTGTGAGCAACCATACATAATTTTAAATATCGTGAAATCTTAGATGAAAGGCTGGTCATCAAAATCATCGAATTGAAATAGATATCTTGATAAATTATCTATATATTGCTCCAAATCAATAAATACTCCCGAATGGATAAATTTTGAACTTCTGTCACAGAATAAAATTGATCTTTCCGAATAGACTGCACTCTTTCGCGGGGCCCCTTGAAAGCGGGGCCCAAATGGGAGCAATTGGTCCAATCGGCTAAAAGCCGGCACTGACTTCAGAGCTTCAATCGGACAAAAAAAGGAAAAACAGATAAAAATGACTTTAATGAAATTTTAAACACTTTTGTTCTATCATAGTCCAGGAAAGTGAATTTATAATATTTTGGACAACCTTAAAGCCTTCAAAATTTTTCAGTAGTAATGTTTCTTCTTTCTTGTGTGCATAAATGATACTACTAAATAATACTAAAATAGTAAGGACATGCAATTTTATATGTCATAAACAAATTAATAACGTTATAATTTGAATCAGCATTTTTTTTCCCCTGGAATAACGTATCTCCTAATTTCAAGCAATGAATTTTAACTTCGTCATAAAGTTCTAGATAAAATATTAAAAGTTATTGCTTTTTATTT
Source organism: Araneus ventricosus (assembly GCA_013235015.1). Classification (NCBI taxonomy): domain Eukaryota; kingdom Metazoa; phylum Arthropoda; class Arachnida; order Araneae; family Araneidae; genus Araneus; species Araneus ventricosus. Next base: position 1,135,022 of record BGPR01000010.1, read on the forward strand.
TGATTGATGTATTTAACGATACATGTGAAATAAGTCTGTATATTATTATATATATTTACTTAATACTAAGGCATTTGTATAATTTCATCTGTGTTAACTAAAGATTTATTTCAATATTTAGAATTTCTATATAATGTCTGTAGGCAAAAAAGTTATGTATATAAATTTCCATTATTATTCGTACATTTGTGGGATCTTTTTCGAGATTTGCATTAAGAGATTTGTATGCATGTTATAATTTTTTTCCAAGTACCAGATAAATAGAATGTATTTTTTATTTATATATTTCTAATGTATCAAGAATTTCATACAAACATCTGTTTGAATTTCTTATTTCAGCCCTATTGAAGTGATTCAAGTTAGAATGCATGAAATTTTCTAGGAAGTTCAGCAAAATTTCTTCAAAAACTTTCGAACTGTTATTATAAAATTTGTTTTTTTTAAACTGTTTTTGTGAAATATTCTTGAAGTTCCTTATAGATTAAAGAGTTGTCCGTATATGATATTTCTGAAGGGTAAATCATATCAACTCAAAAATGTTTTATATTATTTTTTAGGTTTATTTTAACTGTTATTATTTTTTATTGTCAAATAATTAAATTATTCTCAAAATTAATTAGAAAAGACAAAATTTAAGTCATGCCGAGAGGCAACACTCCACAATGTAGGATAGGTGGCAGCACCTTCTCTCCCCACCGCTGCAATGGACGAGCCGCCACTGCTTTTACGTAACGTCAGAGTGCATTGTCACTGACCATAGCACATTGAGTTTTTAATTTACACATGGACAGACGTAAAAACACGCTGACATATTTTCATTTATAATTCTTTTTAACATCGAGATCGAATTCTGTAATTATTTTCTGTATATTTCCAGTCCAGGAAAGAAATTTTTCCTTTCCTTGTATCTATAGAAAAATTAATCAATTCAATTTCATGCGCTTGACGTTGCTCTACTATTTATTTAAGACATAGTTTCAAAGGCGTTTGCTAAACAGTTGTCTGCTTATGATTTATTTTTTTTAAATCATTTTTAGTATCTAATGAAGACAGTAGATGGCAGCACTATGTTTTTGTTTTATTATATGTTCTCGTGGATTTATACAAATATTAACATCACTTACAAGAAGAAAATGAATTGTTTCTACTCCTGAAAGGATATGTTGAGTCTAATTTTTTGAGGATTAAAATACTTTTTTCTAAGTGTACTTCCACTTCGAGAAAAAAATTACCGATTTATTTATTTATTTTTGCATTCTTATCTGTAGAAACCTTAATTAAATCAGTTTCATGTTCTCGACGTTCCTCTAACATTTATTTAAGATATAGATTCGAAGGCTTTCATTTTTCAATATTTCGAGCTTCAATGTCAACAATTTTCCCAATATTTCGAGCATTTATATTGTTCATACATTTCATCAATTGCATTGCCAATTACTGTCTTAGTAATTACATTGTCGCTTTTATGTTCTCTGAGTAATTAAATTGTCATGTTTTGAATAGTGATATACAGGGGTGGAGGTGTCGGTGAGGCGTCCTAGGGGAACGGGCCCCTGTCGGAGCAAATTTTTGTATCTCGTTGACTCAGCGGGTTATTCAACTAGTATATAAATAGAGATGTGGCGAAAAATTTGAAAGAATCATCATTAAGCCTCTCCCCTTACACGGCAAGTCATGCCCCTACCGGTAAGACCCTTCCCTCCCGTTGAGCGGATTCTAACGCCACTCCTGGTGAAATATATAAATTTCGTAAACAATAAAACTCTATGTGACTTTATTTGCCTTTTTAAAATTTTTTTTCAATGAAACCTATAGTAAAAAAAAATAAAAAACGATTTCAGGGCACTTTTCTGGTTGGTGTCAAAAATAACATAGAAATAAATATTACTTAAAATATAAATATTTCAAATACAGGACTCAACATAAAAAAATTCAGGTTATGTTTTTTAAGTTTCTTTTCTAAGCTATTGCGTAAATGGAAGAAATACTCCAGAAGAAAGAATTTTCAAAATTCAAAGATTGTTTTACTCTTTGATGCAGGCTGAGAAACTGGAGACTTCAATTTAAGCGTTTCTTGAAAATCGTGCTGCCATCTCTCGGTTAGTGTTTTTTATAATTTTTTCCGATAATGTGATAAAAAAACAATTTTTTTTTATCTTACCATTTAATATTAGGGAATTTAAAACAATTTGCTGACATCTTTTTTGGAAAAGTGGCGTTAGTAATTTCTAAGAATTGAAAAAGGATGTTTTATTAAGCTAATTTTTGAACTTCATTTTGCCTTTTAATTAATGGCCAAGCTGAGAGTTTCATTATAAAAAATAAATAAATAAAACTATTGTAGCCTATTATACTGAATATCTAAAGTGACAAAAAGGTAAGAATATCTAAAAAGACAAAGAATAATAGAAGCAATTTAAATGGTGTGCGCAAGTGCAGCATCATCCAGGAAAAAATTGCCAAGTATAAAATAAATAAAAATATTAAAAAAAGGGGGAATAAAAAAGTGAAAGGGTAAAAAATAATAGTAGACAACGACAAGAAGTAAGAATGTGGTGAATGACTTCATCAGAGGCCCGATATTCATGCAGATTCAAAAATGGAATAGGTTTTCTGTAGAGGAAAAAGACTTTAAGGTCTGAATTTAATATCCTCTTTTGGCCTGAACCTAAACCGGAATGTATTGGAATGAAAAACATTTATCCACAAAGAAGAAATTAAAGACAATCTCCAGAACAAAGTGTAAAAAGAAGGGATTAAAATCTTACCTCTTATAACATATGTGGAACAAAGGGATGACGTTTTAGCAAACGTGTGTTACAATGTAAACAAGGCAAATAGATGCGTGCACGTATCTCCATCTAGTGAGGGAAACACTAACAAAAGATTTGAAATTTTTTTGTAAATTTTTTTCCTTAAACTTTTTTAGGGTTTTTTTTATTATTTTTTTGTTTTATTTTTGATGTTTTTATATAAAATTTTTTTGACGTTTTTTATGCATTTTTAAAAATTTTTAATATCAATTTTTTAATCTTTTATTTTTTTTTTATTTTCGTCATTTAGTTCAGAAAAAATGCAGGTGAGCCAATAAAAATAAAAAGAGGGTGTGTGATGAGTATCAGAGTAACCAACAGTGCAAAGGAGAGATTGAGAGTAAAATTTTATAAATACTTTAATTATTAATAAAAAAGTAGTGAACTGGGTAGCCGTTTAATTTTAAATTAATATTTAATTAATCAGCCTCACTTGCAGGAACATTACCCATTACCCGGGTGTGTTCTCTATGGCTACAGAGATTATTGAGTAATTGGGAGCGCCTGTTTCGACTTCTAATCACTATAACAAATTGATTTGAAATGAATATATTTGAAATGATGATAAATCACTGTATATTGTCTCAGAATACATTTTGTTGCTTGTTCCAATTAACCAAATGGACCCTTTTTTTACTGTTTTTCAAAAAAAACATTTTTTGATGCATGAAAATCGCATATAAACTATGTACACCAGAGATATATATAAAGGTAAGTATGTACACTATATGCCCAAAAGTATCCGGACACTTGCAGATTTTCACATTTTTTAGAATTTCTCCGGAATGGTTTAACCGACTGCCTTTAATCTTCGTACATGTAAAGAATAGACAATAACTCACATTTTACATTGAAGATTCGGTCCTGAGGGAAATTAGGGGACCGTCTACAAACTGATGAAGACAAAAAGGTGTTTGGCCCCCCCCCCCTCCCGCTTCACAGAATACTGATAACAAAATGAAACTTTCAGAAATGGTAATGTTTAATGTGTGTCATATTTACAGGAATTTTCGTAAACTCAGCACAAATATTTGGGAAGATATAAAGGTTTTCTTAAAAAATCTCAAATTTTCCCACCTGTTTTTTGCTTATAACATGCAGAGTTTTCTGTTATATTATACGAAACGTTCAGAAAAAATGACATTGTGTTAGAGAAGCATTTATGTAAAACTTTGAAAAAGAATTGTTGAATATTACAGGAATTATGAGCATTTTTATTAAATAATGTCTTACTGCGCATGTGCGAAACATATAGAGCTTAATTTTTCTTTCACAAATTTAAAGCCAGATATATAGGGCAACTTATATAAAAAAATTCAGTTCAATATCATTAGTATAAGATATCGGCATTACAACGAGCAGAATTTTAGCTCCTGTCGAAGATAAGCTAAAAGATGAGGGGTTGTACACAAATGGATATTTTTTAAACTTATATCTTTAAATTGTTATATTGAATTGTAGAGTTTGCTGAACACCCATGAAGACTTATCAATTGCGTACATAACTTAAATTCCAGCTAATTAGTCACGATAAATAACAAAAATTTTATTACTTTAATTATATTATTTACAGGATTATTAACAAGTTACATATTACAATTTTACGGCCAAACGATATTTTTAAATATATTTATTTTATGGCGAAACGATTTTTTTATCTAATTAATTTCTTTTCTTAAAATATTTTAATAATTCTACATATATATATTTTTTATTCGTTACGAATATTAGATGTGTTCATGGGTATTCAGTAAATTCTCACCACTATACAATTCAATATAACTATTTAAAGATATAAGTTTAAAAAATATCAATTTGTGTATAACCCCTCACCTTTTAGCTTATCTTCGACAGGAGCTAAAATTCTGCTCGTTGTAATGCCGATATCTTTCTGAATACTAATGATATTAACTGAATTTTTTTTATATAAGTTGCCCTATATATCTGGCCTTAAATTTGTGAAAGAAAAATAAGCTATATATGTTTCGCGCATGCGCAGTAAAACATTATTTAACAAAAATGCTCATAATTCCTGTAATATTCAACAATTCTTTTTCAAAGTTTTACATAAATGCTTCTCTAACACAATGTCATTTTTTCTGTACGTTTCGTATAATATAACAGAAAACTCTGCATGTTATAAACAAAAAACAGGTGGGAAAATTTGAGATTTTTAAAGAAAATCTTTATATCTTCCCAAATATTTGTGCTGAGTTTACGAAAATTAATGTAAATATTACGCACACATTAAACATTACGATTTCTGGAAGTGTCATCTTGTTATAAGTATTCTGTGAAGCGGAGTGGGCCAAACACGTTTTTGTCTTCATCAGTTTGTAGATGGTCCCCTAATTGCCCTCAGGACCGAATCTTCAATGTAAAATGTGAGTTATTGTCTATTCTTTATATGTACGAAGTTTAAAGGCAATCGGTTAAACCATTCCGGAGAAATTCTAAAAAATGTGAAAATCTGAAAGTGTCCGGATACTTTTGGGCATATAGTGTATACCAGAGATCTATAAAGGACTAATAACATCTAAAATTTGAAATTCATGCCGCGCTGAGTTATTGGAATGATTCAGATACCATTCAAACTTTATGTAAGCAAAAAGGATCGTCCCTTCCACCTTTTGATATGCGGTATACTTGAATGATGGGTGTGGTGTCGCTATTTCAGGAATTGGAATCTCAAACTAAAAATGTCAATGTATGTACCTCTGCATGAGACTTAATTTTATCATTTTTTCCTTTCCTTTTAAATTAATTATGCACCTTATGACTTATGTTTGATTTTTTTTATGAATAAGTAAATTTATTGTTTGGAAGGTAAATTTCTACAGATATGGCAAATGCTTGTTCCGTTAAATGTAGTGTCTTGCTTTGCTTTATTTATTATAAAGGCAATGTATGATACTTTACTTAAGGTTTTCAAATATGCTTATATATCGAAGTAGGTTAACTTCAATTTATTTTTCTAAGGGTAAGATATTTTTTATGTATTTTGACACCAGTTGCATCATCAGATGGTCTCATGAGCCAATATGTTTTTGCAGCAATGAAGTCCATTTTGCCGCAATGCTTGTGAAGACATGCCCTCCTTTCCCTAGAAATTGTCGAGTGCGGAGTATTTTCTAATCTTCTCCTGTCTTTGAAAAAGATCGGGAATGAAATTTTTCAATATCCATACGGGACTTTGGGCTGTTGTCTAATCGGGAAGATTTTCCTTGTTGCTAACTGTTAAGCTGACTTGATCAGAATAAAAAGGACGGACATTGGGGGTTCACTCTCTCTCTTAGGCTTTTGACTCGCACAGACCTAGTGGAAGATGGAGCTTGCTGCCCTTTTTTTTCAATCCAACCTTGCATGATGTGGTTCGGAACGACGCCATTATTCTATGAGGGACCGAACGATTCTGAAAAGATGATATGCATAAAGGTAAGTAAGCGAATAGGTTTGAAAGTTAGGGAATTCAGATTTTGAATTATGGTCTCTCGTTTAGGAATATGGAAAAATATCTTAAATTCCTACGACGCTGCATTGTCAGACGATTTTCTGGACAATATCTTTTTGTAGCAATGCACTCCATTTCGCGGCAATGCCTGTAAAGACTTGTCCTCCCTTCCGGTTTACTTAGCGTCTATACGAGACTTAGGCCTATTGACTAATTGGGGAGGTTTTTCTTGTTGCTAACCGCTGAGCTGACCTGACCAGAATAAAAAGTACTGGCATTACAGCTTCAGTTTCTCTCTCACTCTCTCTCTCTCTCTCTCTTACGCTTTCGACTCGCACAGACCTGATGGACGATGCACCTTGCTGCTCCATTTTTTACCAATCCAAACTTGCAAGACGCGGTAAGGAACAACGCCATTGTTATATGAGGGAGGGACATTGGGTGTCATCTCTCTCTTAGGCTAGGCATTTACAAGCTCTCCACTACACATAAATTTGATCGCTCCGCTCCAAAATCGGTCATCAATGCGAAAATCCGATTAGAATTGGAGCTGCACGGTAGAAATTTGGAATTTTCAACCTGTCTGGATATCCAAACGCACCATTTGGACTCCCGGTCCAGAAATACTGAAATGAGAATGGAGCAGATATTTGGGGCGGGGCGAAGCTTTCTCGCTCTAGAAGAAAGCGGAGCAGGCTGGAGTTAGCGTAGGGGGTAAGAGTGCCCGTAGATGATGTGTTTGTGGTTTGTGTGAAGCGAACCGTGAATGACCTACCTAAGTGGATGGGCTGAAAAACAGAATGGTGTAGAGCGCCGCCACGCCATTTGCGTGTGGAATGGAGCGATCGTGAATGACATTCTGTACGCTTTAGATTCCCACAGACCTCATGGACGATGCAGCTTGCTGTTTAATATATTATCAGTCCAACTTTGCATGACGCGGTGAGGGACGACGCCATTGTTCTATGAGGGACCGAGTGATTCGTAATAGATGATATTTGTATTGGCTAAACCAGAAATTGAAACGGCTTCAAAGCTAGGGAATTCAGATTTTGAATTATGGATCCTCGTTGAGGAATATGGAAAAATTTCTTGAATTCCTACGAATCATCCTTTTCTAAATTTCCACAAGGCTGCATACCCCGAATAGCCATGTAGTTGTTCTTCCATGAAGTTAGAAGCTTCCTAACTTCTACGAATTCAAAATTCTTGAATTACCTCGTAACAGCATTTCCGGAAATGCAACGAAATTCTTTTGTGAATAGTATCTGCAATCCACCTTTACCGCTGAAACTTCTACTGCACCTAAGTGAAAGGATGCGCAGGGGCGAACCTACCTATTAGGCCAGTCAAAGAAGGGTTCATTTTAATAATTAATTTGAAAACTTTACGATGCATTTACATATTTATTACCAGTTTTCTGTATTTCAATGTACTTCTTTTATGTATTGCAGATTGAGAAGATGGTGGCTTCTCTAGGTATAAGAAATATTGAACAAACATGAGCTATCTACAGAACTATGGATACAATATTTTTATATGGTTTCGCTTGTAAATAACTATATTTGTACTGCACGCTGTGGAGACTGGAATGGTTACTATTTGCGGGAAATTCACGCATGATTCTTTATTTTCATAATAGAGGTTATTCATTGTATACTATGTGAAATCATATATATCTAGAGGATGCTTTTGATTCAGAAAAACACCAAAAATTCATCGAAAAGTATTTTTTTAATATAATAAGAAATTATATTTATTAAAGTGGCACTTGATCTACAACTACAATTATGGTATAAAGACCGCATACCAAATTCCATTTATCTTACTTGTTGCGCTCTACATTATTTTCTTTTTAAGCATACAGAGAGATATAATTTCAAAAAAAGTTTTCTTCGAGCTCTAAGAGATCTTAAACGCAGAGATTAATCAAAATCTGGACATCGAGTTTTAGAGTAGTTTCTCTTTCATAATGTATACTAGGCAGTAATGAGCTGTAGAGTTATAAGTAAACACATGTAAGTCTCACTTTATATCACATACATTCTTCTTGTTTTTATCTTTGCAAATATAAAATAAACAACTACGCATATAAAACTAAATTACTTTATTCAAGCGAAACTTCAATTGGCCCAAATATTTAAACTCTGACACATATTCTACAAGTTTTCATAAAATGAAAAGACATTTTATAGACAATCATTTATTGCATGAAAAACTTGAGGATACTTTCCATTGTGAGTTGAATGCATTTCGGAAAATCAAGCCTCCATTTAGCATTTACCTTGTTGTTTTAATTGATCCAAATATCCGAAAAGACAGTCCTGTAAGAAAAAAAGGAATAATCAACGATTTAAAAGATTTAATTTAATTGAAACAGAACAAATGTGTGGTGTGTAAATAATGAATTGTATTAATAAGTTCAGATAGTAGTCCAGTCATTAGGTGCTAAAAAGGAATGATTTAAAGCAAATTCTGGTGGAGTCGTAATTTTTGCTCCTATATGTTTTTTGGGGTGCTGATTACGAATCTGAGGTTTCCCATCAAAAATTTTTGTTGGAATTTTAGTTATAGCCAAAAAACATGAAAAAAAATGGACTTTCCACCAGTTTTTTGCTTATAACTCAAAAACTATCATCTTTTTCATGGCATCATCATATATCAAAATAATCAGCACAAAATTTCCTACAATATGCGTCTGCACTATTTTTTCGTTACGCATACCGTTTAAGTGCTATAACTGGTTGAAGTTTGGCGAATGTTTGACTTGCCTGCTAGCTCGGCTTGAACAACAACGAACCATCCAATCTGTATGCGCGAAATTATCTATCTTACTAAATAAATTCCTACTTAATTAATATACTTTTTCTATCGTAAACCTCTTTGTGCAAATAAAGATTTTATCAGTTATATTATGAGTATACTTACATAATCTGCACAAAATTCCTTCTAAATCTTTCTACCCTGGTATTACCTGGCTTTCGTGGTTGTGAAGTAAACAACAGAGTAAATATCACGAATTTTTTAATAAGTTAGGAGACTTAAACATAGCCCTGTTATTGTCCCCTACCTGCTCTTGGTATCAAAAGAATCGAAGGAAATTATTTTAATACTGTGAAATTCAAAAGAAATGACAGAGTGCCACCACTAGCTCTAATAAGTGATGCCATCAAGGTACATGATGAAAGTTTATCTATCAACCCTACAACGCTTTTCCAGATAATTTATATTACAAAGCAATCGGATGAACTAGAGGACGTCTTAACATTTGAACTATGTCCTTTTCCATTACCTCTGTTTGATGAAGCTGTAATGTGAAAAGGCACGAAACCCTCTTTATACAAAGCTTTCAAGCCATGTACACGGGATTTTAATGCTGAAAGCGGTGTGTATATTATTGATGGATGATACTTGCTGCACAGAGTCATCTGGAAAAGGGGTTCAACTTTTTTTCAATTTGTGATAATTATGTGACATATGTTTGTACAAAGTACAAATCAACTGCTCTAGTCATTTTCTATGGTTATCCTGAAAATGAAACAGTAGGAGGCACTAAACGTGCAGAATGGGCCAGAAGAACACAGAAACAAATGTCAAGTGAAGTAATGTTTGATGAAACGATGATACGAACTGTTTCCTAAGAAAAATTCCTGGCCAATCCGAAGAACAAGGATAAACTCATTTCCATCCTGATGAACAAGTTCTCCTCAGTAAACGTGATATACAAGAAAGCAGACGAAGATGCTGATTGTTTAATTGTGAAAGCTATAGCTTTGGCCCCAACACATCCGTCTGTGGTTGTCATAGGTGAAGATATCGAACTTTTTGTCATCTTAATTGGCATTTGTACCTTAGACAATGTATATTTCCTAAAAGTAGGGAAAGGAAAATTGCCGAAAAGATATTTTCTCCTCATACAGTTTTAGAAAAAACAATCGCCGACAATATTTTATTCATACATGCCATGAGCGGATGTGACACCACATCAGCTCTTTTTAATTATGTTAAATTGAAGTTTGTGCAGACTTTGAAAAGCAATAATGATCTCCTCAAAGTAATTGAAAATTTTAAGAACCCGGATATGACCCTTGAAGCTGTTGTGATGTAGGGAACCGCTTTCTTGTGGCATTGTTTTTCTATTCAATAACTACCTCGGAAACTCCATCCTTGAATAATCTTTGCTACAAATGTTACATGAAATCTTCATTTAACAAGAGTAGCAACATGGCTTCGCTTCGCAGCTGCCCACCAACATTCCCTAAAAGTTTACTATCAGATCTAGCACTGGCTTGGCAATAAAAAGAGACCTGGAGAATGGGGTTGGGAAAGAATAAACAGTGAGCTCCAACCTGTAAAAACTCTGAACTCCCCCACACCTGACTCTATCCTGTACACAAGATATCCTGCAAGTGTAAGAAGAGGTGTACAGGAAATTGCAGCTGTAGGAAGGTCAGACTGTTTTGTTCAATGTTGTATCCTCATTGTTGGGGCAACTGCAATAACAGAGGGATTCAAGTAATTAATAGTGATGAGGACGATGATGGTGAACCAATACTGCCCGATGATTTAGTTGAGGCGTCTTTATCTTTGCATGTGGAGGAAGACACAGGTGATCTTTCAAAAATATTGGACCTTAAGCTTCAAAGCGACCAAGATAAAGTGAAGAGACTGTGTAATGTATGCAGATGCCAAGATCATATTTATGACTGTAGTTGTATTATTATTAAGTTATTATGACTTTTAAAGTTTAGAAGGCTACTTTTTTTCATGTCATTTTTTTTTCTTGGTTACTATATACCAAGTAATTCAAATTAATTAATAGAAATTAATAACGTTTAATTAAAAACCACACTAAGTACTTTTAGCTGTTTGTAAAATAACATTTATTGTGAAAGTGAATGTAAGTTTCCATCAACATCAGCCTTTTAGAGCTAATCAAGGAATTTCATTCATAACTAGCACTTATGTCCGGCGTTGCTCGTGACTAAATTACCTTCGTGTCTAATATAACAGATGAAAAATTTATTTGAAAAAGGAACATTATGGTAGAAAAAGTGTATTAAATAAGTAAATTATATTAATAGTAAGATAGCAAATTTTAGTGCATACAGATAGGAAGATTTGTTATTTTTCAAGCCGTGCTAGCAGGTAAGTCAAACTTTAGCCAAGTTTCAACCAGTTATGGCGCCTAAACGGTACGCGTAACGAAAAAATAGTAATGACATAAATTGTAGGAATTTTTGTGCTGATTATTTTGATATACGATTACGAGATAAAAAGTTGATAGTTTTTGAGTTATAAGCAAAAAACTGGGGGAAAATCCACTTTTTCATGTTTTTTGGCTATAATTAAAATTCCAACAAAAATTTTTGGTGGGAAACCTCGGATTCGTAATCAGCACCTCAAAAAGGAGGAGTACTCGTAGGAGCAAAAAATTACGACTCCACCAGAATTTGTTTTTAAAAACTACCTAATGACTGGACTATAGTTTGTTTGAAGATTCATAAACACATTTTTGAGGAATAAAAGGGGTCTGTAAGTTTTGCAGTTAAAATCGTGTTGCTTTGTATGTGATTAGATGAATGAAAGAGAAGCATTTTACTAACTGACATTTTTACACTATGGGAGCTGTAAAAAAAAATTAATTTTTTTAACCTTTTATTATCAAGACACCAAAGTATTTCCATACAAATTCTCAACTTATTTGATGAAATAAACGCTTGTTCCACTTTTTAGGGAGTTTATAAATATATATACAGGGTGATTTGAAAAAAAACGTGTTCAGACTTTACGGGTAAGTCAGGCGTACGATAAGCTTTCAGAATCGCACAGGAACATGGGTGCATAAACGCCATCTGGAGTCAGCAAATGGCATTAAAAATAAAATAGCGCTGGACAAAGTGCCTATATCTTTCCAAATATTAACGGTCTTGAACTGGAATTTTTATATAAGTTGCGTTATATATATGGCTCTGAAGTTGTGAAAGAAAAATTACGCTACCTGTCGCGCATGCACAGTAAAAAATTATTTATTGCAATCGATAATATTTCCTTTACTAATCAACTATATGAAATGCAGAAATGAAATGAAATTTTAATATGATACTCTGTAACTGTGTAAGTTATAAGCAAAAAACATGCGGAAAAATTTGGAATTTTTTAAAGAAGCCCTTATTACTTTCCGAATATTCGTGCTGTTTTTACAAAAATGATTGTAAAAATTACTCACATAACACAAAAGAATTGATGAACGCTGCAAACTATTCTTAGCTTCCTGTGAAGCAGGGTGAGCCAAAATCCCTCTTTAAGTTCATACATTTCTGTACGGTCTCCTGAATGCCCTCGTGACCGAATCTTTCATGTAACTTTTGATTTAAAACCTATTCTTTATATGTTCGAAGTTCGAAGGAAATTCAAGGAGGCCTTTCTGGAGATATTTGAAAAAATACTAAGGAGCATTGATACAGTTCTTAAATTTTGATGATTCGAATGGCTAAAGATGTTTATATCCCCTCATATATATGCCGCTGTAACCCCTAGCACACGGTATATTTTTCGGCCATATTAGGTCAAAAGTTAATTCACAAATGAATCAAACCCCTAATCTTCTACTCGAAGTAAATTTTACTCTAAGTACGTGTTGTGTGATTTCTTTCACTAATTACGTTTTCCTGTCAGGGAATCTACTCCAAAGAGAGGAAAAAACATTTATTATTCTGAACTATATTAAGTTTTGAGGTTTTTCAGCGTTGATTTTGCGTGACCGCTTGTTTTAAGTAATAAAGTCTCTTGGGACAGATTGATACAGTTAACTCTGGGGCACATTGATACACATCTTCTGTGTGTATCAATGCACCTTAACAGCGACTGTTTTGCAAAATCGTATTCAGAAATGGAAAATACTTAAAAATTAACTATTTAACAGAAACACACAATTAAGCATTTGTTTTAAACAATGAACACGGTTTGAATTTCATTGCAAAAATGAAAAGTATTGTTGTAAATTAGGTTTAAATTTTTTTTTACGAATTTATTAAAATCTAAAAAAAAATGTACGGGAACTTAATTAATATCATCGAAAAGATAATTTTTTTGTATTTTCAGATGGTGTGAAAATTATTTTTGTTCTAATTATTTTCGTAAGTCATCAATTAAGAACACGAAAATTTCCCTTAATTTCTAATTAATTAAAATTCCCAAAAACGGCTTCGAGACTCACATACCCTCCTTCCAAAGTATTTTTAGACACATACACACACACATTCTCCTTTATTATTTTTAGAGATAGATTATTTTCTGGGGCATTATTTTTTTTCTTTTTCCAGTCTCTTTAAAAATGTTGAATTTTGATTAAAATAAAAGTTTGTTTGTTACACTTTTAAACCTAGATTTGGTATATAAAGTTTATTGATAAAACACCTTTTATTTTGATCCCAGACCTATTAACCATCATTGTCTTAGATATTTCCATTTGGATCAATGTATCCGTTGTATGGGGCAGATTGATAAAAATCCATTTTTAAGAAAAAGCGTAATAAATATTTTATTATTTCATCTTATTATTTCTCGACTGAAATCCTATATTAGATTAACAAATGCATAAATATAGTGTATTAGTTCTAATTACTTCCGTTGGTAAAATCATTTTTTAACTTTCTAGAAAAAAGTACATCAATGTGCATCGTGTTCCCCCTATATATATATATATATATATATATATATATATATATATATATTTATAAAGAGAGAGATCTTACCATATTCTGTGTAATTCCAGTACACTTGTCTTTCTTGTTTGCATCAGCACAGACTTTCTGTAAAATAAAATTCACAATGAGTGAATGTGTCGATCATTATTTTTCTTTTATGCTTTGCTGTGAAACTTTTCATGTTTTCTGTTCAATAAAAATTTTAAACGAATGCATTGGCACTTATTAAATACATGCTGAAGTAAAATCAGTACTTTTTAAATAGTAAAGAAATTTATTTCAGGTTCAAATCACCCAAACTACATAGACGAGTTCTGTAACTTCACAATGTTTGGAAGTTCATGTTATTGAGTTGTTTTTTTTTCCTTTTCTGGGTTACTTGATCTTGATCAATTGTCTCTAATTCTTCAATTTTTTTAAAAATAATTTTCGATTGAAAGATTTGTAAACAGATTTTATCACATCATTAACACGAAAAAAGATTTTTTTAAATGAAATAGTTCATTCCAAAATATATTCTTTAAATTACACTTATCAAATCATTCAGTCAAACAATATTTTTAAAATAATCAAACCATATATTTTCAAAAAGCAGTTTGAATAACTGATTTTGTGAGCTTATTAATTTTAAACTCAAAAAACTCTCGGGAAAAGAGTCAACAATAATAATTTTTTGCCTAATTATATGAACGTTAATGGCTTATCGTGTGAAAAAAATTATTGTTACATCTTTAGTTCAATACATTTACAAATTAATTCCGCTTCGGAAACTAATAATTTTCTTTAGAAGAAAAGAAATCAATCTTCCTTTGAAACATTTTATTTTTTATAGAGTTTGTTAAAAAAAATAAATTTCAAATTATTGAATTATTATTCTCTTCTAGTTTCTCGTCTTTTGGACGTTATGAAATTCGAATGAAAAATTTCTTCTCAAGTATGAATATTTTTATGACTAATTAGTTCCGTAATGTTAATAATAATTAAAAGCGCTCTCGAAATTAATTTTGAATTTTGTTGAATTTTCAAAGTATCTACATCAAATGTTGGATTACTTTATTAACTCTTACATTTACTTCGATATTACATCTTGAATTGCAAACATTTTCTTCTATAAATTATGACAAGTCTGTTTATTTACACACATACACCCGTGTCCAAAAGTTAAGCATAATTCGTATGAGAAAAATTTTGAGCTAATATGGATACAGTGGTTCACATGTAGATGCGGTGAATCTTGGGATTTAAAATAGTCGAAACTCCCATTTAGCAATGAAGATTCGGTCAGGAGGGCATTTAAGGACCAACCAGAAAGTGATAAAGAAGAAAATTATTTGGGCTCAGAATTCTGATAATGGTTTGCAAGTTTTATCAATGGTTTTGTCTAATGTGCGCAGAACTTACGTGCATTTTCAAAAAATTAACACGTATTTTAGAGAAGATACAAAGGTTTAATTAAAAAATATGAAATTTTACCACTTTTTTTTGTTTATAATATGCAGACGTTTTAACCAAATTATACGAAACTAACAGAATTTGAGTATCTATAGTAAATAATCTTTAACTGAGCTTGTGCAAAACATAGTATAATTTTTCTTTCATAATTTTAAAGATAGATATATAGAGCAGTGATATAACAACTGCAGTTATATATACCGATTCAAATGAGTGTCAGGAATATGAGAAAATTAATATAAAAATTTATTTTGATTTGTATTTTAATTAAACTTAATTCACTACAAAAATGTATTTGCTTAAAAGAATTTTTTGGTAAAAAAAAATTCTTCTATTTAAAGTAAAACATGAAAGGTATTTCGTTAATATATTAAAAATTAAAGAGAATTAATTTAAAATACGGAAAACTGTTAGTGATAGAAATGTGCATCATTTTAGAGTGTAGTATTAAATTTATTTCAGAAAAATATCAAAGTGCATTGCAACTCTTCTCTGTTTTTATAATCATGGGAAAACATGTGTTATATTAAATAAAATAACAAGAAAGAAATGAAATTTCTTTCTTGTTTGTAAAGTCTGTTTCTCATCCATGAATGACATTTCATATTTCTTTCATAAGATATGTAAGGAACCCATCAAATGTTTCCTTCTCTGAATACGTAAAAATCAGCATAGTTCACATAAATTACGCCAACTTGTGTGATAAAATGTATTTATTTAAACGTAAGGGCATCGAAATATACTGGATTCCCAATCTCCTCGTGGTCTTATATCAAATTACTTAACATCTAGAGATAAGCATACCCTTTCAATTAGAAAAATGCTTTCAACGAAGTAAAAAAATCATATTTTATATTTTTTGAGTAAACATGTTTATTTTGTAATGTACTGCTGAAGAAATTATGATGTCTGAATTTTTATACAATACCCCGGACATATTAGTCATATTTAGTAAAATAATCTTGACACACTAACATTTTACACAAAAAAAAAATCCTTCTTTCTCCCAATAAAACCGCCCAAGTTATGAAGCTTCGATCACTATTTAAGATCATTTCAATGGCCAACTCGAGGAAGATCCGCTATTCAAACTGCAACTCTTGTTTGAGGTGTTCATTGATTGCCTTAAAATAATGAAATTCAAAGCTTCATGTCTCTTCAGTTTTAGTTCAATTTTTTTTAATTTAAAATATTAATATGTCAAATATGTTTTGATAAATAGGACTAGTAGGATGGGGGCGCAATATAAAAATTTAAACTTTAATTTTTAAACGTAATTTTTCAGCATTTAAAATATTTTTCCAATCGCAAATATATGTCTATATCTAACGGGTTAGAAATTAGCTATTTGGCCACTATTAGAGTGGACACCTGTATATCTTATTATCAATTACGCAATTATTTTTAAAACACAGTTTTTTCTCTAAGCAGAAAAATATCTTACTGTTGCCACAACCTAACCACTAAAGTAACGCAGTTAAAAATAATAATAACAAAATTAGAGCGCATCAAACAAAGGCAATAAAACAGGTTGCAGTTTCTTTCACAATATAGATTTTTGCAGAATCATTTCAATAATTTAGATTAAAAAAATAAACGGCTTATATATCGCATTTCTTACCTTCAAATAGGACGCAATACCTTTAAATGATTTCTTATAGGCATCTGGCTGTAAATCAGAAACAAAAAAAGATGTCAAAGAATGATTTGTGATTTAAATACAAGCTTAAAAACTAGCCGACAAAACCAATTTTTACTGTAATCTGTAAAATAACAACCTCCCATTGCTGTTGATTTCAAAAATTTGAAACTATTAACTAATGTTTCGTAAACATAGTTTTTAAATAAATAATTAATTGTGAATGAGTCACTTGCGAAGTAGTACGTTATCAAACAATCTAATTAACGCTCTTACAGAAGTTCTTTACTGTTACATTTTCATATACTTACTCTGTGAAATACTTTTTGGCGATAGTTATACTTTTTTTCCATAAAAGTATGTTTAACATCCTTAGGTACAAGGGTGTTGCTCAATTAACATTTTACATCTTGAGATAATTAACAAGAGTGATTAATTATTTGAAGGTTTATATTTCATCAAAGAATCAAAAATTAAATACGGACGATATTGGAAAATAACATAGTTAGCATTTTTATTTACAAATCTGAATTTAAAATTTTAGCAGAATTCGCATTGATCAATGTACGGATGAGAAAAATTACAATGCGATAATGCAGGAGCAGTGAAAAGTAAAAGAAGTTAATTTTTATAAAATCAAAATTTATTTGCAAGATGTTTATCAGTCATCATCATCAAAGAAAGAAGCAGGCCTGGAGTCAATCACCACAGTCCCTTTAGATTTTCTCTGCTCTTCACAAATATTATGAATATCCTGGTTCCTGGCTTTGGCTGCGGTTAAATATAAAAAATTGACCTTATTGATTTTACAGCGTCATTCTCATTGTCTTTTTTTCAGTTATCGGTCTCACATACGGACAGACATACTAACATGGTCGCATTTTTTCTCTCCTACTGTCTAAAAGATCTAAATTCATGAAGATCTTGAAGTGAACTCTTTTTATGATTACGGCTCTTCAACTGTGTGAGCTTGCAAAACGAGCGAAAAGAAATGTTGTGGTTGGAAATAAACAACAGTGAAATCATGGTGAATCATTTATAGTTTCGAGAAAAAAATTCCTTTGCGAAATAATGCATACTTAAATATATATAGATGTTACGGTTAATGTTGATAACCGGGTATTATGCATAATAACCAAATAAGCCGGTTAAAGTGGAAAATTTATGAGAATTTATCACATTGTATTGTATTGCAGGATGAATTAACAGACTTTTGATAAAAAAAACACTTTTATTTTAACATAATTTTCACATAAATACCGTTCATTCGTTTAAACTATATACATAAGTCGTTACATTTCAGTCTCTCTACAATCCAATATTTTTAAATCTTAAAAACTAACAACTTTTATACTGCGTTGCTAAGCAACGCTCCTAAGACAAATATCGTATTGCCACACTACATTTTAGAAAGAAAAGTTTAGAAATAACTAAATATTCTTGTAACAAATATCACAACATTAAACGGTTATTATGTATAATTACCAATGAAGTTTGTTCAATGTGATTATTTTCAATGGAGTAGCTTTCGACTCCTCTAACATTCTTGAAAGTTGGACTTAAAATTTAAAAATTTAATTTTAATTAAATTTTTTAAACATAATTTTGATTTATTTATTGATTTTATATTTCTCCGATTACGTAATTGAGTAATTTTTATTGATTCATGAATTTAGTAAGAATAGTTTGCGTGGAATTTTATGAAGTCGCTTGTTCATATTTTGGAACTCGTCATTTGGAATTCTGTCTTCACTTGCGTGTTGGTTTCTTTGATTCTTCGCATTATTCTATTCTTTTTTTAAAAAATCTAGAGAGTTTCTTCCCGATTACAAATATTAGAACTGAGTAAATCTATTAATTCTTTACTATTCCTTGTTCTGGAAAACATTTGCGGCTAGAAGCGAAGCGCTTTATATTTCATTAAATTCTCTGATACACCTGTGTTCTCCTCTATTTTCTTCAATATTTTAACATTTAATGATCTAGCGAAACTACTAGATTCCCGCTCCCACTGTTAGCGAAGCCACAGGATGCTTTCTTTAAAGTTAAAAAAATTGCCTGGTTCTTATTTCAAATGCCACAGGAATCGCGAGCACAATTTTCCCTGCTTCACTTGAGTAATTAAAAAACACAGATTTCTACATTCAATGAGCTAGAGAAGCTACTGGGTTCCGTCTCTCGCTTCTAGCAAAGCAGTAGGATGTCTTTTTTATTTAAAAAATCTGAGCGATGCCCACTTTTGATGCCGCAGGCATCGAGAGCGTGGTTGAAAATCTACATTTGAAACAGGAGATAGTGCAAAGACAACCCACAAAAACTTCGGTTTCGATACGATTTAACTTTAAGCGTTTAACCTTTAACTCCAATAAATAATAAATAATGGATTTTGCTTAATTAATAATATTTAAAAATGAAATTTGGGCAATAAGATCACAATGTGTAATCACATTGACCAAACTTCATTGGTAATTATACATAATAACCGGTTGATGTGATAAATTCTCTTAAATTATCCACTTTAACCGGCTTACTTCGTTATTATGCATAATCATCGGTTATTATGCATAATAATCGATTATACACATTAACCGTATCATATAAATTAAAACAGAAACAAATGCATGTCACTTAATGGCGTGATTAATGAAATATTTTATGCAAAATTATGAATAAATGATAAACATATAAATAGTGCTTTACTGTATTTGAAACTGACAAAAAATGTCACAAATTCATATGTAATGTTACGTGAAGTTTTCATCTGACAGATCTTACTAATTTCATGCTTGAAAATGTTATAAAGAATGAAGTCATTGAATATATAATTCTTTTTTTATATACACTAACTGAACTTTTACTTTTAAAAACTGCATCAGGGTACAGCATCAAATGTAAGAAATTTTTAAATTTTTTTAATAAATTAAAATATTTTTGCTACAAAATACAATTATTCTTTTGTACATGACAAATAATTATTTGTTTGTTTTATAAATTCGTTAATCTTTCCAAGTTGCATAAGTATTTCACCTTCATACCGCAATTTAAGTCAATTTTAAAAGAAAAGAAAAATATATTTTTTGTGATATTAAAACGCAACATGAAGAAAGATTAACACAAAGAATTAACACACTTATCAAAATATCTATCATTGAAAAAAAATGCCAATTATAGCAGTTAATTAAATCTGTATTATAGAAGACTTGTGCCCGTCTAAGACGGGCTTTCAGCCCGCCAACAATATCTCAGATATATTTGTCACAGATTTACCAACGAAAGTTGTAGTAGAAAATCTCATGCACATTGGCGGAGTGCTTAAGAAATAAAACCAGAGGAAGTGGTCTCCCCTAAACTTTCTCGTATACTTCTCGAAAAAGGTGTTGTTTCCCCTCCCCCCGCGTGGATAAAAAAATTCGAACCTACTGTAATCCAGGATCCAATGACTATCAGAAAATATTTAGGTAAAGAATCAAATTCAAAGAGATGCGTTCCGATTAAATGCGTACCGATTTCTATTCTTTCTGGCTCAAGGACAAAGTCACGTAATCCTTCCGCGTGCACAGATGCAACCAGCACGCATGCGCATGAAGAATCGGATTGAAAAAAATAAATGTGCAATTTGAACTCCTCTTTTTTAACCGATTGAAACGAAATTTGGGCATAGATCTATAATTAATGTTAGCATCCTTGATACAAAGTTTTATTTATCTAAGCCCAAGGGCTTATGGGATATAATTTTTACAAATATGCGATTATACAGACCGACAGACAGTCAACCCTTTGACGGATTTGGCCCAAAATTTTATGCGAACCTACATTCATGACGATAAAACTGTGTACCAAATTTTATCCATCTAGCTATTCAAGTTTTTGAGATATAGTGTTCGCATGACTGCGGACAGACAGACAGACAAACTTCCCTGTGACGGATTTTCTCCAAAACGTGACAGAAACCTACAAATTATGTTTAAAGACCACATACCAAATTTCATCCCCGTAGCTCTAATAGTTTTCGAGTTATCGTGTTCACAGACACACAGACGGACATAATTCCAAAATTGAGTTTTTCGGAATCAAGAGGTCTAAAACGTGGAGATTCGTCAAAATCTCGAGTTCGAATTTTTTGACGATTATAATACTTTCTCTTTGTGTACTTCGTATACGAGAAAGTAAAAAAGGATGAAAAACAGAACCGACGAACCAATTGACACTAACTTTCGTTCTGTTAATAACTTTACTTTCAACAATTACTTTCGTTTTGACCAAGTAAAAATAATGCAAAATCCACTAACAGAAAACAATGTACTAACAAATACAAAATTTAAAAAATGCTGAAAGAAAATATTATCAATAACATGCACCACAAATCATGTATGAATTGATACTACCTTCCTGGTCCTTGAAGAAAGGAATGAATCAGCATTATAAAAAGAATTAAAACTGCTGAAGTCAGCTATTTTATACATAAAAAAACTATCTGAGTTGATTGACTCAATTTTGGTGCCATAAGAGAAGTCTGATTCGCTCCGTTTGATAATAACGCAGACTAAAGGGGCGGAGTTATTTTTAACTCCTCCCAGCGTCACAGAAATTTCTCGATCATTACATTATATGGCTTTAAAATTATCTTACCTGCTTTTTAAGAAATTCCAATACAATTTTTTGTTTCCAATCTTATTTTGTTATAATCTCTTGCTTGATTATAATTTAAATTCTATGGACAGATTGTGATAATAATCATATGTAAAGATTTTGATAATAATCATCATATGTGCAGAGAATGAAATACTGGGTTCTCACTTATATCCGTTATATTCCCCTTAACTTCAAAACGGTGACAGCTTAGGCCATAAAGTTGGGTGTCTAGGTATAGTGAAAAGGCTATGCGCTACTCAATGAGACAACTTACAACGCCATCTATCAGCAAATTTTGGAATTAGCTGTCCTATCTAGTACACGGTAAAAGATACCAGAAAAAAGTCAATTAGGAAGTTATAGAGCACTCTTGATTTAGTACGAAAAGATACCTTGCGCACATTAATACTCAAAACAGAATGTAAAAAATGAACATTTGTTTTATTGTGATTTTGAACACTATGTCGGCTTGAAACGCGAGAGAAGCGAGAAAAGACCACCTTACGGACTAAATGCCAGCCTGTGTTGTGGTGCAAGGGAAATTGCATTCATGAGGACCATGGTTCTGTCCCCACTGGTTGCGTGTGTTACTGAATGTCTTTAAAAATTATGAAAACTTTTTGCTGATATTGCAAAATCGTCTCTCCAAACACACAGCTCAACTCAACCATGTGTGGTATAAAAATCACATGAATTTCATGCATTATGCAAATGAGGATGGAACGTCATACCTGTTCACCAGAGACTGCTACTATAAAAAGGATGTTTCTGCTGGGTTGTACGTTAAAGCTGGGGGTTATGGGTAAATTTGGCATTAACTAGTACTGCGAGATGTTGTTAATTTACGGTGATTGTGGGCGTAATGCAAAAGCAGCTGCAAGGCTGTATCGTAAACGTTTTCCTGAAGGCCCGCATCCTACACGGCAGAACAGAACAGCAGACCATCTTAAAAATTGTAAAACGTTTAACGGGCTGCGTGACCAGCCGACCTCGAGTTCGTAGACCTCGTAATGTAGGACGCAAAGTGCAACCTCAGGATGTGCTAGCATACGCTCTTGCCCGTCCTCAGAGCAGCACAAATGAAAATTATGGCCTCTCAAAAAGCCGCGTTTGAACAATCTTGAATGAATCAGGTGCTCATCCACACCTGTGCAGGAATTGCTGCCAAGAGATGCTGAAAGATGTTGCACGTGGTGCAACTTTGTGATGAATAACTTAGAGGACCACCCAACATTCCTGGCAGACATAGCATGGACGGATGAGGCATGTTTTTCGTGTAACGGAATGTTTAATAGACAGAACGTTCATACCTGGTCACTTGAAAATACGAGATATGCTGTCAAATTTCGACATCAACTGAGCTGGTCGATTAATATTCGGTGCGGAATTCTTAATGACAGGCTCATTGGACTAGTATTTTACGATGGAAAGTTAACGGGACAACGGTACTTGGAGCTTCTGCAGGATGTAATAACAGACTTTGTTGAGAACCTACCGTTGCACCAACTCCGAAATGTATGGTTCCATCATGATGGCGCCCACAAGGAGACATTCCAGAATCAAGTCATCGGGTTTGCTGGTTTCGTAGAGTGGCCCCCGCCTTCACCTGACTTGACACCATTGGACTTCTTCATATGGGGACACATAAAAGGGCAGGTATATGCGACCCGTCCGCCAACATTGCAGGATCTTCGACGACGCATTACTGATGCTTGTGCCTCTGTAACACCTGCCATGTTGCACAATGTGCAGCGAGAAATCCAGTCAAGAGTGCAAATGTGTATAGTGGCTAACGGATAACATTCTGAGCAATATAAATAAATGAACCAAAAGACAGGGATGTGTCTCAGTTTCTTTCTTCCACTCTTTATGACATGACAATTTTCGAAATCGTGACCAAACAAATGTTCATTTTCTGCATTGTGTTTTGAGTATTAATGTGTGCAAGTTATCTTTTCGTACTAAATCGAGAGAGCTCTACAACTTTCTAATTGATTTTTTTTCTCGTATCTTTCACCGTTTACGAGATAGGACCGCTAATTCCAAAATTTTCCGATAAATGGCGTTGTAAGTTGTCGCATCGAGTAGCGCATAGCCTTTTCACTATACCTCGACACCAACTTTATGGCCTAAGCTGTCACCGTTTAGAAGTTAAGGGGGGGGGTGTAACTGACATAAGTGTGAACCCTGCATATAATTCAAACCGAAGTCATCCTTAATGTTTACTGAAATTAATTCTCTAAAGACATAATGAATTAAAAATTAATTAAAATTAATGAGCTCAAAATCCAGATTATCGTGAGTTTGCCCGAATTATTGCGGACTCGTATTTAGCCGATGAAAATATTTACTAGATTGGTAACGCACGTCCGATTATTTTAAAATTACACCATAATGGGAAATCTTTGATGAAGAACAGACCATCAAAATAAATTATCTGAAATTTACTCTTCTACTGAATAATATGAAAAAATTTCAAGAGATTTGAGAGCTGCGGTAGCCTAGTTATAAAGTCCCTGCCCCGTGGCCGGAGGGTACCAGGTTCAAAATCCTATTTCACTAAAGATTCAAGGTGTAAATGGTCTTGATGCACTCTAAATCAAACGTAGTGGGTTTAACGCTCTGTCGTTAGTATGGTGAGGGCGACAGCTCAGGTGCCGCCCTCATCATCTGACTGCATTACGAAGTCCGTCCCAAAATAGCCCTCGTTGCTTCTAAAACTGGACGTTAATGTAACTGAACTAACTCTGATGAAGAACCGACCATCAACTTAAACGGACTGAAAGTTGTCGCTTCATCATGCTGTTCTATTAAAAAATATAAAAGAATTGTCAGGAATTTTTAATTTGCTTGATTTTGTTTTACACTGGTTTAAAATGCATGTCTGAATGTAAAAAAAAATGGGTGAATACAGCAGACACACTTCCAACATTAAACATTTTTGTCAAGCTTTTCCAGTAATACTGTAAATTTGAAATGTCAAATTAAATTAATCATGAAACGGAATCGATTACAGAAGGCTTTCAGAAACCGAAAATTTCAAAGGTAGCAATAAAAAATTTAATCCTGCGATCTTACGACCAAACTTTTACCTCCTACGACCAAAGGTCGTTCTTCCGTATCATAATATTATAAAATTAAATAATGGATACAATTACTTAATTTTTAAAAGAATTCTCTAATGGTTTAGTTTTTCATTTCGATTTTTAAAGAATTTCTACGATTGGATGGTTTTTTTAGGAATTATGAATGCAAATCAAAATACCAAATTAAATTCTTATTAATTTAACTTATTTAGAATTTGCAACTTGCGAAAGCAGTATCCTAAAAGGCAAAATAGGTCAAAAAATAAATTTCAAATATATGTTTAAAAAATCTTAGGTGTTACATAAAATTAAATTTTTAATTTTATTTAAACAAATTAAGTTCAATTGAATTTCGAATATCTATATCAATAACTATATTTTAAGAATAACAAATAAAAAAGTGGCTTAGGGTTATTTGATATGTTACGAGACAAGAGACTAAAATATCCAGACAAGCCATGGAATATGTGCAAATTTATATTACCCTACAATTCTAAATTTCTTTCGTTTTGCTGATTGAAAAAGATGGTTTAAAAATTGTAACTATTATTAATTCTGCCAGGTAAGAAAAATAAAATTAACTAATAAATTGTAAATAAATTTACTTAATAACAATAAATTCCGTTCTATTAAACTAGATGTATAAATTACACAGGAATTTTAATTTTAATAATAACTAAGAATAATGAATTGACATTAAAAATATTAATGAATAAATTGCAAACAATGCAATCTGCTTTAGTTTTTGACAATAAGTAATATTAATATTTTTCCATTATTTCATTCAAACAGTTTCTTCAAAATTTCATAGTCTTACCTGGAAGGCAATTAACATACGTAAAGCATTTCTCATATTTTCCCCAGTTTTCTGGTTCAACTAACAAACCCTGAACAAAAACAAATAAGCCTAAGAAGCAGAAAACCGTTGTGTTCAATTTGCTTTCCATGTTGTACCGATTTAGACTGAGGAACCCAACACTTATGAGACCATTTTTATACTCTGAATGATTCCGATCAAGATTTTATGCATCATAAAGTTTAGTAATAATGTTATTTGATTTATTACGACATTTTAAGTACGGCATTTCTATCACTGTCTATTTAGTTAAGAATACACATTCATGAAATTGATTTTCTTTAATGTAATTTCAAACATCTGCTACATTCGAAAAATAAAGTAAAATTGGAAACAATTTTGTTTGAACGTAAGTGTCATCTACATTATAAAGCAGAAAATGCACGCGTCTGTCTTTCGGTCACAAGAATTTCTCCTAAACGGAGACAAGAAATTTGCACATGGCATTCCAGGGTTCATTTCTAGATCAAATTTCTTTTATCAGAAGCCCTTGCCAGCAAAAATCACTTGACCATTTTAATCCAAGCTCTTAAATATATTACATCTATTACCTTTCGGCAATAAGGGGATAAAAGCCTGTTTTGCAGTAATTCCCAATATATTTCAATTGAATCATGAGTATTACAAACTTTTGCAGTTTGTCTGTTACGGGTATTCCCAATTTTCAATCTTATGAGACAAGAAAAGTGACATTTTAAAAAGCTATACATCCCATAATTATTGTTTAACAATCAGGAAAGTCAATATTGCCGACGAACAAGTTGGTCACCAAGGGCGGCTAGATTAATAATAAATTATCATTTTTCGAAATTTTGGAGCAAAGTTTCCTCATAGATAAAGATTTTTTCAAGGTTTATTTTTTTTTCAGTACATTTCAATAAAAAACTTGTTGTGACGCATTGTTAGATTGTTTATTGACATCCTTCTGCACAAATATACAAAAAATTCATGAAATCAAACAACTTTTTTTCAAATTAAATTACCTATTTACAATTTTTCAGTTTCTATTTTGTAATAGTCTGAATATAATCTTTGCCACGGTTTTTATAAATAAATCTATCTATTACCATACCTTTCTTCCTAAGGCAAGAATTTATAATCATTTTAAGTTCTACACTATGGATCAAACTCTATAAAAAGATCAAAGTCACTCAACTAGATTATACGAGATGCAAAAGCCTTTTCCTGTTCATTGGAGAAAACCAGGGGTCTTCCAGGCTTCCTTATTTGAAGCAACGTTCTTTTATTAAAAATTGTTTACTTGGGGATACCAAAAACGGTTTCTGCATCTTTAAGAGTAGACTTGTCTAGAAAACTTTCATTAAAGCAAGCTTCTAGTGTTTTTAGAGAGTAATCCATATATTTTCGAACCCCTAACACCCTTTTATACACCCTAGTTATATCTCGAGAAATATAAATATTTTCTTATTATTTATTGAAACTTAATATGGTAAAAATAAATTAATAAACCAGCAGGGATCACTCTATACCACAAATTTCCATGGTACAAAGAAACCTTCCTTGATGGTGCAAAGATACTCCGTGCGAGAAAAAATTAATTACTCCCTAATTAACAAGTATAATTGGCATTACAAGAAAGATTATTAAAGCTATGCTTATTACCTTTCGCACAGAAATATATTTCGATTCAGAAATGATATACTTTCTTCATCCGAGACAGATTTTTCAACACTGAAATTTTCATTGCAAAACTAGCTCAATGCTGTCTTCCATCTATAACCTCCTGAATGATTGTTATATACGTTTAAGAAATGAAGTAAACTATCTAGTGTTTCCAAAAAAACGAAAACAAATCTCAATCCCCTAACTCTAATCAATTGGCCTCCATTTCAATTCTCAGCATAAATTTTATGATAGTGAAAAGTTACCTTGACTGATGCAAAGTAAATCCGGATTATGGTACTTGGCAAGTTATTTTACGATATTTTTATTAATTACAATTTCACCTCTTTATTGAAAATACTCTTTTCTGTCATGTAATTAGCTGTCAGGTTTTTGCATGCTTTCATGGTTTGGCTGTGCTGTATTACATTAATATTTAAAAATTTTTTTTACTTTGTAAAGATTCGACAGTTTCGCATTTAAGAGTATCTACTATAGAATAACTTTGCTATTTTCTAAACAAAGATTAATTATTTACATAAAATACAATACGACGATAATATTTTTTCAATGGTTTTTTGCCCTCAATGGGGCGATGTTTTTTTTTCCTAATTTTGATTATTTTTATTTTATTTTACGCTTTCTCAAACCAAACTTTGAGAATCTTAATGATTCTAGATGCAGGGCATGCAGTAGTGTTAAAGTTTTTAAAAAGTTAACTTACAAAAAGAAAAATGCACTTTTCTCAGTTTAAAAATATGACTGTTCTGAACCAGACATATTTTGCAAATTGATATAACGAATTTGATGTGAGGCCTCTCTTGGGTTGAAGGCCGATTCGTATCGACTTTCATCTCTTTCTTTCTTTTTTTTATTAATTTTAATAAGAATTGCATATCTAACTTAGGTTAAAATGGCGTTCATCGGAACTTGCGATAGCGGAAATTTATGTGTCCAAAAGAAGGGGTTAAATTACTAAAAAGTATTCTTCATATACTAAGATTACAAGAAAGATATAATCGGTAGGATTATTTACAGGTGTTCAAATATAAAAAAATTAAATATTGCTTTTACGATATAAACTGTTCCAATATTATTACCTGTAGAATATTTATTTAATGCGGAATATTTTTTACACCAAACCCATTTTACTAGTGATTCTGTGAACTATAGACCTCGCATCCCCCTCCTTCCAAAAAAATATTTAAAATCTATTTATCCAATATTTTTATTCATTTTGAAGACAATATTGTTTCCATGAGCACCTGATATCATAGCGGTGACAGAGAGACAGACATGATTCTAAAAAAAATGTTTTTACAAACATAGAGAGGTCTAAAAAGTGGTAGTTGATCAAAATCTAGAAGTCGAATTTTTTAACTATTACATTGCTTTCTCTTCCTGTACTTGAAATTAAAAATTCAATATGCAAAGTTTAATGCAAAAGTAATACCCTTCGCTTTTTTCATATATTAATTTTTCAATATTTCAAGACAGAAGTAGGATAAAATTTCTCAAAAAAGACGCGTAATGTTTAATAATTATGGTTAAGTTTTAGCAGCCATTGCCTCATAAATTTCAGAATACAGATGATAATTTTATTATTTAACATTTAATGGAAAAATAGATAATGGAATCAAAATATTTTGTCAAATATTGCAACAATATGATTTCAATTATGGCACTGACAGATTTTTACAATATCAGGCCACAGGCGAAAAATTATTTTTAGGCCCTTTCCCTACCCAACATCATAAATTTGCAGTCGGTTTAACACTGCGTTGTATGTCAAATTGATTTTGAGGCTCCCTCAGAGCCTCTACGCATGAGGTGAGCACTTCTAACGTCTGTGTGAAACTTTGAGTATTATCCTTCGTATACTTGCGAAGTATGGTGTGTTTTGTGTTGAACTTCGTAGTCTAGAAAAGATAATAGAGTGTTTGGACATCTTCCCTTCGATCCAAATCCTTCTTGATTGGATCCAAAATTTGATATAGATCTACAATTTTGATGTGAAAACTCTAAGCCAAATTTCATTTCTATACTTTGTTGTGTTTTATAATTATTGTGCTCTCATACAAACAAGCAGATTTCTACACTTGAAGCGATTTATAATAAAAATTGCCCCTCTATCTCCAATTCTGATGTAAAGACCATATGCTAAATCTCATTTATTTAAACTTTTCATTTATCATGGTGACATACTCGCTAACCGACAGATGGACAGACATTCTCACTTATGCATTTAATGTATTTGATTCGTCCAGAAAATAAGTCTCCCGGAGGCCGTAAAGAGACACAAAACATAAATAGCTCGAAACATTTATTGAAACCGATACTGAATTCTTT
Organism: Araneus ventricosus; assembly: GCA_013235015.1. Classification (NCBI taxonomy): domain Eukaryota; kingdom Metazoa; phylum Arthropoda; class Arachnida; order Araneae; family Araneidae; genus Araneus; species Araneus ventricosus. Next base: position 1,164,631 of record BGPR01000010.1, read on the forward strand.
CAGCTACCTCTCAACATAAGAACCACCGGAATTGAAGCACTTGTGCACCGTGAGACCAATTTCTGTACACTGGTGTCGAAGAGATCCGCCAATGTAGAGCGAAGCCAGCCTGTGATAGCCATTTGTCTGCACGTCGTCTGCTCCTTTGCCAGGAACCTTTTTAGGTGTTGGAACAGATGGTAATCGCTGGAAGACTGCTCCCCGACCACGCTCGCCCTCACGTGGCACTACGCACACAAGAACTGCTGCAGCGTTTCCACTTCTAGGTGTTTGACCACCCCTACTATTGTCCCGATCTTGCTCCCAGTGACTACTACCTGCTCCAGTACCTGAAAAGGCTCCAAACCTGGCAACATTTCCCAGCGACGTGGACGTGCACAATCACACGCTGGCTCTACTCTCTGGCGGATGATTTTTTTCGAACTAGTATGCAGAAATTGGTCTCACGGTATGGCACGTGTTTCAGTTTTGTTACGTTGAGAGGTAGCTGAAAAAGTGCTGTATCTGTATCAATAGATGTTTCCACGTAATTCTAGTAACAAAAAAATACCCAAAATTTCATCGTTCCAGCTCGTTTTGCTTTTTCAGTTATCGTACTCACATGCGTATAGACGGTTTGCATGGAATCAGGCGAATTGCCCTTCCAAGGATTTCGTCCAAAACTTGGGATAATCTGCGATTATGGACTAAAGAACACATAACAAAATTCATACATCTAAGTTAGCTGCATTTTTGAGTATATTCACAGGCAGAGAGACAGCCAGACATAATTCCAAAAACGATTTTTTTTCCGTCTCACGATGATTTAAACCGTGGAGACTCGTCAAAACCTCGAGGCCGAATTGCTAGGCGATTATAATACTCTTACGTTGTACACTTCGTATATGAGAAAGTTAAAACTGCATTGATAAAACTTGGCGTACGAAATTAATAAATTAATTTGATAAAACTTGAAATTTCTCTAAAGGAATAATGATCTTTATTGTTAAGCTTTAGTATCATCATTGCAATTTTATCTATCTAACTCGTTTTGGCTCTTGAGTTCTGATGTCGTAAAAGCATTAATTTTGATTGATTTGGGCAAATTCTTCAACATTAGTAAATTGGAAAAAAATTATCTACAATGAATTCTTTCTCATTCTACTTATATGTTCAGTGGCGGTTGCTAAAATGTTATTGATGAGTAATTTTGTAACTGAAAAGATCAGAATAAAAGAAATTTAAGTATCTATGCTATAAGAAATTAACTTTCGTCTAGTTAAAAAAACAATGTTTCATATTCTTTTATTTTTGATGAATTACTAGTTTGAAACTTCCTTAAACATTAGTTTTCTTGGCATGTACTTTTAGAAAAGAAATACAAGAATTTGGAATGTTAGATGTTCATCGTAAGCAAATTTGTCTTCTTAAAGTACAGGAAAGCTGGCTAACGTAGCGATTCCACACTGGTTGTTTTTGTTCCTGGACATTTTGATGTAACCATCTTCACCCCAAGTGCTACCCCAGCTGCAAAAAGAAATGAAAAAAATAAAAGACAAATTATCAAATATTGCATTAAGATATGGGTACAATAATATTTAATAATGAGACTTCAAAGAAATTTTTAAAGAATGAAAAATTCTGTCATGTACGACGTAAATGCGACGCACCTGACATATCTGCAAATGCGACGCAAAAAAAAAATGGCAGAAACATTGAAGTCACAATATTTTTATTTTTCTGATGGTATGAAATGAGTATTTCTTCAAGCAGTTTAAATCCGTAATTTTTGAATCTGTGGATATATTTAAAAGTTTACCATCCTCCGCATATTTTTCATAACATTGCATGAATATTAGTTGAAACAAAAAGTGTAGTTATCAGATCAGACTGAAAATTTAACAGTAAATGTTGAGGTAAATATTACAATCACACACAACGACAATGAAATTATTTGCAATTCTACTTAGTTTCAAATTCAATTTAAACAGTTTTCATCAAATTTCTGAAGTTGTCCTGATATTAAAGTATATTCTCAATCAATTAAATTGGTTCAGTTTCTGAGATTAAAAAAAATTGTTTTTAATGATCCACCCCAGACTCCCGCTCCATAGAGCAGGGCTTTTTCAATAACCACAAAATACTATGTTTTTAAAATATGTTTGTCTATACTAAAATCAGATTAAACGATACGGTTAAAATTTTGTGTAAACTTAAAAATTTTTGAGTATAATGTCATAATATGCGCGGTCCATGCCAACATGTTATCAATATTAACACCTAAGTATTTCAGGCTGTTACTAACTTTCATTCCTTTATTGTTGATTTTAAAGCAGGGAGATCTGTTAAAAACGACTTGGCCCGTCCTCTGGCGATTTAAGTTTTGTTTCGATCTAATAGCGATTGCCTGGCACGTGTCGACCGACAATTTCAATCTTAGAGAAGTCAGGTTTTCCATAATCTTCTCCGGTATTTCATTTGCGTTTGTTTCCAACTCGCGTCTTGTTCTGCCAGTGGAAACTAGCGCCAGGTCATCTGCGAACGCTTGTACTATAAATTCTTCGCTATTTAAATTCAATATTGGATTAATGTAAATATTCCAGAGGTACGGTTAGATAACAGACCCTTGAGGACAACCCATGGTGTAAACTCTCTCGATCCTGGTTAGGCCATCGTCGAAAACAACTTTCCTGTCAACCAAGTAATGAAATATAAAATTTCTAAAACATTTGGCAATGCCATAAAAGTCAAGTGTCCTAAAAAGAACCGACAAGTCTAAGCTGTCAAATGCCGATTTAATATCAAGAGAGACCAAAGCACTATATGCTGGGTTTCTCTGTTTTCCTTTAATCTTGTTATTATGTTGTTAATAGCTATTTCACAGCTTTTCCCCTCCCTAAATCCAAACTGATTGTTGTGAATGATATTGAGCTCGACAAGATGCTTGATAAATCTTAAATGAAAGAGTCTCTCAAGAAGCTTGCCTATTGTCGGTAGGAGACAGACTGGCCGGTAGGCATTACACAGCTCAGGATTTTTGCCATATTTTTGTAGGAAAACTACCTTGGCATTCCTAAGCGATCTAGGAAAGTAATTAAATCTAAAACATAAATTAAAAAATTGCAGTTAAAAACTTAGGATAAAAACCAAAAATGTGTGTCCATATTCTATAATCCAGGCCGTCCAGACCAGGGTCTTTTCCTTTCTTAAGATTGTTAATAACAAGACCAACTTCTTTTTCAGTGAATTCTTGGTAGTGTTCCGGTTGCGGAGTATAATTTTCCTTTAAAGAGCTAGTTGACCAAGGAAAAAAGTGTTCCAGAAGTATTTCAACTTTCTCTCTCATGGGGCATCTGATTTGTCATTTGGTTTCAACAGAATTTCTGCCACCTTTTTACCTTTTTCTAAAAGCCATCTTAAAAATAGATCCAAAAGTATGAGTGTGGTTCTTGCAAAAATGTTCCCAACTTTCTCTTTTGGCAATCAAAAGTTGTTTCTTATAAATGGCCCTTGATCTTTTATATTCAGCCCTCGCGGCATGGACCTCAGCCTCAGGGGAATCAGATTGTTTCTTTCTTTTAAAAATTTTGTATAACTTATTTGTAGTGTTTCTAAGTGTCCTAAGACCGTCATTCCAAAAATTGAAGCCGCCCCTTCTCCTATTAGGCCTTTTCTTGAATATCCCCATAGCTGGTTCACTAACAATATCTATAAACTCGACGAAGAAGGAATCAATATCTTCTAAACAATGCACAGAGTTCAAATGACGAGTCAGTGGCTCAATATGCGGCTTAAGGCCTCTCAAAAATTTCCCTGAGCCGTAACCAGTTTTTAAGTAGAACTCTGTAGAAGGCTGAAATTCCAAGTCCAACTTGAAGTAAATATATCTATGGTCGCTAAAAGAATGACGGTCCAGAATACCCATTGCTTAACCTTATCAATAAGTGCAGAAGAAACAATAGTTATGGCATGATATCCCGTATTTAAACAATGTGATATAAAAGTAGGCCCATGCTCCTTAATATTGCAAATGTTGAGGTTATTCAAAGTTAAAAATTCCATAAGTTTTCTTCCCCTATGGTCTTCGAATTTATATCTCCACGTTTGGGAGCGACAGTTAAAATCACCAGTAATTATGTTAAAGGACCTATTAAAATCATATGTTAAAAATTCATTTATTGAGTCGTCAATATTATCGTGGGGAGGAAAGTAAGTTCTGCTGATATTTAAAATAAGGTTTTTCAAGTGTAACTCTAAAATGATGATATGGTCAGTTTTAAACTTTGAGTAAGACTTGAGTTCAGGATTTAAGATGACAATTAAAGATTTATGAGACTTAGAACAGTAAATTTTCCCCTTAGAGCACGAGTTTAAGGGTTCCCCATTAATCATGTAAGGCTCTTGAATTGTTAAGAAGTCCAAACCCAGCTCAATGGCTGTTTGTAAAGCGGAAACGTGCGCTATTCGTGAGTGGTTTACGTTAATCTGCATTCCCCTGAGTTGCCTAATTACCATAATTGGTTCGCTTGACTAAGATATCTTTCTGCCTTAAATAAGATTCACATCTCTTGTCAAATTCGCTGTGTGTTGTGTGCCAGTTCCTTTTGAACTTTTCATTCGCTATTATGCAATTTTTGCGTGTAGGCACCCTGTAAGAATGATTTTCAGTTTTAAGCAGGCTGCAGTTTTCGAAAATAGGCGGCTTATCCTCATCATCATAGTATTTGGCCCTGTGGCCAAAGGCTCCACAGGTCCTGCACTGTCTAATACCAATGACCTCGGTGAAACGGACTCTACTCCAATTGAAGTATAGCCCTTGTTTCAACCAAAGTTCCTTAAATATAATCGGGTCAATCGCGACCACCCAGTGCCGGGACTCCTTATTCCGTGCCAGGATGGGAAATTCGATCTTCACAAGGGGTACATTATTTGCGTCATGTAGAAAGCAGTTCTTTTGGAGAAGACCCTCCAAAAGCTCTTCGGCTTGTATTTTCTTATCTATGTTATAAACTATCACTTGAGGCTCGCGTTTTTGTGCTCTAGTTATTTCAAATGCTTCGGTAATATCCTGCATGCTCTTAAGGAGTACTTTGGTGGCTGTAAAATCTGTTTCGTTAGCTGTAATGATTTTAACACCTGCCCTAAATCCTCTACCAATAGATGTTATCCTGAGTGCATTGCCCTTGGATGTTAATGCTCTAGTTATTAAGTTTTTGTTTGAGTGATAGTCGGATTTATCCTTACCAAGAGGTTTAAGTAGCAACACGAATTCCTCAGTGGCAAAATTTGGGAATGGGGAATTTTCAGTAAATTTTTTGCCACATAGGCATAATTTTTTGAATTAACACTTTCAATCTTTGTTTTTAAATCATCTACCATCTTATTGTTATTTTCTATTAAATCATTTTTAAGTTCTTGTAGCATTAATTTATGGTCTTGCTTAATTTTATTGACAGTTTCAACAACAGTTTTAAGTTCAGATTTCAACATCGCCTCATTATCTTGTTTAATTTTAGCAACTGCATCATTCATCAACTCCGAGAGATCATCGATTATTTCGATTTAAGCACTTTATTTCTAGTTTCCAGGACTTTAATCTTAGTCTTTAGAACCAAGATATCCTTATTTACCGCGTTTTCATTAGCCTGATATAACTCAAGTCTAAGATCTTTTAAATCATTAGGAAATTTCCTGACAAGATCGATCAAATCTATAAAATACTCGGCAATCTCATTACGCATCTTTTTGTTTATAGTAGTTCCACTTTTGATATGTTGTTCAAAAAAATTTGGCAATTTTGCTTATCTTCTCTCGAACTTCTCCAACAATTTCGTCTTCGAGGTGATCTTTCCCGAAGTTTTTAATTAAATCCTTAAGAAATCCGCGGAGTTTTTCCCAGAAGTGGTCTTCTGACCCATAATTTCGACACCGATCAAAAGTTACCAAATTAAAAAGCACCAGATCCATCATAGAAATATATACAATACCACAAAGACTAAAACTCATACTAGAATACAATGAAATCCAATTGACACTCTAAAGGAAAGAAATCGCCAATAACATGATATCAGAAAACTCCGAAGAAAATAAATTGTAAAGAAAAATTCATAAAAAACAAAGTCAGACTCACCAGAGAGACGTCCAGATTATAGAAAAATAAAGTGAAAATGAAAACATGAAGTGTTCTTGAGGTAAATAAAGTTTTCAGACTGTCTCCCGGCAAGATAGGTCAAGTCCTCCAGACACAGTTCCTTCGGATTATAGAAGCCGCTTCATGGGATGGAGGTCAGCGACCTGCAGAGCAGTGGATGGCGATTATAACAGCAAAGATCCGACAACACCGTCCGAAGAAGAGGCACCAAGCCGGGGGTTAAACATTTGTTGACAGAGCCGATACCAGCTATTGATGTCGTCTTGAATAGTCCAGCAAGGCCCGCTTGGAGAGAGCAGAAACAGCCATAAATCTCCCATAACGCTTCGGAGGGGAGGGGGGGGAGGGTGGCTTCAGAGACAGAGGGGGTGATTACTCCAGTTGCGAAGGTCGCAAACCCGCTGTGCGGTATGACGCCTCCACTTATGCGGGGAGAGAAAAGGATATTCGCCGTAGCTGGTCCTTTCTTCACCGACTAATTAGGACTACAATAAAGAAGCGCGATGACCAGTCCAAAATCACCTTAAAAGGCTCAGATTTTTCAGTAGTTATGCTTTCACACATAAGACGCATCCACAAATGTACAAATAGAAACAAAATTTAAAAAGGAGCAGCCTGACACAAGAGAGAAAAGCGAGTGAAACAAAACGCGTCTCCCTACTGCTGGCTGTTGTTTTTACAGGAAAATGTTCATTAACCATCATCCTCTATACTTGTTTCATGGGAGTCATTCATTTATGGTACACATTAAACATCTAAAATCCTACCTGTTTTTGACGAGCCAGTAATCTTGTCCATCTTGAGTTCCATATCCAACGGCAAGTACTCCATGATCCAAATTAGTGCTGCTACATAGAGGTTCATCGTATATTCCGCCTCTTGGGAGGAAAAGTAGAAACTTTTAATTTTGACTGAAATGCATTTAAAAGTTTTTAAACTTTTTAAATCTTTTAAATGATAAGTTTCACTGTCTAACATCAATATTTCAAATGAAATCTAACTTGCAGTACGTCTTACAGCGAAAACTATTGTCGAAATCAAATCAAGTCATATGTAAACTTCAGATATGAAGCAATAACCTCTATAACACGATGCCATTTACCAATACCAATTATTTATCTGCCAGTAATTCGCATTTTCACTGCGTAATTATGCAAACTGGACATGAATGTATATTGCCTTAAGCTGGCAGATTTAAAATTTTCTTCATAAGGGTACACCCAAGCCCTAAGATCCCCAACAAAATAGCCCTCGCAAAGAAAACCAAATTCAAATACTGAATGACATTAAAAAACATTATTTTGTCGGAGCTATTTTGTAGGGGCTGTTTTTCCGGGGCTATTTTAGCAAGGGCTATTTTGTCGGGGCTATTTCAGCAAGGGCTATTTTGTCGGAGCTATTTTAGCAACGGCTATTTTGTGAGGGCTATTTTAGCAAGAGCTATTTTGTGGGAACTATTTTAGCAAGGGCTATTTTGTCTGGGCTCTTATGATTTGGGCTATTTTGGCGAGTCAAGCTTCATAAGATATTAAAAATTAATAGCTTGTAGTTGTATGCATTGGTAGGTACTACGCTGCATTTCTTGTTTTCTTTTATACGGTATTCGTCAGCTTATTCTAACTCTTCTATATTCTAAAAATTAGAAATACTGAATAATTATGACACCCAGTTTATTTTAAAATTAGAAATTCTTTTGCCAAATGTGCATATTTCTTATAAACAATACGAAAGAAAGTAATTTGAATAATATTATCGAAAAATTATTTTAAGTACGTAATTATTTAATTATAATAACATTTTTAAAAAGAAGTGATTATCACTCGCTCAATACAGATATTTAACTTCTCGTTTAAGCTTATAATAATTTGGAAACGTTTAACAGGAAAAGCTCTGAAGTACTGATACCCAACCGCTTAATATTTGTTACTTAAACGTTGTGAGGGGGGGGTTGTCCTCTCTTCTTAATGATTTCTGGACTTCTAATAATTTATATTAAAAGCCTTTTACATTACTCCTGCATATTTGTGAGTTTAAGGGTGATATTTTATTTTAGTTTGAGCATAATGTATCCTTTCTTTTTATTGCCGTAATGGAGTCAATCTATGCGACTTCGTAGTCATGACAAACAAAATTCCACATATGTAACTAAATGCTGAAATGTATGACACAGCACACTTGCGAGTCATCTCGCAACTTTTTCTGTGCTGTCATGTTGTGATCAGATATTATGCAAACGTTTTAAAGCAGAAAAAATGCGTTTATTGTTCCACTTTTGGCTGTTATAAGGCAAAAGAGAAAGAAGATTGTCGCACGCAAACTGTTTTTTTTCTTTTAACCATTTTTAATTAATATAATTATGGGTTATGAGAAATCGAAGGAAGGTTTTAAACATTTCCTCCTAATTTGTAAAGTGTTCTTTTAAACATAATGGTTTTTAGAACACACTAGTGCAAACATTTATTAAATAATTATAAAAATAACTAAAAATATAAATAATATAATAAGTGGGGATTTAAGTTCAATTAACTAAGAATACAATAAATTTAAAAAACATCAATACAGAGACTGTTCACACATTTTTAAACGATTTTTAAGGTATATACAGAACTATTTTACATATTTTTATGTGTTTTAAAGGTTCAGTTTGATTACCCTTACTCTTAACTATCTTTTTACATCATAACTTTCATGATAATAATGCCTATTGTAGTATCGGGAGAGGCACTTTGTCCCATTTCTCTTGAACAGCTTTCCAAGTCCACAAAGAGAAGTATGTCGACGTTTGGATAATGCGCATTTTAAAAGTACAAAACCTCAGAATCCATATTTGATACATCAGGATGTTTAACAGGAATATAAGTGAAGGGTACAGTCTTAGTACCCAATTCTTGTTCTATTTTTTTCAGGAAATAAACAGTGGATTGTGATGTGTGACTCCTTGCTTTGTCCTGGTGCAGTTCTAGTGATTGATGGCATTGTGGGTAAAGAGATAGTCTTTCAATGGAAGATAGGGGATAAAATATATTCCTTATAGTATGTGCAATTGATCCTAACATTTTTTGCCACTCTCTTTACTTCCTGCTATTATATTAAAAACCATCAACAATCATAAATCCCTTAGAAAAACTTTCTATGGATTCTTTAAGCCATGTTTTATGCTTTTTTTTTCTCCTCTTTGATCGAATTCATTTCCGTGACAGTCAACTTTGGAGAATGTAAGGTAATTTCATTATGCATCAGCGGATTTTCCGAGGTCCAAATGCGACAATTATGTGTGTTGACTGTCCCATTCAGGTAGAAATGAGCCTCGTCGTTCCACAAAATATTCCACGGCCATGACAGATCTTCAGCCAATCTGTTGAGAAAACGAACTGCGAATGCGAGCCGTTGTGGATTGTTCCTATTAAGCATCGTTCGGTGTGGTGGGTCTTGTATGGAAAGAAATGCATTATGTTTCGGAGCACTTTTCGGACTGTGCTATAAGGAAAGCCTCTCTCTTAAGATATTGCACGTGCGCAAACTGCCTCCAAAGTCAGATGTCTGTGACTGTTCGACAATAGCTGTCTTGACGACATCAACAACTACCGGTTTGACAGGTTTACGGCAACTCCTAATTTCCTGGTCTCTTCAAATCTCGCAATCATGTCCCAGACACCTTCAGTAGAGATTGGTTCACGCCGTAGTTTCTTTGTGCGACCAAATTCACGAACCGCGGCAGAAGCATTCCCCTTGTTTTCGTAAAACAGCTTTACCAATAACGCACGTTCATCTAAGCATACCGTCATCATGACAGCCGCAAATATCGAAATTAAACATGAAGAGACGAGACGATAGTTGTGGAGTGCAACCCGCTGCAAAGCAGCGGAGACCTCCATTCGGCAAGAAACTTTGTGCAGGATGCTCTCAGGTTCTGCAGATGTGCTGATGTGTCGTGACTGACTGGTCTGGAAGCAGAGGCAAGACTGAGTTGAGGAAGGGCGGGGCTGGTATAAGTGCAAAATCTGGCTGAATCTGGGGAGCCGATCAGGAGCCGGTTGTAGATGGTGGGAGGAGGCGGTGGCGAGTGAAATTAAACATGACAACGTCTGCAAATGTTTTATACCAAGACCTGTTTTGCATAACGCTTCCTCTTCTTTGCACGCATGCACATCCCGAGATTTTTTCCCCCTAGAACCGACCAATTTTCTCTGTTTTTCATTTTCTTACTTATAAATCTTGTTCTGAATTGTTGAAATTGTTTATGTATTCCGTGTTTGTCGTTTATTTGTTAAATTTAATATTTTTCCATGAAAAGTGCTATCTAGTGGACATTTTTGAACTTTTTTTTCAAAATTCCTTGAGCGCATCTCGTGTATAGTTTAAATACCAAATGTGGTTAAAATCCTTTCACCCGTTTTAGCTGTAGGATGCTGTTTATAGGGAAAGTTTAATTATAATCGCCCTGTAAATAATTTGAAAATACTTTTTTGAACTATAAATTTATGGGGTTAGTTAATCCAATGAATAATTTATGGACACACCGTATTACCAAAAATATATAAAGTCAAAGAAATTTACACAGGTTAAAATGTGTCCTTAACATTAAGAACCGTAATTGCTCAATGCACAATATACAATGCACAGTATTACTCAATGCAGAATTCAACCGACAAATTCAGAGGGGTGAAAAGTCACATAGAACATATTCCTAAACGACGCTTATTCGGTAAAAATCGCAAAAGTAGACGAATTCGGTAGCCATCTGCGAGTATCGTTATGCTACCGATCAGCAGAAGCCAATCTGTGTTTTCTGGTGTCCTTTTTAGTTTTTCTGGAATATCTCGTAAACTCTTCAGTTTTCACACTACATGTTTATAACAAATTTAAAGAGTGTAAAATTCCCTATACAATTTCATGCTTTTATTTTTCTTCAAATTTTAATATTTTTGCAGATAATGACTCTAAACTAATTTTTCGTTTTCAGTTACCATTTACGACCCCCTGTATCACCAAACTGGGGTGTTAACTACCTGAAAAAAAATTTTTTAAATCCGCTTTCATTTTAAAAAAAAAAACGTAGTTGAAACATTATTAGTTTTTTTTTAAATTAATTTTTAACAGTTTCCAACAATTCTCGGACACCCTGCATTTTTGTGATTTTCACCGATTAAACATCGTTTGGGACCCTGTGTTCTATGGTGATTTTTCATCCTCTTGATGCCTACTATCACTCCTCTGAATTCGTCGGTCGAATTCGGCAACATCCTGTATATTAAATTTGACTTGGTAAGGCGCCCATTAATTATATCATGGGAACATAAATTGACTCCGTGACTTTTCCTTTTTTTTCCTCATCTATTATTACTCAACCAACGCTTAAATTGTGGAATCCATTATGTTGAGAATCATTATTCCTAAGTAAACTTGCGAGTACAGTCGCTCAATTTTTTTTCTAGGGTTCCTGATGATGTCGAACACATTTACACTTTTTAAATTGATATACATACTTGTATAGCTGGAAGCTGTCGTGGCTTGCATCAATTCCAACCGAAATCGGTCCAACAATTGCAACGGCTATCTTCAGAGTATCTTCGTCTCTTGGAATGATGTCAGAGTAGCCTAAACAATTCGTTGCTGAATATTTCCGTTTATAAGAACAGCGACCTACCTGTCAGCAATAAATAGAAAACTTTATGAAACATTTATCGAAAATAAAAGCTTCTGAATGGAAGAAATTCTACTACGCAAAAGCTAAAGCAAGAAATTTCGCGAAAATTTGATGTGAAAATGATTTTTTAAAACTCTGAGAGCTTTTCTGTTTCCATTTTGAAAGTACTGAGACGCATGCAAAATTTGGATTTACAAAATATCAGCATTGGTGGCTTATCCATTGGTTTTGCAGATTTGCTACATGGGCTGAAATTGATTTAAAAGTCATTCTTTAATTAGAACTTTCACGGTCCGGCTTTACCACTAGATCACCAACTAAGGGCTCCATTATAATGGTGCGCTTGTACACAGCACGAAACTACTTCGTAATATATGTTAAATTTCAATAAGTATCTAATTTTTTATCTGTAAATATACAGGGTGTTTGAAAAATATTGATACACTTTTAAAAAATTATTACTAGAAAACAAAGAAAAGCAAAGACATGCACTTAAGGTTTCTTTTGTATTCAATGGAGAAAATATCCGGCGGCAGAAGAGAAACAATCAGAGATGCAAAATCTTTCGCTGGTACTGGAGACTTGAAGACGTTTGAACAATGTTTCAACAATTGAGCACAACTCTATCTGCGGTTCTATATTCAATTCTTTTGCTAAGGGAAAGCTGTGAAAACTTTCATCTTGGCTTACCTGTAAGAATAATGATCGATCCCTCCTTATAAAAATTTTCTTCTGAAAAATATTTTAGAAGATTATCTACACACGTTTTTGTCGAAGAGTGACTTCTAACCAAAGAACACGAATATTCATGTAGCCAGACATGTTTCTGATGAGGCAACATGGAGCGAAACAGAAATCCATAAATAACCCATGAGAAAAAGGCGAAGGAAAACATTTTTTTTATTTAAAGCCCACACCGGTCCGGCCTACCCGAAAGGGTGTAAGGCCTTTAGCAGACCGGTGGGGAAATATAAAAGCAATACAAGAATAGCAATATGACATGACACACACAAAAGCATCACAAACACAGCACAGAATGTTGCAAACATTGCAGAAAAAGGGACAACAACAAAATAAATAAAGTAACCTAAAACATACTCACAAAAAAAACAATACGCTACTGAATCGATATTACACTTGGAGAGAACCATAAATTAATTGAGTTTTGTTTGATTTTTATCACCAGATCTGGAGCCAACATTAAAAATATTCAAAACACTCAAAAGGAGGAGTCCCCAGTATGCATCCAAATGAGCAAAGCACAAGCTCAGCACAACACATCATTAAAAAGAAGGAGGTAATAAAAATTTTTGTAAAGTACCATTAAAAGTCCCACAAAAGAGCATCAGAAACAGACCCCGTGGTCTCTCACCAGACCAGAAAACAATAAAATCCATCTAAGTCCACGTCAGTCAAACAACAATAAAAATACAAGAATAAAATGATCAAATTTTAAAAATAAGAAGGATAAAAACAAGGTTACCAATTTGAATTCCCCAAGGGTGAATGCTCAATAAAATATATTAATAAGTCCAGGATTAACCTAAAAACAATTAATCAGTTAAAATTAACTACGTAAATAAAGTGCTAAAAACTTAGGGTAGGGCGCAGGGACAACCCACCTAAAAGTTTCTTAATCAGTGGTGTTGAGGTAAAAGAGTAAAGATTTCTTAAAATCATTTAAAAGCAATTTCACTCCGGGCCCTTTAGTGAATCACAAATGTTGTTACTAATAGTACATGCCTTCATTAATTTATTTATTGCCATTTTATTATGCATTAAATTTTTAAACCATATCTTCTTATTTTGCTCTGCAGGCTTCTTGAGGTGGAAGCGAAGGAAAATATATCGTAGAAACGAAGGCGAACTCTACGTTTTGCCTACGTACAGGGTTAAAAATTCGATCGAGTTCGCAAATGGGCCACCCATCTCAAAGAGTGTGGAAATTTCCATTTCCCCATAGCTTTCTTACGATTTAAGAGAGGAAGATAATATAAATCAGGCGCGCGAATTATCACCTCATCCTAACAAACAACATTCGTAATGAAAGGTTTTCTATAGAAACAATTGCTTAGACTTTAAGTGATAAAAGAAATACTTTCAACCCTAACTTCTACTGTCTTTAATATGATAAAGTTTTCAGGCAGGCATACTATCTGTAAATTACATGATGCGTGATGCAAAAATTGTACAAAACGCTCTATGGAGTGAACCATTGGACATAGAACTACCAAATTCAGCAGTCGATTACTTCCCGAGTAGTAAAAGCTCACTAAGATAGGGTTTTGTAAAATTTTATTTAGATCTTTAATTACAAATTAATAGAAATGTTAACGTTTTTCTTCAAACGCTAAGGAGAATATTATTGCACATAAGAAATTTTTACTTCACTGTAAAATCCAAAATGCTAGCTTTTCAGTGATATTCCTTGCAAACAACATTTCTCTGATTTTCATAAATTTTAAAAATTGGTTTTTAAGTATCTTTTAAAATATTCTTTTCTTCTTTTTAAAAAAATTATTGCGTTTACACACAGCACGTTGAGATGATATTAAATACATATTTGTGTGTACTTTCTCTTATAATTAATAGCAAATTTTTAAAAATAATATAAGGACAGATGAAACATTATTCTTTTATGGTGTTTCTGACTAGAAGTACTAATATCCTTTAAATTTTTTAACCTACGCATGTGGCATCTTATTGAAAAGCTCTCATGAGTTTCCTTCTCTTTCACTCATTTTCATTCTCATAGTTCCAATCTTTATGAAATTGGAGTAGGAAATAGCAGACGAGGTGAAATTTTCTTTTCCTTTTATCTCGGAGCAAATAGAATCTACCTCCGCCTTCCGGTTTGTTAACAGGAATTTTTTTTAAGTGTAAAGATACTTTTCAGACGCCTTGTATTAATAAGTGCATTAGATAATTGTCGATTTTAAAAATGCCAGCGAATGAAAATTATTGAAAAACTTTTTGCCTTCTTTTATGCATTTTAAATTTTGATTTAAAATACATTTTTGGCACTGTTATGAATATTTAAGTATGTATTATCAAAAGGTGAGGGAAAATTTCTTTGTCCGTTGTTGTTGTTGATGATAATGATCCCCGAAGATCAGCAGAGCTATGTCAGGTCCATGAGCCTGTGCACCCTAAAGAAATCCAAAGTCAACAGAGGATTAGAAACAAGATCCTGTTTGGAAAGCCCCAGGCATGCAAGAATATGATCAGGTGTGGCCTGTTCTGCAGTACATTTTGGGCAGATCTCAAAACACTTAGAATTATCAGAGAAAGTCAAGCTTCTGATATGCCCACTAAGGAAGCAAGTAAGAGTTGTTTGGGTTGTCTGTTGCAGTCAATTGGTAGACAGCCACCTGGTCGAGAACCTTGATACCAGTGATGCACCGGTGGAATGAGCCAGTTAGTTTTATTCCTGCTTTTAGCTCTAGAGAACAGTTCGAAGTAGGTGAGAGGTGCAGAAGGCACTGAAACATTATCAGTGCATCTGCAATCTCGTTACCTTGGATGTTGACATGAGAAGGAATCCACTGCAGGTGAATCCGGTAAGATACTGAGAGACTTTTAAGTTTGTTAAGAATATTCATTCCTATATTATCTCTTACTCTATAACAATTGGCCAAATGTTGGATAGAACTTCTGCTATCTGTTAGCATCCAAATTTCATTACTGCAAGAGCAGGATGAGAGTGAGTTAAAGCCTTCATCTATGGCTATTAGTTCACTGCGCAAGACAGAGCAGAAATCGGGATTCCTCCTCTGAATATTTCTTTGCCTAGTGGTGTCAGGTATCCTTGCATTGTTCTTTGTAACACTTGGCTGATTTTCCATAGAGAGAGAATTCATGATATGATTAATGTGAATTCTTTTAAAATCATTTGATAATAGTAGCTTATAACATACATTTTTGTGTGAAAATTAAATATGGGGTATACATATAACTCGGGATAGTAACAAGAAAATTATCTTGCTCGAGCTACACAGATTTCAATTCCAAGTGGAACGAAATAGTAAATATCTTAAGTTGTTGTAAAAATAATACGCAAAACAAACATGAATTGTTAAGCGTCACAAAGTTCATATCTCTAAACCATATATAAAACATCATTTATTTAATTTTTCTACATTTATTTTTGTATTATTTCTTTCCTAATAGGCTTAGATAACAATGACCTACAATGGCAAATGAAAATAATTCTTTACACAGATACTGCCTTTAAGAGTTGAAATAAAAAATAGAATATCACCTTTCCTTTATAGGGGTAAGACTTTTCAGAGTCGAGCCCTCCGTTTACCATAACGTACTGAAATGCGGAATCCATTGAGCCACCCCCACATCCGTCATTGCCTGTAAAAATTAAATTTTCAGCAGACTCAGTATTTTCACAGAAAAAGTATTTATAAAAACTCTTTACAAAATGCAAGTACAGACATATTTATTAATTAGTTATTTGCAGACCTTACAATAGCTACAAAATTTCTCCTCAATGTCAGGGTCGGATTAACCCTGAAAAGCCTATATGCAGTACAAGCTTCAAGGGCTTCCCTTTTCCCTTACTAACTTCCAAAACTATATATTCTTTTATTGGCATTAATAGATTTTTACAAACTGAAATAACAAAACATTTAATTGAGAGTTGGTTTCAGTATCTCGCGTATAAAAAAAGTTTCAGTTTTAAGGTAATTTTAAACAAAATTGTAAAACACTACATTTTTTAACACACTCTAAATACTCGAATGAAAAGTTTGTCAGGGCTAATAACTTGTGAATCAGTCCTCCAACTTCAAAACAAACTTGACCACACTGATCTGAAAGCGGATTCGGGAACTTTAAAAAAATTCCTAAGAACAATATTCTAAAATTTATAAGTTATTAGATTTTGACTTGGATCAGTTTGCGTAACTCTCCCGTGTAAATCAAGTAAAAACGCAAAATTAGACTATCCTGAAAATAATACGATTAAAAATATCTGGAGGTTTCGAAGCCTCTCAAAGTTTCGAGCTCTCTAGGCAACTGGCTATCTTCCCTATATGATAATCCGCCCCTGACTAATGTGCAGACATTACTCAACACTCTTTCAATAGATGGTACCCGCCAGTAAGATTTAAGAAAATAAGAAGGATTCGATTTCAGTGAAAGATCTGAAAAGAAACCAATGGGGTCAATTCACATGACGTCATTTTCATGTGACAAACTTAATTGCGCATATCATCTAACTGCGCATTGTCTTAAGCTGTTGCTGTGGCGGAACTTGCTTTTATTTCCTGCAAAATACGCAACTAATTCCAAAATTTGGTAAGCTCACTTGACTTATCACTTTGATCGTTAATATGCTCTATCTGAAAAACTAAGCAAGCAAAGCTGCCAGATATAAGGTATTTACAGGTGGTGAAAGTCACGAAAAAGCATCAAACTTCGATTTATGTCGCGAATGTTCCAAAATGTCACAAATTTCAGTTAAAAATCGCCATATTTTTTAAGTCATAAATAATTTTCTCTGAACTCGTAAGTTGGGTTAAAAGTTTTTTCTAGATTTTGGAACAAACTAATTTTAACTCGATGTTTATTACTTTTAATGGATATTAATTTTAAAGTGATGGTTATTTAAAAATCTTTACTGAATTTCTAACTTAGAATGGGTTTAGTTGTCTTATCTTTGCGCAGTTCAGGATTGGAAAACACAACACTAATAGAAATGCTTGTTTTAAAGCGTATTAGAGGTGAACGATTTGATTATTTTCGAGAAGCAGAAACGAACCAGGAAGTAACAGTTTCTAAAAAACTGTTATATATGAAGGTGTCGATGCGACGAAATTCAACCAGTTATTTTCCTATCTTTACCAGAAAATTTAGAGATTCATTTTATTCTCATCCTTCTTTTAGAAGTTCTTACTTTTTCTCTAAATAATATGACCATAAATAATTGAAAAACATAAAATACCTGCTCTCTTTATTAGTTTATTTTGGCATGTGGGTAATCATCTCACTGGAAGCTTTAGAAAAGCTGACTAATAAAACTAAGGAGCTACAACTAATAAAAATATATATTACAGATGAAAAAACGTACCATAATGTATTATTTTTTTTCTCTGTCGCACCCAAAATATGAAAATATGAAACTAAAAGGTGAAAAAACTTACGGCAAATAAAATGGCATTGCCACACTTCTAAGAAAAAGAACACATCTAATTTTAAAAAAACGAAAACTTACAAAAGATTTGTTTTTGGAATTTTGCTGGAGAAAAGCTATCTATACGTGTTTCTGAGGAATCTACGATGATGGATCCAAAAAAAGTTTAAAGCTTCATAATTTGTAAAGTAATTATTGTGGTGGAAATATATTTTCCCCAGAGTGGAGACAATGTTGCTAGTTTTCTTACAGTGGTTGTGCGGGTAGGTAGGGTAAGTTCGCAGACGCGTCAGAGCGATTGAAATGACAAGACGTGTAGAAAAGTAGTCTCGCTTGTGCCACTGCAACAAGGTTACGTGAAGCCTTCCGACGCAAACACCCTGGCATGTTCAGTGATTGTGTCACCGCCTGCGTGACAATGCCATACTGCTCACAAATTCAAGAATTGCTGCAAAAGTTCAAGTGGGAAATCTAGAGCCACCCCCCATACAGCACAGATTTGGCACGAAGTGACTATTTTCTTTTTCCGAAAATGAAGGAACACTTATCTGGAACAAGCTTCTCTTCAGAGACCTGGCTCAATGGGCAGGGACGTGATGTCTACAAAGCCGGGTTAAACAAGTTGGTCCAGCGGTTAGATAAATGCCTAAATAGATTTGGTGATTATATGAAAAAGTGATCGCCAAGTATGCCTCTTAATTCTCTTCTGTATTTTCTCTCTATTATTAATAAATAATTTCTATTACCCTTGTGACCTTCCTGTAAATTTTTTAATCCCCACTAGAGTGTCTCCCTATCTCCTCTAATAGTTCGTTTCTTTTTGAATCCCCACACATAAACATGACATCCTATTATAATTTTGTAATTTCTAAATATAATTAACAGACAAGAGGTTTTAGTCATGAAGTTTACCTTGACGCATCGAACAATCAATTATATTTTGCTCGCTGAGAGAAACAAGCTTTCCACGTTTCAATTTGTGCTGCCCTTCTAAAGCACCAGTAGCAGAAAAAGCATAACACGATCCACAAGATCCCTGAATCAAAAGAATACATCACCAATTTTATTACTGAAGATAAATTTAAAAGTTCTTTAATGAAAGTCAATGTAAGAATGAATCTGGTTGAATACAGACATTTTAATCAAAAATATGGAGTTGGAAACAACATCGTAAAAGAGTAAGGCTTGACAGAAATACTCTAACTAAATCGAAATTTAATCCCATTTATAATATATTTCTTAATTTTTGCTGAATGGTTAAGAATTTCCTTGCTTGATATTCATTGAGGCTTAAATTCCATATGATATCATTTTCGGCACCTGATGTTTTTAAGATTCTTGTTTTGTTCTCCAGGTTTTTTGAAGAGAAATATTTTTAAGTTCATAGAATTTTTATAATTTTATTACTTTCAACTTTTTAGTCTTTAATATAATTCGAAATTCATCAGTATACTTATTATAGAAAATTGCAATCAGATTTTTTTCTGAAACTCACTAACAGATGGTGCCTTTAGTATGGAATCGCGATTTAAATAAAATTAATCGAATAACTAATAATTAAATTCTGAGTATAACAAAATATTGCAATGTTATCGGGATCATGCAACTAAGCAAATTTCAGAACTCTAATACAACAAGAAATGAGCTAAAAGTTTATTACACAATTCCATCCTCACAAACAAGAATGATGTTAAATAAAATAAAAAAGCATAAAATATAAATGAGCAGAAATCAAAAGGTAGTTTAATTGTCAATTATTAAAAGTCATTGTCATTGTATGACACAAAAATTTCATAAGATAATATCTTACAGTTCTATTCGTGCCTGAACTGCGTAGTATGTAATATTTGAATGGAGACAAAAAATAAAAATCTTTTATTGCATCGGCTAATCTGAGATGACTGGTTATTTTAACATTAAAAATAATGGCCGCATAAGTCTTTACTTAATAGAGCATAGCTCAGAGGAAGAACGTCACTTAACGCAATTATTTACTAAAATAGAGTGATCATGTTCTATCCATAGAAGAAATTGTAAATGAAAGCTCTTCAGAAGCTAATTTTAAAAATTAAATTTAGTTAATACTTATATAATTAATAACATTTTAATGTGAACAATTTACTTATAAATTAAACCTGAAAGAGTCTTCTCCTCTTCAATTTCTCGTATACTCCCACAATGTAGTGCGTTTAATGTTTAACTCCTTATACCGTTAGCGCCCAGCATCCTATTTTTAGGACAGTTACATTTCACTTCCGTGGCTAAATCGAATGAATTAAATTGTTTCATTTTTTATTTGTTTATGAATTCAATAGTAATTATTAAACTCCTAAAAAGTTTTCAACAAGAATATACCGATTTTGAAGTCAAAATGTCGCCATTTTGAAATTTTTTCATTTTTATTTTCTTTAATTTTTGAGGTAATGGAGGGAATAAGAAAGCGGTTTATATTATTTGATATTTTACTGTATTTAAAAAACTTGAATATTTATGTTTAATAAGTTTTAAAAAATAATTTTCAACCGGTTTTTTTCTGAAAGAAATAAAAAAAAAAGAAAACCAAAAAAAATTCAACAATTTTAATTTCACTTCACGCTTAACTTAATATTGGTGTTTTAATGCTTTCCATTAAATGTTTTAATTTTTTCCTTTGGTGTGTACTGCTTTAAATTTATTTGGGCGTTAATAGGTTATAGAGAAGTAATCGAATATAGTTTTTGGATCTCTTTCCACAGACCGATTGGATCCACACTTTGATAAAGGTTTGAAATTGTGCTGTCACTACCACATATAAAATTTCATTTACTTAGCTCGTATTGCATTTTTGAGTAATTTCGATCTCATAAACCCTAAATGACAGAACTGCAAACAGCCTACGATAGACGGATTTGATCTAAAAATTGATGCAGATCTACAACTCTGGCGATAAATCCATATTCTAAATTTCATCTTTCTAGGTCTTTGAGTTATCGAATTCAAAATAGCAAGGGCGGATAGACAAACTTCTTCTAGACGGATTCGTCCAAAATTTGATAGAGATCTACAGTTTTGATGTAAATATCACGTGACAAATTTGGTTCATCCAGCTCTTTTTATTTTTGTGTTATCTTGTTCACGTACAAACAAACATAAATACAAAAATAACTCGACTTCCGTGTCTCCCTTACTTACTTCACATTCAGGAAGATATCGTGGAGATTCATCAAAAATCTTTAGGTAAATTTCTTTTTTTATTTTTAAATTACTTCCTTTTTTGTAAGTTTCGCAGATAAGAAAATGTGATTTTCTCAATCCAAGACATTTTATTCAAAACCAGGACAAATCTGGGATTTTTCTAGCCCAGACAAAGAGGAAAAGCCGCCCGTCTAGTCACTTTAGTAACCACATCATCATAGCATTGAACTCAGCAGCTGAATCTCATAGTTGAAAC
>BGPR01000010.1:1186035-1263062 GCA_013235015.1 Araneus ventricosus
ACTTTAGTAACCACATCATCATAGCATTGAACTCAGCAGCTGAATCTCATAGTTGAAACGAAGAATTGCAATGCAATTGTGCCAATCCAAAACATTTTATTGAAAACCAGGACAAATCTGGTTTTTTTCCTAGCCCGGACAAAGAGGAAAAACCGCCCGTCTGGTCACTTTAGTAACCGCGTCATCATAGCATTGAACTCAGCAGCTGAATCTCAAACACGTTAGAAATTAAAATTTTAAAAAGTAACTATATCTAACTAAAGGATTATTTTACTTGGTTTTTAACCGGCGTGACTGCTGATTCATTCCTCCAGTCAACACTATCTGGAACGACAGCATCTTTAGGAACAACAAAAGGAATTGGTGCCTCGGTTTCCTTTGGTATCAGTCCATTCACTATGTACACAAACTCCTCGATAATCTGAAACGTACAAACAAACAACATTTAATTTATACTAGTCGCCTTTCGTTGGTTAGCCAGGATTACTGGTTGAGAAAAATTTCGATTAAGTTTTATAAGCATGCATTGGTTTGGTCTTAATGGCTCCCTTAGCAAAGTCTTTCAGATTCTGCTAGACATTTATCTAACCTATTTTAGAAGCCTCATACCATTATTTTCATTGTGTGAGGTCCCATTAATTCCCCGTCATCTCACACTATATTTGAACTCAAATTTTAAACGGGAAATGATTAAATTTCAACTAATCCAATACCTTTATTGGTAATATCGTAACATGTTAATAAAAACATACTCGTAGTAAGTAGAAGAATTCAGCATTGAAGTTTTTTTACTACCGAATATGTTTCATAATTTACCTAATAAATGAAATGATTTTTGTTTGCAAATCAAATAAAAAGTTTGGTGTATCATAATAAGAAAGCAAAACTTCAAGCTAAAATAGTAAAAATATATTTTATATGTCCAATTATATTACAGGAAAGAGCAGCAGTGTTTTAAAAGGTTTCTTGCTTCTGAAGTAAAACCACAACTAAAATTTTCACAAAAGTTCAAAAACTTTATTAAGAGCATGCTTTAAAAAATGAAACCTTTTCAATATGCAAAAAATAAACCAAATTTTCACATCAACAAAGGGAGAAAACTCAAGACAAAATATTTGTAGCAATAATGAAAAGGAATTGAATATCATTGAATAATGAAAAGAATTTTTGTAAAATATACTTAAAAATATTTTTTTAATTTATTAAAATTTGGGAAAAACATTTATGGCGACTAAACTGGTATCGTTGAAAAGATAGTTTTTTTTTACATTTGATGTACAAGATTATATACAAATCCTTTTTGTGTTATAAAAATTTCAAAAATTCTCGCGAAAAACGCAAAATTTTTACTTAATTTTAATTAATAAAATTTTTCGAAAAAAATCCCTCCAAGGTGCACATTCTCACCCTCCAAAATATACTTGTGCTAAATTTGGAAGCTCTATGTCCAGTGCTCTGGACAATAGAGCTCCAAAAGACAAATACTAATTCACTTTTAACAGTAATAGAGTTAGGAAATGTACAGTGTGTTTCGAAAAGGGGCGACGGTTTTAACAGCAAGTAATCTATGACAGTTACTTAATACATTCATTGCTACGGACGAGATACCTCGTCCTTCAGGAATCTCCGCTGTGCACTAGAATTTGACTAGCATAACAAATTTATCAAGTTAAGCATATTTATAGATGTCCGCATAATACGTTCACCTCTTTCTTTTTTGATTTATAAACTGTCTAGAGCGAACACGGTTACTTTTTGTCTTTCTTGGAGCTTGCATCTAATTCGCCCATAGCGGTGATTGTGTTAAGTTATTATTGCAGATTAATGACTGCGGTCAGGAATTTCTGTACCAAATGGCAACGAAAGGTGACGCTCCGGTTTCTGAGACTATCAATGACTGAAAAACTATTAAAAATAACAAGACATTGAGTGTATGCACAGAAAATTTCTGCATTGGCAGCTGATCTAGAAGAGGCCTCATCGTGCTCATTTTTATATGGAATACAATTAATTCAAGCCTGTACATTAAAGGACTGCACAATTTTTTTGTCACCTTTGATGTTTTTGACAATTTACCCAAACCGGTTTGCCCAAGAGATGCGAAGTCTCTTTGGACAGATCAAATTATTATTCTCCTGGAGAATAATTTCGATAATTGTCTAACCGTACAATACAAGCAAAGGTGTAACCAGGGAATTCCCAAACACTTACGGAAGTGGAGCAGATCACTCATCATGATTGTGCAGCTATTGCAAAATTGCAAGCAGAAAATGGAAAAATTGTAGAAACTCAGCTGACAGGAAGAAATGGAAAAAATATATAGGAAAATTATTAAACTATCAAAATTCACTACCCAGAAGTGAAGTTGCAGATATTTTTACAGTAAGTTTTACTAATTACTGACATATAAGTGTATATATATATCTATAAAATAAAACAGAAAATACAGGTATCCGTCTGTCGGTCACAAGAACTCCTCCTAAACGGTGAACGGTAACGACATGAAATTTACACACGACATTCTAGAGCACATTTCTAGGTCAACGGTGCTATTTTCAACTCTCAGAGTTAATTAGTTCTTAAGATATTTAATTAAATAAAAATTAGCAGCTGTTAAGCCTAATGCTCAGACGTTTTTCGCCAATAACTTCTGAAATATTTATTAGGCAACAATCATTTTTATGCCATTCTAAAGAGCAGAAAATTATTTTTTTAATGATAATAATTCCATTGCGATGAAGTGTTTTCTCTGATTTTCATTGAGGTTTAAAAATATATTTTTAACGCAATTTCTAACAATGCTTTTTATTCTTATAGAAATAAATTCAAGCCAAATTACTGTTTCGCGCGCGGGCTTTTGCCAGTGTTAAACATAATATAAGAAAATATTGTTTTCTTTGAGCATAAACAACAAAGTAGACTTTTCACTTCTGGTTGTTGTAGAATTTACAACTTTTAATACGGTTACACAGTGATCAAATGACGTGCTATTTTCAACTTCCAGAGTTAATTAGTTCTTAAGATATTTAATTAAATAACGAAAATTAGCCGCTGTTAAGCCTAATGCTTAGACGTTTTTTGCCAACAACTTCTCAAATATCTATTGCAAGAAAATAATTTTTAGTCCGCCTTAAAGACCAGAAAATTAGCTTTTTAATGATATTAATTCCATTGGGATAAAGTGTTTTCTCTGATTGTTATTAATGTTTAAAAATATATTTTAACGCAATATTTAACAATATTTTATATTCTTATAATATTAGGTTCAGACCAATTTACTGTTTAACAAATTATCCATTCACGTGTTTCATTAACAGAGGCAGAAACGCACGTGCTACGTGATTAAGAAAATATTGCTTTTATCTAAACATTAACTCAAAGACAATGTTCTTACTGCCGTTTTTATTTTTAAGCATATACAACTTTTACTATGCACGTGCAATAATCCAATGACGTTAGTTTGATTACAATGCGGTGTTTCGAGTTTAATTTTAATCCTAATTAATGTGTAAGGTCATTGAATGTTTTTTAATTCCCGAAAATGCGGCGGCGAAAAATTGTTTTATTTAGTTTTTCGAAAATACCTAGCCAGTTATTGATTTTTCTTAAATTTCTTAAATTATTTAGTTTATAAATACCCAAAGAAAGACAAAGATATTTTATTCTGAAAAAATGCATTAAAATTAGTCGTGGTACAAGCAAGCTAAAGAACAAAAATAAAAAACACGAGAATTGCATTTCATTCAACGAGCTGAGAAACGAAAGATCGAGACTCACAAAGAAAATCTGTTTATTTAGTTTAAAGAAAATACCTATTCAGTTTGCGATTTTTCTTAAACTTCTGATAATATTTTGTTTTTAAATGCCTAAAAGAAAGAAACAGGCATTTAATCTTTCACGTCTCGCCACAATGCGTAAAAAGCGGTCGCGGGAGAAGCAAGCCGAAGAGCAAAAATCGCAGATCCGTGAATTGGACAGAATATATCGAGCTGATGGACGAACGAATGAATCCTCTGAAGAAACTCAACAGCGACATTTTGACGACCGATTACGGGCAAGTGCAAGACGAAATAATGCGTCTTTTGAAGTTAAGAACCAGCGCCAAGCGACAGATCGCTTACGAACTTTAAACTCGAGAGCTACAGAAAGCAATGAGCAGCGAGAGCGAAGGATTCACTGCAATGCGCTTGGAAACCAGACTCGAATAGGGGCTGAAACTTTTGATGCTCGACGTAATAGACTCCAGCTAGAAAGAGTGAGACAAGGCACTTTTAGGGCAAGTAACTGGCTTTATTTGAAGGACGAAGCACTTCATTATGATCCTAATTTAGACTATCCCAATTTTCCACAGATAGTCATTCGTAGTATGTCGTCGAAGTGCACATTTTGCGGTGCTCTGAAATTTGAAGCCGAGGCATCAGGATTATGCTATTCCAATGGAAAGGTTTCTTTACCAGAACTCCCTCAATTACCAGAACCATTGAAGAGTTTGATGGAAGGGAATCATCCAAAATCGAAAGAGTTTCTGACCATGATCCGTAAATATAATAGCAGTTTTCAGATGACATCCTTTGGAACCTCATTGCCCATGTTGGACTCTACAGGATTTATGCCAACTTTTCGAATTCAGGGTCAAGTATACCACAAGGCCGGGTCGCTTATGTCGCTTCCCAATGAAGAAGAGAAGTTCCTCCAAATATACTTCCTTGGAAACGAGGAAGCTGAAGCGAAACGTCGCTGTGCGTTGATTCCTGGGACTGCCAAAAGTTTAATCGAATCCTTGCAAAAGATGTTGCACGAAAACAATCATTACGTTCAAAAATTTAAAATGGCGATAGAGGATAACCCAACCGAAGACCTACAGATCGTTATTAAGGCAGATAGGAAACCAATTGAAGGCCACGAACGTGTCTTTAACACACCGGCGCTAAATGAAGTTGCCATCATCATTGCAGGAAATGACTTTGAGAAACGTGACATTGTCTTGACAAAGCGCAGCAACGAGTTGAAAAACATTTGCGAAACACACATTTCGTATGATGCCTTACAGTATCCGCTTATGTTTCCACGTGGTGAGGATGGATACTCAATTAATATCAATCAAGTTGAGCCAGGAACATCAAATCAAATTAACAAGATGGTATCTGCAATGTCGTTCTACGCCTATCGTTTAATGGTGCGATCGACAGAGAACCATTTGTTGAACTACAGACAACTTTTGCATCAATATTTGGTTGATATGTATGCGAAAATTGAGGCGGAGCGATTATTATTCATCCGACTGAATCAAAAGAAGCTGCGTGTTGATGAATATATTCATTTGAAAGATGCAATTACAAATGATAGTGACCCAGCTAATCATGGAAAATTGGTAATTTTACCCTCAACGTTTACTGGATGTCCACGAAATATGCACGAATATGCTCAAGATGCCATCACTTACGTTCGTCATGGAGGAAAGCCATCACTATTCATCACATACACTTTCAATCCAAATTGCAAAGAGATGACTCAAAATCTGACTAATGGCCAATCAAAAACTGATAGACATGATTTGGTTGCAAGGATCTTTCGGCAAAAGTTAATAAAATTCATGAATGTGTTGGTGAAAGGTCAAGTTTTTGGTTCTGTTAAGTATTGGTTATACTCCATCGAATGGCAGAAACGTGGACTTCCGCATTCACATATTTTGATTTGGCTAACGAACACATTAAGACCAAACCAAATTGATGATATTATTTCTGCAGAAATTCCCAATCCTTCAACTGACAAAAACCTTTATGATACCGTGATTAAAAATATGGTGCATGGCCCATGCGGCGCTTTCAATAGTTTGTCACCATGCTTGAAAGAAGGGAATTGCAGTAAAATGTATCCGCGTCAATTCATCAAGGAAACGCAATTTGCAACTGATGGCTATCCGTTGTAACGACGAAGGAAGCCAGAAGACGGTGGACAAACCGCAACTGTGAAAATGAAATCTGATAGTGTGGTGATTGATAATCGGTGGATCGTACCTTACAGTCCTTTGCTTCTGAAGATGTTTGATGCCCACATCAATGTTGAATGTTGTAACTCCATAAAATCTATAAAATACATTCTCAAGTACGTTCACAAGGGTTCCGACCAAGGTGTCTTTGCTGCTCATTCCAGTAATAATTGCATTGATGAAATTTCTGAATACCAAGCAGGTCGCTATATTTCGAGCAATGAAGCGGCGTGGCGCATTTTTGGATTTCCCATCCACGAACGATACCCCACAGTGATACATCTTGATATGCATCTCGAAAACGGGCAACGCATTTATTTTAGCGAAGACAATTTGCAATGTCGTCTAGCTAATCCACCAAACACGACATTGACAGGATTCTTCGAGCTCTGCAAAAACGATAACTTTGCGAAGACATTATTATATTGCAATGTTCCAAAATTTTATACATGGGATAAGTCAAAAAAAGTTTTTAACCGGCGCAAGCAAGGTGCAATTGTTGAAGGTCATGACGATATTCGATCTGGCGACGCTCTTGGCCGTGTCTATACTGTTCACTCCAGAAACACTGATTGCTATTACCTCCGACTGTTGTTGCACAAAATTAAGGGTCCAACAAGCTTCAAAGATCTCCGAACCGTGGATGGAATTGAGTATGAGACGTATCGAGAAGCATGCTTGGCATTAGGATTACTCGAAAATGACAATCAATGGAATGAAGCATTAAAGGAAGCTGTTTATTCGGATTCTCCATCAAAAATTCGAACACTCTTCGCATTAATACTGTCATTTTGTGAACCTTCCAGCCCAAAAACGCTTTGGGAGAACAATAAGGACTGCATGTCGGAAGATATTTTGAATAAATTGCGAGCAGAAAATCGTCACTTTGTCTTAAACTATACCGATTCCATCTACAATGAGGCTCTCATTAAGATTGAAGATAAAGTCCTGCAGATGATCGGAAAATCTTTATCGGAAGTTGGCATGTTAAGTCCTTCACGACAGCACGCACATAACATGAGTCGGGAAATACTTCGGGAATTGACTTATGACTCTGATCTATTACTTAATTTTGTGACGCAGAGGGAGCCATTGCTAAATACAGATCAACAAGCTATATATCGTGAAGTTCTACGGCTCTACAGAAAGAGTGAAGGTGGGGTAATTTTTATCGATGCGCCCGGAGGAACCGGAAAAACCTTCCTCATAAATGTTTTGCTTGCCAAAATTAGAGGAGAAAGAAATATTGCTCTCGCTGTAGCAACATCAGGTATTGCTGCAACGTTGATGATTGGTGGACGAACAGCACATTCAATGCTGCAAATCCCCATCGACTTACTTCACAACGAAATGCCTGTTTGCAACATCAAAAAAGGAAGTGCAAAAGCTTATGTGCTGCAGGAAGCTAAAGTACTATTTTGGGACGAAATTTCTATGATGCACAAGCATGGTCTCGAAGCCGTGAACAGAACCCTCCAGGACCTTCGTGGAAATAAAGATCTTATGGGAGGTCTGATTGTTGTCCTTGCAGGTGATTTCCGACAAACACTACCAGTAATTCCGAGAGGCACGATGGCCGATGAAATCAAAGCCTGTTTAAAATCGTCATATCTTTGGAAACAGGTAAAAGTTATGAAATTAACGACGAACATGAGAATTCAAAATAATTGTCAAAACTCCCAAAGATTTTCTGATTATTTACTTAAAATTGGTGACGGGCAAGAGGCAACAACGGAAAATGGAAAAATCATGCTTTCCAATGAATTCTGCAAGATCTGTCCAACATTAGAAAATCTAATTAATCAAGTTTATCCAGATATCACATTGAATATACAGAACATCCAATGGCTCCAAGAACGCGCAATATTAGCACCTTTAAATGAGAAAGTCAAGGAAATTAATTTCACAGTACAAGAAAAAGTTCCAACAGCCGCAAGAACATACTACTCAATAGACAAATGCTTAAATGATGAGGAAGCCACAAGCTATCCAGTGGAGTTTCTGAATTCACTAAATCCCAGTTGCATTCCCCTACATAGATTAGTGCTGAAGGTTGGATGTCCGATTATGTTGCTACGCAATCTGGACCCACCGAAGCTGTGCAATGGCTCCAGACTGATAGTGAAAGCATTACATGCTCATACAATCGAAGCAACTATTTTAACTGGGCCATTTGAGGGCGAGCACGTCCTAATTCCAAGGATACCTCTAATTCCGACTGACTTGCCATTCTCTTTCCAACGATTACAATTTCCTCTTCGGCTTGCATTTACGATAACAATCAATAAGGCGCAAGGACAATCGCTTCGAGTCACAGGCTTGGATTTGACTGACGAGTGCTTCTCGCATGGACAACTGTACGTGGGAATGTCAAGGGCGAAGGATACATCGACATTGTTCATCATCGCCGATGAGCAAAAGGAGACTAAAAATATTGTGTATAGTCAAGTCTTAAAATAAATATGTAACAATAGTGTAAATAAAATTAATTATAACCAGTAAAGAATTAGTTTGGATCTATCCCGGGCAAGGCCGGGTAAAAAAGCTAGTATATATATATATATAGTTAAATATTTCAAATAATCAAAACATATGTTATATTTTCAATATATACATATATTAATCTAAAAATTAAAATTAAAATGAAGTTACCTTATCAATAATCATACAAATGAAATACAAAAGATAGTTTGATTATATACCATTACCACCATGAAAAAGACAACCCAGAATTGGAATTCCAACAATCAAATGCCAATCTGCCTTGGGAACTGATATTTATCGCATTAATCTAGATATGTGGCGCCAACCCTCTGCGAAAGCCAATTGTTGGAAAAACAAAAAAGTAGGGGAATAAATCTCCACAATCCCTCAAGACTAGAAACGAGAAAGCATATAACTTAAAGCATACCAATTCATTATTCCTAATTATTTTTATGACTTGAGCGTGTGTATATATATATATATATATATATATATATATATATATATATCAAAACCAACATATAAACACAAAATAAAAACTCAAAAACAGTAAAAAAGGACAAAATGGCTAAATAGACAAAAACCAAAAAAAAAAAAAATGAAAAATATCATAGCGAGCCGCTCGCTCATGATATTAATTTGTGCTTTTTTCTGCTGACGACAAACGAAATCCGTTAAAAATTGCCGTCATCCCCTCTAAAAGCACAAAACAAACGAAAATGGAAGATGGATATATATATATATATATACTTGTATATTTAGTAAGTGGGCCTCAAATTATTTTTTAAGCAGCAGGTGGTCCGCACAACCAAGAAGGTTGAGAACAGCTAACCTAATCTATTTCAAAAGTTTTATGCAAAACAACTCTGAAAAATAATCAAAGTATTTCAATTAAAGGGAGCAGTCGGTTGATTTTTTTTATCATTACTATTGATTTGAAAATTTTGGGCACAAACGCCAATGCAGCATTGCTGCGCCAATTGCATGACAAAAGTGGCATGTCGGATTTTTGTAGTTCATTAAAACTACGATAAAATGCTGTATAAAAAGATCAGTAAAATTTCGAGTTGTTGTATCGCGTTTTCGCCAAGATAATTTTTATTGAAGTCGAATTTATTGCAGACTGTAACGACGTAATTTGCAACGTCTACTTTTACATGCGATATTGTTGTAAATTACAAATTCAGAACAACAAATGACTTATTTTTCCCGATTACGACATTTAAAGTAAAAAGCTTTCTGCTGTTGAAATACACCGCTTATCTGATTTAATCAGTTAAGGAGTTCCAATTTTTGTTTGGTTTCTTTGCCATGCAATGAAACGACAAAAAACTAAATAGGAGAATAAATAATATTATCAATAAATGCAATGTAGACACATTAATGAAAAACATGGTTATTAAAAAACATGACAAAGGTCTAAACTGGTTCTTATTCCTCGAAGTTTGCTTTCTCATATGTTTCAAACATTTCCTGTAAATGCACACACAATGGGAAATTGCAATTGTGCAAGTTATTCTTTTCATTCTGACATTAGATTTCTCTTCTCTGCTGTCATCTTTTATACTTCGATGGAAATTTTAATTTCTATAATTACTTTAACCCTTTAACTGCGAGTACTTTCTGATATATGTGGTTTATAAACCATAACCGCTATTAAAGGATTAAAAACTGTTCCAAACTGAATTTCAGTGATCTTACAGGAAACTTAATTCCTCACATAAGAATAAATAAATACTTCTATAGATGAATGCTTTGAGTACCCGCTATGAACTAACTAACATAAATCGCAGGAAGAAGGGGTATAGGTTCTGTCCTCTAGCTGTGCTATTAACCCTCTGGCTTTGTATTTTTTTAAATCACTATTTAGATGCAACGTTTGCAAACGCGTTCAAATACCGTTAAGCCAAGCGGATTGTTATTTGTATGCAAAGCTTTATTAGTATGATATGATCCAACGCTATAAAAGAAGTAAGTAAACGCATTAGCCTGTGAAAATCTCAGGACACAGCAGAAAATAGACTTGCTTCCAACCCGCGGAAATCAAGTAATTCACAGTGAGAAGGTTAATAAGAATTATTCCAAAACAGTCACAATGGTTGCTGGAGGGTTTCCTCGTTTTCCTCCAAGGACTGTTTTTATCAATTAGCAACGCTTAGAAATGATTCAAAATAGTTGATATCGAACTGAGTTGATTTATTTTCATTTATTTATTCGCAACGCTATAATAGCGTCGCCCGCTAAATTTGTGGAATCATTGAGACATGTTTCGGGATTTCTTTGTACCTATTGAAAGAGAGTTAAGTAGTCCATGAATTTAAATCCGTTGGTTTAATTCTCACAACCTATCTCTCAATATTTTGCTGAATACCATGCATTTAATTTTATAGTATAGGTTGAAATCCCCAATACTTCAATGCGTTGATTAAATCAATGCATTGCCCCGTTTATATTCATATAAAATTTTAAAAGATCGTGAATTTAGCAATGTAGCTAAGTTCAATGATAAATAAGTAGATACCTCTTGATTAAAAAAATTGAATTGCTTCTTCAAAGTACGTACCATATCAGCAAACACATTGAACCCCAAATGGAATGATTGCATTCCCTGCTCATATCTTTGGTTATGTTCGGAAATTTTTCTGTAGTTCTCTTCGAAATTTTTTCTTCTCATTTCTTCCTCTTCAGCATCGTAAATTTTTTGGTATGTTTTCTGAAATATCATAAAAATATATCAAAAAATATATCACGCAAATATCGCTGTTTACAGATATTATGAATCTTAGTTATACAAACGAAAATTGCAACACATTAAGATACTTTTTTTTCTTTCGCGTCGTTAAATAGTCTTTATCAAGAGTTTTTCTTACGCTTAAATATTATGCTTGTATTATCGATATATGCTCAAACAACATTCCTTTGCTATCATTATCAACTGTATGTTTTTCAACAAGAGGTAAGATCCAGTTTCAATAACAATTTTTCTCTGAAAATGTCTGCTAAGAATAGCATTATGTTTTCATCATACTGTATAAGACAACAGGTAGAGGAGCGTCTAGTATAGTGGGTAAAAAAAAAACGCCTAATGTTAGAAAAATCCATTTCTGAGGAAAAACATTTTCTCTCCTACCAAAAAACTTCTGTAAGCTACTTCTTTCGAACTTTTGAGTTTTTCTCACAGTTTATGATTTGATGTTTGACGGTCGCTTTTGATTCAAAAGTTCGAAACAAATTCTGATAAACTAAGTAAACTCTAGAAACATTGTTGTCCGGGCAATAAAAAGCTTTAATGAACGCTTTTGTGGAAGGTTTTCAATTATTTAAATATTTTGGAGACGTAGATTTCAAATGAAGAATAGCATTATAAATTAAGCTCTCATTTAAGTAAATTTCTAAAATAAATTTACTAGGCAATAAGTTAATTGGATTTAAATTCAAACTTCACATGAAATTAAATCGCATAAAATATTAATTTATAAGAAAAAAATAAATTTTAAATTTTTTTTTTCGTTGCACCTTAAAGTTTTCCCAACGAACAGCTGGATCTGAGTCAATTTCAGCTACAGCAGCATCGAAAGTTCGGAGAGCATTTAGGAGAAGTAGGAGCACCAGAAAAATTTGGAAAGCCATCTGAAAAACAGAATAAAGCATCTATAACACCAGAGAAAAAGACACAAAAAAGAAGTCAAAATTATTCGAATTTGATAAATACATTTGCAATGATGATTAGTACATTTTTTCATATGCTGATGTCAATAATCGAATTATATTTAGCGCTTTATTTCCTTTAAAACCGGAAAGTATTTTGTTGACGTCTTAGAAGATCCTTCTCCTTTATGTTGCGACAAACATTAGTTCATAAATTCCTTCACTTAAAAAAGAAAGCAAAAATGATCCTGTATTACACGATGTTTCTATAATACAATTTCGTTCTAACACTATTTGAAAATTAGAGAAATTCTGGAACACACGTAATAAAAATTAGAAAGAGAAAAATGTGTCAAGCATGCTCGTACACCACCAGTAAAAAGAGTGTCACCGTGAGATGTGAACTGTGATAAGTCTGGCTGAGCTGAAATACGAGCCAGTGAACATGTATCCAAACCCCTGAAACTAAAATTTTATTAAGGCTTAACTAATAATCTCAATGTTTATCTCTTTTAATATTTCTTTGTTTGTCTAATGTGAATGTCTGTTGTTAATGTAACAAACTTAATTATTTTTTAAAAACTACCTGTTTTCATAAGAAGAAATAAAATGATGAAAAATTATGTGGAAATTACATCTGCTTTATATCAATATAATTGAGAAGATTTTGAAAATGAAGAAGACACACTTTTACTCTGGAAAACGTAAAGAAATGCCTTAAAATTGATACATTGATAGTGAGAGATAGATTGATGTCCTAAAACAACAGGCAGTGGAAATCTTATTTCCCAGAATATGCTTTCAGCCACGACAATGATGTAAGCGTGTAATCCAATTCCTCAATTAACGATAGAACGGGTTGAAAGGTAGGGGAGACCAGGACAAGTAGACGAGACAGGCAAGATGAAAAATGGCGTATTTTAAGTTCATATTACTCATACTTCATCACCATACGGATATTACTAACAAACCACACTAATAGACAGTAAAAACTCGCACAGTGAATTCACTGCCGCCATTTCATTGCTTGTTAGATGATGTTCGCATTTTTTGTCTCACGTGTTGTAATTTCAAGACCTTCAACGTAAGATCTCGTGGACTAACATCTAATATATTTAGTTATTCTTTACTATGCATGACTACCTTAGACAATACGCTTTTCACAATCACTATTTTTTTATCTTATTCTTGTTACTACCACTACAAAAATTAAAGACTTCTAACACTTCCGATCTGGGCAAGATCGGAAATTACGATCTCGTCATCTTACCGCAAATTCTTTTTACTGTTTACTTTTTGATGTTTATAAGGATTTTTTTTTATTTATTTTGTATAATTTTCCTGGGCTACATGATCCACTATCTGTTCCATAACATGTTTCAAGGCGTGAGACCAACAGAAAATATTTTAATAAGATTATCTATGAAAGAGATGTCGGTTCAGAAAGACACATAGAAGATGGAAGAACATTTAAAGCAGCTAAGACAAGAGGCTACAGTGCATAAAAGAAGTTATTACTAAGAAACTGAAGTTTGATTCCTTTAAAAAGCTTGAACTAATTAATTAAAGCCCGAATCACACTAATGACGTCAGTTCAAACTTTCAAAGAAAATATATTACAGTGCCCTGCGTGTGATGAGATCTATGTTGATCCTCCATCAGACGATTAAATAGAATGTTGCAAATGCCACTCATGGTGGCCTGAGGGCTACTCAGACTCTGAATGAGGAGAATTTGTGTCTAACTTTTGTAAATGAAAAACGCTGGTGTTGAATTATATTAATTTACTATGCGCTAAAATTTTAAACATAATAGCCCTTTTATAACATACTAATCAAGAAAAAATACTTAACAATGTTTAATTAATTAGTGTTCTCTCTTTTACTTTCGAGTAGTAAAAAATGTATTCAACTTTTATCAAAATTGTCATCTTGCCCCTTGGTGAAAGTAATCTTGCCGCGGTACCAAGCAAGATGACACGTTTGATTTGTTTTTTTTTTAATTGCAAAATAACTTTGATTACGTAAAAATAAAAATTTATGCATTTATGTACAACACGATAGAAGGTCAATGTATTAACACATGCAAAGAAAAAAAATTCTATCAAAACTTAAATTTATTAAAAATGGTTAACTGACCTGGTCTTCCCTATTTTTAGCAAAATAACTATAGAATACTTAATATATAATACTTTTAAAAAATAAGTATAGAAATGTCACTCTCCAGATTCATTTTAAGAGTTAGTTTACTATAATTATTCACTGTAAATATCATTATCTTTCTGCTCTTCCTTAAATTATTGGCCTGCATACAAGAAACTATGAAATTTCAATGCTTTTTAGAAATGATAAATATTTTAAAATTTTAGGCAGTATTCTGTTAGAATTATCTTATTAAATTAACAAAACTATTCATTTTAAGTGCAAACTTGCAATTTCTCAGAGCCATGAAATGTTGGTATGATTCTTTCTTAATAAAAATATGAATTTCGTATTAATTTCAAACCAAATCAAATATTATTTTTATATCCAAGTTTATATCAAGGTAGTAAATGACAGTTGCTTATTTAAATTTATCCTATCTGCCTTAAAAGAACAATAATGCCACAACGGGATGACCCCAAATGTCCAATATCAGAGTCTTGTAAACTCACAGAAAATTCCTATTTCAGGTTTTTCATTATTTATACATAAAGGTCATCAAATTTTATTGAATTCTCTTAATAACTATTTTAACTTGAGTTTAAATAGCATTATTTATCATTAATTGTTTCATTTTACCACTTTTTCTTGATTTTTTTTAGTCGCATCAAAGTTTTCTATTATAAAATGATGGAAATTCAATTGGTCTATTCAATTGGAAAACAGTTTCTTTCAAAAATGGTTAAGAATGATACCAGCAGGGGTAATCTCCCCTCGACTTACTCGTACATATAACTTATACGGTGCGTTTCGTATTTAGTTCCGCTGTATAATACAATTTGGACTTCATTCATTCGACCGAATGTATCCAAAATTTAACACAGATCTACAATTTTGGTCAAATTTTATTTATCAAGCTTGCTGTGTTTTGGGGTTATCGCATTCACGTGCACACGAACTGACAGTCAAGTCGTTAATGGATTTGGTCTAAAATATCAAACAGGTCTACAATTTTGTTAATAAAATCATACTCCATACATCATCCACCAAGCCCACTGTTTCAGTTGTCAGATTTATACGCACACAGACAAACAAACAGACTCCTCTTTGACAGGTTTTATCCAAAATCGACGGAGATCAACAATTTTGATATAAAAATCACATACCAAATTTCATCCGTCTACCTCGGTCCGTTTTTGAATTACGGTTTTCACAACCAGACATATTCCAAAAAATATTTCTCGATCTCGAGAAGGTCTAAAACATGGAAATTCACAAAATCTCGAAATCGAATTCACTGACGATTCCAACTCACTCTGTTCATTTGGCCTACGAGCGAGAAACAAGTTTTAAAAACCCTGTACAACAATAACAGCAAACAAAAAATTTGCTTACCGGCAGGCTGGAATTTCATGTGAAGTGAACGACTTGAGATATTTACTGTACTTATATCCGAACTGAGCTGACATTGTCTAATCATGCATTCTGATTGCCATGACACACTCTTTAAGCCTTTTTTTGAATTTCCATCATAAAACTGTAAAATTCTTGCTTGCCTGAATCAGAAATATTACATAAGAGACACAAATTGAAAGTATTATACTTGCACCCCTCCTGACGTAGTTGCCTAAATTTCCCGGAAATATGAAAATCTGCAGACTCATCCATTTTAATAATATTGCTGTATTTGTGTCATATGTTAAAGATTGAATTTACAAACTTATTTACGTCATTAAATAAAAACATTATTTCACATTTTATTATTATAATTCTATCTGAAAAGCAAACATATTTTTTAGAATGATTTTGCATTTCACAAAACTTCATCATTCTGTTGAATGTCATCAACTACTTCGAAATACACAGATTTGAACTTCATATTTTATATGCAAAAATGCGGCGATTGTCAGAAAGAGAGTGGAAAGAGAAAAGGGTAGTAAGAAACTCAAAGACTTTACCAGACTTTTTTTTCTTGCTCTTTATTTTCATACTTAAAATCAAATTTAAATGTTTTTGCAAGGTGATTGTAATTAAATGTCACACATGCCTCTCTCAAAATAATCACTAAATTATTCCCCTACCTTCCTTTGTAACTACGTAATAATAATCAAAATAATCATTATATTATTTTCAGTTCGATATGCGATATCGAAAAAGTTCCGACCAATTCCTTGCGACTTCTCTTGGAATAAATCTCTATGATCCTCTTACGATAAACGACTTCGGACAACGATTCCCTTGCGTTAAATGACTTGAGACAACGATCCTCTTAGAATAAATGACTTCAGACAACAATTTCTTTGGTATAAATGAGTTAAAAATCACGCCTGGAACATGTGACTCTATATTTAATACTCTAGTCTCCAACGGAATCTTTGAAA
Source organism: Araneus ventricosus (assembly GCA_013235015.1). Classification (NCBI taxonomy): domain Eukaryota; kingdom Metazoa; phylum Arthropoda; class Arachnida; order Araneae; family Araneidae; genus Araneus; species Araneus ventricosus. The sequence goes on from BGPR01000010.1 coordinate 1,202,679, forward strand.
GTTTTACAAAACCGTCAAGGTCACCTAGGCACAAAATTTCGTCGTGCACCCCGAAAAACACACCTATGCCTGGAATTTCAAGAATTCAGCCCTCGTGGTTAAATGCAGGGGTGGAATACCCACCAGCACATTTGGTGCCTGCGTCGAAGTCGTTCTGTATGTTCCCGTGAATTTTAACAAAAACACTCTCTGGACAGTCTGCAGTCTCTCGATCTGTTCAACTGTGAAGACCCCTCCCCAGACTCCAGCGCCATAGAGAAGAGCCCTCTCAATAACCACTTTGTACCATGTTTTTAATATACCCTTATCAACACTGTAGTTTGATTGGCAGGCTCGATTGAAATTATTGGTAAGTTTAAAATTTTTTTAGTGGAGGAATAAAATATGTATGGGCCAAGTCAACCTGTTATCAATGTTGATACCTAGATATTTCAAGGCATTTCTGATCCTAATACTCTTACCATTTAATTTAAAACAGGGAGACCAGTTAAAAACGGATTGCCCTGTTCTTTGATGATTTGAATTCTGGTAAGATCTAATCGCGATTCCCTGACACTTGTCGACCGATAATTCGAGTTTCAATTCCTGTAGCTTGTCATATATTAAATGTAACCGACAATTCGTGTTAGACTCCAACTCCCTTCTGGTTCCACCGGCCGTACCAAGTGCCAGGTCGTCAGCAAATGCCTGAATATAATGTTGGTCGTTATTGAGATTCAGAATGGCTTTTATGTAGATATTCCACAGTATCGGAGCCACCACTAAAACTTCTACCACACTACTTCTAAAAAAGTTAGGAATCTTATGAAAGTCAAACAATCTAAAAAGGAACCGTCCAGTCAAGGCTGTCTAATGCGGCTCTGAGATCAGTGCACTGTGTTTCATTGGTCTATGATCTTCTAATTTTTTATAATGCTATATACCGCCATTTCACCGCTCGTCAACTCCCTGAAACCAAACTGGTTGTCATGTATGATTTTTCGTTCGGCAAGATATTTATTAAATCTATATTGGAACAATCTTCCCAATATTTTGCCAATAGTAGGGAGAAGAGAGACCGTTCGGTAAGAAGAACAGTGCTCTGGATCTTTATCCCGCTTCTGTAGAAAGATAACTCTACCATTTCTGAGGGGCTTTGGAAAGTAATTATATTTAAAACATATGTTTAAACTAGTATTTAAAAATCTTTTATCAAGTTTAAAAATATGTGTCCAAATATTGTAATCCAGCTGGTCCGGCCAGGGGCCTTTCCCTTTCTGAGATTCTGTATTACATGTTGCACCTCGATTTCTTTAATATCCTCTACGTCTTCTAGTGAGGGAACAAAAGTCTCCTTCACTGTGTTTATTCTGAATGGGAAAAATGATCGAGGAGCAACTCCACTCTCTCAGTCATTGATATTTGGGCCTCCTGTCTGGGTTAGCCTGGATCTCTACCATTTTCTTACATTTACCAAAGGTAAGTTTAAAAATTAAATGGAACACTGTCTTCACTCCTGGGGTGAAGACAGTGTTGTGATTTTTCTAATTATTTTATGGTTAGTATGGATAGTTAGTACGGATATCACCTTCCTTGAAGACGCATCTGTTCTTTTCTACTGAACTACATTCCATTCTTTTGTCTCTCTATTGAAATTTGATTTCTGATATATTTCCACAACACTCCCAGAATTGCAGCATTTATTGCGATTGTGTTTTATATTATTTTTATTATTTCCCCTTTTGTTTATTCTTAAATAATTTGTATCCCTATTGATACTATCGGTATTTTATTTCGATCAGTTTATTGCATTACTTTTTTACGTTTTTATTGTTTATGATTGTTTTTTGTTTTTATGTAGTTTTTACTACTGATTTGATTGTTTCTTGTAGATATATATATTTAGTTACAAAATAATACATACAGACCGTACATTAGCGACCTTCAGCAATAACATGACTACGTCAACTTTTCCAAGACAGACATAGCTATACCATAAATACGATGATCGTCTGCCGCCCTCCATTTTTGAGAGAAATCAAAAATACTTCTCCACTGTACATTCTCTATGGGGAAAAACCTTGACAGAGTCTCCCAGCCCTGTGATGTTTCCTCCCCGAGAGCACCGTTCCCACGAGGAAGTTAGTCCAGTTCCTTTCATGTCATCCGCAGACCGCAGAACAGCTGCACCTGGTGGTCGTTAACGAGACGTGCGCAAGAGTAATGGTTTCACACAGAGAGCCACCACAAAGCACAGGAATCAATATCTGTCAGAGAGCGCATTAGAGGTACCCTTTCGTGTCACCCCTGTATAGCCCGGTGGTGGCAAAACCCAAGAACCTTCTCCACGGTTGGATTTTGACCACTGGGAACAGGTAAGGTTAGTCGTTGGTCACCCGGGAGTACGATTAGCCAGTGGAGTGGAAGGAAGGCGGAGCTCCACCCCTTGAGGTAGGGGATAAAACGGAATGTTGAGGAGAGAACGAGAAGAGAGCGGTGAAGAACCGATTAGGAGGCTCGAACTTGGTTTCAGACTCCGGGAGCGCCGACAGAGAGCTGTGTGATCAGCTCGGATTTAAAGTCCCGAATTAATTCAGACTTTGGCAGCAACACCGAGATTCGGCAATTTTCCGAACTCTCGGCTCATCAAATTGCGAGCACTCCTTGTAGTCTCGTGTATAGGTTATCACGCTGAAAGGTGGAAGCTATCCATCCGGCACTGAATTACTACTTCTGTGGACTACGACTCCATTGAACTTTAACGTCCTAGAACTGTGAAATCACTGGATTACTGCTTTTATGGACTACGACTCCATTAAACTCTAACGTCCTAGAACCCTGAACTACATGATCGAACATTGTATATAGTTATGTAACCAAGACTTCTATATTAGACTTTGTTCTTTAAATTAAAGCTGTGAAATAAAGTACTTCGGTCAACCTAAGCTTTGCATTTATTTGGTCGCACCTAGGCCAAAACACCACTGCACCGATTTCTACAATTTTTATTTCATATGAAAGCTTATGAGATATGTCATCAAGGATCGCTTGTCCCCTCCACCCTCCATTTTTGAGAAATATCGCAAAATAAAACTTTGGCAGAGTCCCTCAGCCTCTACAATCGGCAATTTATTTCACCACATTGTACGGGCGAACAGCTGATCGCCGAAGGAGGCTAGTATTTCTTTAAAATAAATGCAATTTTTCTCTACACATGGAAATGGAAGGGTATATTTTTGTTTAAATTTATTGCAATGTTAGGCAGCCAGGTGGCGCCACGGGAATATTACCCAGTTGTGTGCAGTGAGAAACAAAATCTCTAGAGATGGTCAAAAAAAAAAAGAAAAGCTTGTTTGATTTCATCCGGGAAATCGGATTTCAGAACATCTTCGAAGAAACTGGACATTTGGTCAATACTCGCTTTGGAAAACTCTTTCATGTGACTGAAGCTGCTATACTTGAGAACATTGCTCAATTTTTCAGGATAATCCTTCAAAGGTTTCGCAAATTTTTCCTCGTCGAGGAAAGAAGCCATTTTCAGCACTGCAGTTTCCGGGTTCTCTTTCATTTCTTCATAAGTCATGAAAAGTACGTTCGGATCTTTCCTACAAAAAGATAAACCAGCAACTTTGTTACTGGGAGAAAAATTTCATAACTGCAAAAAATCTCAGATTAAAGCCTGTGTTGTCATTTAATTAATATTTATGACAGAAAAGGAATTTAATAAACCAGAAATACAATTAGTATATCACCTGTATGTAACCGGTTTTTGAACAATGTTCAAATCATACATAATGTCACTTCCATGTTTCAGACTTTCCATTTAATGTCACTTATTTCGCTCAGCGAAAGCTGTGAAAATACGATTTTTTGAAGGTCTGCAACGTTCAGCGTATAATAATGATTGATCCCTTCTTAGAAAAATTTGAACTGAATAATATTTTAGAAATTCATCTTCAAACTTGTTTCCGAAGAGTTATTTCTAACAATAAAAAACGAATATTCAATAAACCAGACACGTTTCTGTCGAGGTCGAAGCAACATGAAGTGAAACAGAAACCCATAAATTGAGCGAAAAAAAGCCAAATTAGGAAGCGAAGGCAAAAGTCGCTAGTCAAACGCGGACTGTAATGATTGAATCTCAGGTGTCTCAAAGGGAGAAAGTTGCTTTTTTTCTCTCGATTCATCCCTCAGCATTGCTCAGTGCGCGAATTTTGATCTTTCCGAGGCGCAAATCGCTTTGCAGCTCTATCCTGTGTCTCTCTCTTACTTGTTGATTGAATTTCTGTCTTCCTTTTAAGTTTTCAATTACTTTTTTGTCGTTTTCGATAATCATCGAACTCTCAAATCAGAAAGCAATGAAATAAAAAAAAAAGAAAAGAAGAGGTTTTAAAGTAACTTCAGGTAGGACTGCAGCTCTACAGTCCTAATGGACGAGCTACCACTGTCAGTAAAATTTATTCGACATATCTTGAAATGCTTTACTAAATCATAAAATATACGACAATAAGAAGATTTAGGAATGTTCCGTTAATTTATTTTTTTATATAATTATTAACGAAAATCTTCGCCCCATTCAAGACTTTAAATAAAATTATTACAAATCATGTAGTTTAAAGCAAATTATGTTTTCTAAAACATTAACCGTTATATATTATGCATAAATTTGAAGCTATATTAATTAAATTGATATGTTTTCAAATTCCGATTTGGTATGCTTATAATTATAAAATAGAATGTGTATCTGTGTTAATGTGACAGTTGGAGCTCTGTAGGGAAACCCGCTGCGCCTAGAGCTACCAAATTCGAAACATGCTTTGGAGAATGAGAATAAAAACATCGGAAGTGATTTTTTAAGATTTTTGTTACATTTGTAATTTGTAAAACTTGAGCAAACTTTCGGGGGGAGGGGGGGTAGCGATAACTTCCAAAAATTTCGTTGCACAAAAAGGCATTTTCCATATTCTTAAAAATTCAAAAAATTATCTTTTGAATGACATCATTTCAAGTTGCAGTTGTTGCGAAACAGTGTTAAATTTACACCAGTTGACTGTAATTTATGTTTCTTAATTATTCATCCATCTTGTAATGAAATATTTTTTTTTTGTAAAAATCAATTTCTTTATTTGACTTTGATCCATAATGCACTTTATATTAAAAATAAATCAAATAAGGATATTTCTTAATGCCGTGCAAATCAACAATTTAAACAAAATTAGCTATATTTTTAAAAACTATGAATAATAAAATTAACTAATTTCTGCGAGAGAAATTTGCACCAATAGTACATTTTTCTCTTAATTTATTGCAGTCAAATAACGTCATGTTGTTGGCCTGCTACATCTTCGTATCCCTGTAACTGTCGTTATAATGGATCAAATAGCCTCATTTTAGACGTTTTAATTCGCTAAATTTCTTTTAAAGTTGATAAATTAAAACCATTTATTTCCACTGATATCGTTTGGAAATAAGCGTTTTGGACATTTTCTGCCAGAAAATATGACGATGGATGTTTTATACCATATTCAAAAATAATTTATATCCGTAAAAATATTTATCATGTTCATATTCAAAAATAATTTATATCCGTAAAAATATTTATCATATTCATATCTTATAAAATCATCCAATAGCATTTTGGTAAACCTGGAGTTTACGATGCGCACCTGTTTCTCGCCAATTTTTCTTGGCTTAATTTCATTTGCCGTCGCCAAATACTGTTTTGGATGTGCAGTGCGCTTTTTATTGCTCTAATGCGCATGCGTCACCTGAAAAGAAGAGATTGAGCACGCAATGCCTGCGGCATTTCAAGTGTGTACTGGGCAAAATTTTTTAACCTTAAAAAATATCAGCGAATTCGCTTTCAGCATAGCAGGAAAGTAGTAGCTTCGCTTTTTCATTGAATGTTAGGAATCTAGGTTTTTTTAAAAAAAATTCCGTGAACGAGAATTTCCGCACTCAATGCCTACGGCATTTCAAGTGTGTACCGGGCAAACTTTTTGACTTAAAAAACATCAGCGGCTTCGCTTTCAGCATAGTGGAATACTGCTAGCTCCGCTTATTCATTGAGAAACGAAACGCATAGAATAAAATACACAGTACTGAACCGATATTCAAACGGAAGAATTCCAAATGAAGTTTTATTGAAATTCGAATGAATCGACCAATCACACCGAAGAGATGAACAAAACAGTCCAATCGAAAAGAGGCGCAATATAGCGTGATGTGCAAAACACCGATGAAAAGATTAATTTCCGCGCATGTCACTCGCTGAAAATATCATTGCAAAACCAAAACAAATGTTCTCTCATCTCCGTTCTTGGCGTCAAAGAGTTGGGGATCATAAGAGAAAAACCATCATTTTACTGCTTCAATGTTAGGTTGTATCGTCTATCAACAAGTTAAACAATTCTTACCTGTGTTTATACCATGCCAGAAGATGATCGAAATAATCACCATAATCGATTCTTCCAGATATGAAGAGTTCGAAAAACTGATCGAAGGTTCCGTTGAAGCCGTGACCTGGAATACTTTTCATGTGGTGATAGTACGAGACACAACAGTCTTTGGGATTTCTGGTAACATAGATGTACTTGGCCTCCTCAGATCTCGGAGTTAAGTGATAAGGAAGATGGGTTTTGATGGCTCCTGGTCTTGTCATGATTTCAACTCCTTTAGCACCTGCTTTCTGAAGAAGGGTTTTATAAAAAATTAATGAATGAGTAAACTACAATCTAAGTACAGTAAATCACCGTTTATACGTTCCTCATTTATATGCCATTTCATCATATACCTGATTCATTTGTATTCATTGTAATGCAGTGGCGAATCTAGGATTCGGGTCGGGGGGGGGCGGCCCGGAGGGCATAAAAATTTTGTATCGTCGTGATGAATGTTAAACCTCAAGGCTATAGTAAACCAAAGCTGTTTACTTTACTCACCTGACAATAAGAATCATAAAGAACAATACAATAATTTCGATAATTTAATAAAAATTACAATGAAATAACTAGCCAAAAAATATCTTCGACCGCTTCAAAACTACAAATACAAGGGGAATGACTACAAAAGTAGGAAAATTTTCGAGCCTGTATAGCCAGAAAGCAATGTTGAAACGTTTTTATTATTTTTTAAAAGAGGGAAATTAAGAAAAAACAGTTGTAATTATTTTAAATAAAAGCAAGAGTTCTGGCTTGGGTCTGGGGGGCTGTAGCCCGATAGACCCCCCCCCCTGGATTCGCCACTGTTTTAATGATAAAGTACTTCGTTCACACGACTTAAAGCTTCGGTTACACATCGTTTTTCTCCCCTTCTAAAATGTGAAAATTTACTCTTTTCTAGTATGTGGGTTAAGGTGAAGATATCATGACTTCGAAGTTATTCACAATTGATAAATTAATAGAAAACAAATTTTCTGAAGGTAATTTAAGCTATGGTGAAAGATTTTTTTTCACCTTCCTTTAAAGACCCAATGGACTCCATTGAAAAACTTCGAGCTTATTTCTTTTGTCAGAAGAATGGTAAATAAAAAAGAGATTTAATGAACTTAATTCGATTTATCATGCTGTACCCAATACTCACAGACAATCAGCATGTCAGACAACGATTAAAGATTTTTTTAAAATTAAACACATACCTGCATGCATCCTCCTTTCCAAGAAAAAACGTCCGTTGAGAGGGGTTGGTCATCTTGAAAGGTTTTAGTTTTTGGTTATCTAATTTATTGCATTTTTGGATTATTGTGTTTACATGAAATGAGCGAACAGATAGATTTCTTGATGACGGATTTCGTCCAAAATTTGATGCAGATCTGCAGTTTGGGTGTAAAAAACGCATACCAAATTTCATTCGTCTGGCTTGTTTTATTTCTGAATTATCGTGTTCACAGACAAACGAACATAATTTCGAAAATGCGTTTTTCAGACTCATGGAGATCTGAAATGAGAAGATTCCTAAAACTCTCGTGTTCGAATTTTTTGAAGATTACAATACTTTATCTTTGCATATTTCGTATACGAGAAAGTGAAAATCCTCTTATTTCTTAAGAAGTCCCAAATCTGAGGCCTCAGAGGTTATCAAAACATAAAAATTAGGGTTGACACTGCTCTACAGAAGTTCAGGTTAAGTTCGTTTTAAGGAATTGAGATTGTTAAAATGCAAAACAACATAAAATATTAAACACCGTGGAACAGTCAATGCAGGATCCAATAACATAATAAGGATAAGCCAAAAGAACCAAGTCAATTTACCCGTCAATTCAATATGCGGTGTTTCCATCATATATGATATTAATGATTCTATAGGTTTTCCTTGACGGAAAATGAGCAAGAGAATGTGTTGAGCCCACGTTGTTCCACATTTGGGATAAGTTGCGATAAAGATGTCGTCTGGTCGTGGCTTGTAGTTCATAGCGGAACGAAAGAGGTCCACCGAAAACATGGACGAAATCTGGAGTCCATATATGAATTGGGAGGCAGTCTCCATGGGTGTTTCCGACATGGTTCGAATTTTATACCTGAAACAATGACACAGTGTTAATGGTTATTGCGAAGGTATCCCGGTAACATTGAATGACCAAGCATTACAGCAACACAATAACGGTGGCCTGTCATCTAATACCCATTACCGGACCAGACATAGATGCCTCCCGTAGGAGGTACGCCCCGTTATCTGAAATCTGGCCAACACAGCAGCATGTCCATTACTATGCTCCGACGAAAAGTGACCGCTCTAACTTATCGGACGACTTTTCATCTACGAACTCGTGATGCTCTCTCAAGGAGACACTATCATTTGTAAAGTATAAAATTTTAAAATCCCACTTGTTATGAATTAATTTAACTTCCAATAAATAAGCAGTGGGTATTAAGACTGTTTTTTGAAAACCGCAAAGTTTCTGTTTGTTGAAAATAATTGATTCTTGGAAAAACATCATCTATTAGAAACTCCGTCGTTTCTCACAACCTGATTTCATTGTTATTATGCATTCATTTTCATGATGATTCTTTTTATTGTCATGTTTTTAAAACATTTTTCTTTCTCTCTCACTAATAAGAATATAAATAACTTACACTTTGAATCTAATTTTTAAGTTTATTATGCAATAAATTACATTATTGGCAGAATGAACTCCAATAAGAGTTGTAAAAAAATAGATTACATAGATCAGCAAAAAATTAAATTATGTTTACTATCACATATTTTCTTTATTATTTTTCCATATTTTTCCCATTTCGAAATAAAAACTGTCTAGCATGCAATATTAATGGCCAATAAAACTTCATTATCTCACATCTTTTAAAAAAGAGTCTTCCTGTAACAATATTTTAACACTTTTTTTCTGAATACAAAATATGTTTTGTTTGTTTCTTCAAAGAAGCAATACTTTTTTAGTGTTTGTAAATTTTCTTCTTTTTTTTAACCAAGATAATAAAACATTTTATAACTGTTCTTAAAGTGATGATAGTAGCATAATCAATGACATTATTAAAACCCTACTTTTAAAAAAAATTAGCTACCCAACACTTTTAGTTTATTACTACTACTAACTTGCTACAAACTACTACTACTACTAAGTGTACTTGCAACAAAGTGTAATTAATAATTTAAATTAAATAAGTCAAAAATCTTTAACTAAATATTTAAATTGAAGAAAGAAAGTTTTTAATAAAGAAGTTTTAAATAAATGTTTAAATGTTGAGTTCATATTTAATTTTTACAGTGTTTTCTGCACTCCTTACATTTATTTAAATTGATTTAAGCAAATTAAGAAAAAAACCGTGCATTGTAGGGTTGAAATTAATTGAAAAGTATCTTTTAATAAATTAATTCCGATTAAAAGTTATTCAACAGTATGTATTAGTTTACTTTATCGTTCATGATTTTATATTTAGTCTTTTCGGTTTGAATTTATTTTATCTTACTTTCTTTCAGTATGAATAATTGGAGAAAAATTGATCAGAAGAATCATCACAAAACCTATTAAGAATATTTCTGCTAAAATGAATAACGAAGAAATAAGCAATTCTTACTTCTCAGACAAACAAAACTTTCTGCAGTAGAGATTTCAAGCGCTCTTTACTGATGGCAAAACTCCTGCTACATCTTATGTTTATAAATGCATCCCTAAGGTTAAACAAGCTCTGCCGTTTTCACTCCGCCTACGTTATCTCTTGCAAAGAGATATCGTAATATGCAAACGATAATTTGTTTAAAATCTCTGTATCGAATGGATTAGATAACAGTTATCTTAAAAATGAAAGATAACAATAATGAAATGTAGGGACAATTTGTTTGAAATCAATTTTATGAATAAAAGGATAAGATCTCTTCTGAAGACATCCTGGTTCTAATACTTAACAATAATGATAGAAGGTTTCGATTCCGTTATTTACTCGATAATTATTTCAACACAATATCCGGTTTTGCTCATCATAAGCAATATTTTAAAAGACCCGAAGTTATATATTGTCTTGGAGGGGTAACTGCTATTGCATAGTATCCTGTTTTTAATGAAAGATAGTATGCATTTGCTTATAAACAAAAGAGTGTAAATTTGTCAGCATATTTTACGTTTACGATAAGTTTAAAACTGTTTAAAAAATTTATATTATATAGTTTTATAGAAATTTATAGATTTTTCATAATTATTTGACATGTATTATCACACACAGCACTAAAGTTTTCTGAATTTTAGTCATCTTATATGTTTAAGACGACTTATATTCTACTGTTAAATGCGGTGCATGAATTTATGTGTGGGTTCTGTTTTTTGCTGTTGTATCTAATATCTTGGTTCTTTTTTAATTATTTAACATGCATTATTGTAGTATCCCGCCAGGAGGCACTCTTACACTTTCTCTACCAGCTGACGTCACGTCACATGATCTTGCTTTTGTTATTGAAAGACATTGTTGAGTAATGGCGAACGACGGAAAGAAACGCCAAAACTGCCTTCGATGATGTGACATGTCTTGATGTACAGGGCAGTGGCCGCCCTCCTAATTCTTTCACTTTTATCTTTTTCTGTTTAAATGTGTGTGCCGTCTTAACTGTTTGTGTCGTCATCATTAAATTCCTAAAATAGTAAAACTGTGTTTCTTCTGACTTCGAATCACTACACATGGGACCTACGCTCCCATACTACATTATTAATTACAATATTAAAAACTGCCTTAAGAACTATGTAATCTAGTGTATATAGAACACGGAGTTATTTAGTCGCCTTATATGGTTACTAGTATCTAATACGTTGTTCCATCAGCTTATTAATAAATTTTACAGCTGAGAAGAGCGTAACATACACGGCAAGCAGTATATTTTGCACCAACTTTTGATGCCAGCATGGGCAAAGAAAGACATTAATTTAGGTTCGGATTTCGCCAATACTTTAGTTGCCGGGCGTCTTGGATTCACCGGATGAGGATGAATGTCTGAAAAATGCATCCATTTATGCTAGTATTATAAATTTTCTTGAAAATGCACCTCGGTATTTTTTTTTTTTTTTTTCTTGTTTCAAGACTACAAATGGAGTGTCCCTCTATTTGGTTCCCGCTTTTTCCCTGCTTTCCCCGGTCTTGGTAGACCGTTCTTTAATTTCGTTTCATCATTTCGGTGGCCGATTGCCCGTTAGGAGTAAATAATTCAGAAACGCCAGTTTCTAGAATAAATACGTTTAATTTACAATTAATTACGGTAATTTCAAGGTAACAAATGGTTGAACACAGCTTGGACAGCAAAAAGCAGCATATTTGTGCATGATGACACAACAAAAACTAGAGTTAGCGACACAGCTTCCTCCTCCGGTCTCTGCTCCCTTGCTTCTGGTTAGTGATGTGTCGTTCTTTCCGGAAGGAATTGTGGATCCGGATCCTCAAAAGGAACGACTGGATCCGATTCCGACCCTTTTCTTCTGGTCTCTATCTTCTCTTCCTTCCAGTCTCTATCTCTACGGCCACCGGGGGCGACCTTGACCTTACCCCGTGGTGTAACATTTGGCCGGATTTGTGATTTGCCTTAGAGCGGATCATTACATTAGGTAAAACCTTTTTTAGGGTATCTGACTCATAATAACATTTTTATCTATAGCATTATTGCGAGATCCTCTAGCGATATTGAATTATTCCTTTAGCTGAAGTCAAATTTTTTAATTAAAAAAAAGTATATTGATCTACGTCAGTGGTTTCCTAACTTTTTCGATTCTTGGCACCCTTGCTGAAACTAGAGTTTTTTAGTGGTGAGATCTAGAGGCTTATGCAAAACTCCAACGAGAACTTTTTGTAAAATGGTCAGTTATTTTTGTATTGGTTAGGTAAAAATATGTAAAATACATTTTAGGTCCCATAGAATTTTATTGAACAAATTGTAATAAATTATAAGAACTTTTTTTCGTCCTTTTGGGGAGTCACTGATCTAAGTAACAAGTGTTTCTATAAGCCACATCTGTTGCCCAATTCTTCAATCTAAAAATCATTTATTCAATGTCAGTCAAGTTATAATATTTTTTCATCATTATTAATTAATTTGACAGTCACTTTTTTCACTAATTTTTAAATTGGAAAGGCGTTTTGAAAAGAAATGAAATTCGATCATTTTTTGGGAATCAGGTTTACTGATTTAATCTTATGAGCACAAAAACATAACAAAAAGCATCAGAAAAAGGATATCTTAAATTTTTTAAAACAAATTGATTGTTATTAATTATATTAAGTCGTTGTAAGATTTAATTCATCTACTTGTTCAATATTTACGTCATGAAGAAGCTCCTAATGATTTTAATGCTATTTTAAACACAATCTTAATTAAACACATCAGTTATTCATTAACTTTTTTAATAGAGGCATTCAGAGTGATAGAATAAAACGAGTTTCCAAAATATTTGTTGAGATAAAAATGATAAAGAAATTAAGACTTTAAAGAAAACCACGATTTGAAAAACTGAATAACAATATTAACTGCAAAAAATAAACGACAATAGCTTTAAATTGATTTTTTGTCATTCTTTTAAAAAAGATAACCTTATAAAATCATTAATAACATGATATGGTGCGTCTTTCCTGTTTCAATAGAAAATGACATATGATCATTTCTCGAATATTCGTGATTGTTGGATCACAAATGCTTATTATCAAATAGAAAATTATTTTTTTAAAGTGAAATCTTAAGGGTTGAAAAAACTGTCTGCTATATCATGTCAATCACTCGATTGACATTTTCTCGTACAGAATATGAAAGTAAATGAACACCTGTTGTAGAATATGAACCACCTGCTACTCCTATAAAACTTAAGAATAGCGCATCATCTTAATAAGTTGAATTCGGTGAACCTATAGCTATGAAGCAACTCAGTGCGCTTGCTGTGTTCTGCTGCATTTGTGTGGCGGTAAGTCATTACTTTAAGAAATGGGATTAAGTTTTAATGTGCATTGCTGTTATTCTCACTCCTTGGAAAATATATAAGAGCCAATTTGGCAAAAGTTCCAAGAGCAAAGTTATCAAATGTTCCCCAAATTGGAACCACCTTGAGCATGAGGACTGGAAATCAACGTGTTAGTGCTAGGTTCCCATCTTAAGAGAAGAGACTCGTTAGCGGCCCTTTGTTCTTATGATTGGTTGGACAACTACCAAAAGTTTTGTCAACTGCATGAATCGCGCCGAAGTAGGGCTTATTTTGAATATAAGAATAAGGTGAAAGATAATTCACATTTAAAGATATAGGGTCCGTTATTTCCAGGTATATTAATAATAATTAATGGTGGAATAGTAATTCGGCTTGATTAATTCGAAGCTTATAATTTAAAGAAAAGATTACGAAAAATACTTAATTCTGTTCTATAGGAAATGGAATTCTTAAGATGCTTTTTTATTCTTATTTCTTAAGTCTTTGTGTGCCAGTTAATTAAGAACAATAAATTGTCTCTTTCCCTCACGCATTCTATATTACTTTCAACCGAAATTTTTTCTTCGATTTTGCAGTTGTGTGAAGTGGATGTCAAGTGCAAGAAGAATGAGGATTGCGGTGCAGACGAATGCTGCGTCGTCAGTCCCCCTTTCACAACCTCTTATTGTAAAAAATTAATGAAGAAAGGTAAGGAAAACCGTCTCTCATCTTCACTGCTTATATACCGAATATCCTAAACTACTCAGGTAGCAGAGGTTCCCAATCTTTTTACCCTCGCCTACCCTTGATTGTTCTTTTTGTTTTCACGTACCCTCCTGCTATCAATCCAAATCCTCCCCCTCCTTACAACCACCCGTCTATGCAAAGAAATTTTTATTAATAACGTTAATGTTAACTTAAGTTAGCTTCAAAGTGAAATGACTCGAATTACAAACATTTTCAAAACTTATTATTATTTCTTTTTACATTTTATTCCATTAGCTCAGCGACAAAACAAATGAAACCAGTTTTGCTATTATTTTGTTTCCATTTATAATGATAGCTAAAAATTACACTTCGTAATAATCAACTATTCAAGTATTAAATTGCAAATATTATTCACTCGGAGAAACAAAATTCTCTAATTTTTTTAATCTTTATGTTTTCATGTTTCCACCATTAACAACTTTGATTTCGCTTGACCCCAGGGGTAAGCGTACCACAGGTTGGGAATTTCTGTAATTGGGGATTGATTGATTTTTCATGCACTCTCTCCTAATAACTATCTCCTGAAATATATCACACTTTTCTTTGAAACATTACTTGCCCAAACATAAACAGAAAATTAGTATCTTTTTCATCGATTTTTGGAACTAATGAAGATTTTATTTATCTAAAAAAAAATCCATTTTGAATGTACACGACAGCTATTGGAAACATGCGATTATTCTGAACGGTGAAAGGCAAGCCCCAAAGAAGCTCTTAATCTGGGATTGAAAAAGTGTTCCTTAAATGTCCTTGGTTTTCTCGGGATTTTGTTTATTAGTAAATAGTTCATATCAAAAAATAAGGAAAACGAGATTCAAACTCTTAAAAAGAATGAATTCCATAACATATCAATGTGAGACAGTTTTGAGTCTTCTCATGTTTAATGCGCTGATTGTGGATCTTTCGGTAGAACAGGACCTCCAGCTCCTTAACTAAAATGATCAGATGACTCGGATCAACCGACAAACTAACTTCGTCTGTCTGTCATGGATTGAAAAAGAGTCACGGGTATGTACGAAGGTCGAAAAAAAAGTCCCAGATTGCCCAGAATTTAACTTATAAATAAATATCTCGTATTAAAAAAACATTAACTAGATTTAATTCTTAGAAATATTCCATAAAAAAATTTATTTTCAATATAATATAATAACAGTCAATTCTTCTTCCCAATTTTCACAAGGCGTTTAATGCGACTACACCCCAACTATTAATCCGGGATTGAAAAAATGTTCCTTAAATGACCTTGATTTTCTCGAATTTTGTTTATTACTAAATAGTTCATATCATAAAATAAGGTAAACTAGATTCAAACTTTTAAAAAGAATAATTTCTAAAGAATTCTCATTCCCAACTTTTTACATAGAATAGAGTCCCTATAATCTGACTTATGTTCATGAAAACACATCATAGTAAGCACAATAAACAAAATAAAATATTTTTCTGCTGAAATGCTCATCATTTACCTTGGAAATATATCTACTATATAAATCGAAATGTTTATAGGGATGCTTGTTTGCTATACAAACTCAGAGTATTCAATAATGGCCACCATATTTGATATATTAGCATTCATTGTTAGTAGTTTCTTATTTAGAGAATCCAGAAGATTTTGGAAGTCATCAGTTACTCTTTTAAAGGGTCTCTACAGAAAATATTATTTCATTTTTATGAGAATCAATACTTTTTAGTTTACACCCACCCACAGTGGTATGTCAAATCATAGCCATTTAACATAGCGTGCATTTTGTGTCTTACTACTTTTTAACAAGTTAGTGCCTGAACCACTTTAAGAACAGATGCAAAATGCAACAAAATGTTTTCTTTAGTTGCTGTTTTATTTATAACTGCATATGGGCATTTAACACTGCTATTTTGTCTCTTTACTTCATATAACATTTTCTTCGGTTGGGAATTGTGCAGAAGTATTAAACTTGATGATATGAGTCTTGGTAGCTATTTTCCCTGCAACCTGTTTTAATACTGCTAAGCATATCCGATGTCCATCAATACAGATTTAAAAATATTGAATCCCTGATAAAATTCAAAAATTGAGTCAACTTTTTCTTTCCAGACGAGTTTTGCTTTGAGAACCAGGAAGACTACACTTTGAAGGACAAGTACAAGTACATGTGCCCTTGCGGAGAAGGATTGAAATGTGAATCAGAACCCGTCACTGGACCCTTTGGAGTAAGTTCGGAAACTTTCTTTCTGAACTTTGAATTTATGCCTCGTGATAAAATTGTGAATTGAACACCACCGGCAATATGATAACTTTAATGAACGCCGAAAGCAAATTTTTTCAATGTTATTAATAACTTTTAAAAAATGATGCAAAATTTAATTTAATATTGCGAGTAGCAACTCGTAGTGATATAAATAAAATGATTTAAAATATTCATAATATTTTCATTCATTTGGAATGTCAAAACAAACTAAAGACAAAATAATCTTTTCTATATACGGAAACATAGTGTTTATTTAATAAAAAATGAAATATCTAAATAATTTCCACGAAACCTTCACTAAAACCTGCCTTACGCTTCAAATAATTTGTGATTAAAACTTGAAGGAAGAAAATATATATGAATATGAATTCTATCGATGAATTTGAAATTTTATTTATATTGAGAAACTTTGTATTGTTACAATAGAGAAGCATGTTAGGAATGCAACATAAAATCATATTTATTTGCATCTAGGGCAATAAAACATTCGTGGGTAAAGAGTAGGAAGAAATAAATTCATGTCCTCGTGAAGCACGACATGCATCACACATATTTAATTTTTCGAGTTCATTAACCATCTCTCAGAAATAAAAAGATGTGACGCCACAACGCAGCGTAAAATAATATACTATTATATGTTATATGAAACGCACAGTTACGGTTATCATTCTAATATAGCGTCAAGTGAATTGATTACATTTTATAATAATTTGATAAAATGTTATTTTTAACGAATTCTTTCTATAAGTGGTCTATATAAATACTGATACAAGGCAGGGATAGAATTTATTAAATAGAAAATGCAATTAAAAGCGATATAAAAATAGCATATCTGATAGGTCAAGAAAGATGTAAGATTGTTAATGTGAAACCTAGTTAAAAGTTTAAAACATGGTTAAGTAGAGCACTTTAAAAAGCTGAAAACTGAACGTATATAAAACTCAACGTATGTATGTATGTATATATATATATGTTTGTTCCAGCATCACTTCCGAATGGCTAATCCAAAATTGATGAAACTTGGTACACAGGTTCCTCACTATATGACTTGAAGTACTGTAGGGGTAAATAAGCTCTAGTCCAAGCCCTTGAGGTAGGGTGGGGTAAAGTCACCAAAATACATGTTACTAAAAGGTCGATTGACATGCTTGGCGATTTTGATGAAACTTTGTAAAAATGTTCCTCATTAGCCAACTTGAAGTACTGCAGGAGTAAATAAAATCCTAGCCCAGTCCTTCGGGGAAGGGTGGGGCAAAGACTCTTACATGTAACAAATAAGCAGACTGACAAGCTTGGCGATTTTGATGAAACTTGGTGTAGATGTTCCTCACTATACGACTTGAAGTACTGTAGGAGTAAATAAGCCCAAGCCCAAGCCTTCGGGGTAGGGTGGAGCAAACTCTCCAAAATATTTGTTAATAATAGACTAGCTTGGCGATTTCGACTAGCTTGGCGATTTCGACTGCTTGGCGATTTTGATGAAATATGGTACACACACTTTTAATTAGCCAACTAAAAAACTATTGGGTAATTAAACGTTAATCCAATCCGTCAGGATAGCTGGCAAAAGTTTGATGATACAGGGCACATATATTCCTCATAGGCTGACTAAAAGTAGTGTATGGGTAAATAAAAGCTAATCCAATTCCTCAGAAAAGGGTGAGGAAAAATTTCCAAAATGCGTGTTAATTCTTGGAACGCTTGACATGCTGTTGGACATGGCTAGGGCGATTTTGGTGAAATTAGGTACATGTGTTTCTCAGTAGCTGATTAAAATTACTCTGAAGGTAAATAAACGCTAACTGAAGTTAAGAGGGTAGGATGGGGTTAAGTCTTTTAAATACATATAATAAATGGGCCGATTTACATAAAAATTGATACGGCAGAGGCAATTTTAATGACGTATGGTATATATATTTCTCACAGACTAACTAAAAGCGGTGCATGGATAAATAAACTCTAATCAAATTCCTCAGAATAGGCGGGAGGACCAAATCGTGAAAATACAAATAAACGCCTGAGCCGATTGAGATGCTGTTGGGTATGGCTAGAGCTATTTTGATTTATTTTGGTGCATATACTTCTAATTAGCCAACTAAGAATATTGTAAGAATAAATAAACGCCAACCTAATCTCTGAGTAGGGACGAAGTCGTTTAAATGCATTCATTCCGCAAATGGACGATTGACATGAAATTTGATACGGCTAGCGGAATTTGATGAAATTTGATACACATGTTCCTCATAGGTAAAATAAAAAGCACTTTAGGGGTAAATAAATACTCATCCAGAACCTCAGGTAGGATGGAACAAAGACATAGGCCGATTGACACGAAACTCGATACTGCTGGAACGATTTTGATAAAACTTGGTAAGCATGTTCCTCATTACTAACATGAAGTACTGTTGGGATAAATAAGTCCTAACACAGTCCTTCAGTGTAGGTTGGGGCAATGTCTCCGAAATACATGTAAAAAATTGACTGATCGAAATGAAATTTAATTCGTAAGTTTCAATAAAGTCAAATTGAAAATATGGAAGGGTTAAATCGTTTTTAGTCAACCCTTTAAGATGATAACTACCGATAAGATAAGTAGAAATGTTTATTTAGAATAGCTGAAACAATTATGTCGAAGTATGTTTCATTAGTTGAGTTAGACACTTTAATTGTTGAAATTTTAGTTGAAAAATGACTCCCACATTGTTCAACAACAAAACAAAATACTGTATTTAGAAATAGGCCATATCTCGCACTCTTCTTTGTAGGATGAAGGTGAGTCATGGGAAGACATTTATTAAATGGACCAATTAGCATGAAGGTTTTATGTGTCCTGGGTTCCTGAAATAATAAGATCCCCTCCAAAATTGGCTAACAATGCAAGAAATAAATGTAATACTCTATATTATAATTTATGATAAATGAAAGAAACTTTTTGTACTAATAATTTATAAATTATTTGATAAAACATTTAGAAATATTTCCTCAAATAAGTAATACTAATAAGCATTATGTTATTTATAAAATATTGTTCGAGTTCTTTTCTTCCGAAATATTTTGACCTGAATAAGACCGGGCAACGCCGGGTGCTCTGCTAGTCATAAATAAAAGAAAAAATAAAGCTCTACATGTTTATTAGAATTAAGCTAATGATTTAGGATATATATATTTACATGCATATGTGTGTGAGTGAACATTCAAAGAAATCATCATTTCATTCAATAATGGCATTTGTCAATAAATTAACTTCATGAATTCTTTTGACTCTTGCAGGTGGTAATCTACAATAAATCCAGATGCGCCTAAACAGAAATGAAGAAGTTTCTTAGTCTTCTTTCTTTGCAAGAGTGAAAATTTATTTCTAACAAACATCTTTCTTCAGTTGATCTGGAAATCTTCATCCCAGTATTTTAAAAAGTTGTAGAACAGTTAACTATCATATTTGCATAGATTATACATTAATATGCCTTGTATAAATAAATAATGTTTTTACAAATCATTTACATATCAGTTGCCTTTTTCTACTTCTTTATGAGTTGCTTGGATGTTTTAGAGAAACGATAATATTGAATTCTTGCACAATGGAGTTCAATGAAAATCTGTGATTTAGACATGCATTACCTATTGCATAACCATATACGCAAGACCATATAGACGAGATTATTGCATTCTTGCACAATGGAGTTCAATGAAAATTTGTGATTTAGACATGCATTACCTATTGCATAATCATATACACATCATTTACCTTTCCTATAGAGCATAAAGATAATCAAATAAAATTAAATTAGGAAATAAAGCAAATTATAAATAAATTTAAACCTTTTCTATTTAATCTTAATTAATTGCTTGGGTGCTTTAGAGAGACGAGATTATTGTATCCTTGCACAATGGAGTTATATAAAAATTTGTGATTTAGAAATATATTATCTGCGTTTCGTAGATTTTCAGGTTCTCAGTGATAATTTTCATTCTCATTACTCAAGGTCTTTTGTAGAATCGATCAGCCTAAATGGTTAGTAATAAGAGCCTTATTGTATCGTTGCTTAAAAGGAAAGCTAATATATTAAGCCTAGGTCTGAGAACTTTCAGTTTTATGATTGCTTTAGTGATTACTTCTTATTTCTAAGTTTGCTTCCCGTTTCTTTTCATCGATTAGCAGTTCTTTAAAGTAGCATTAAATGACATAGTTATGGGTAGTACAATTTCAACATGATTCAGATTTCGCAGGTCTCCCATCCATAAATCCCAAATCCTTGACTACAGTCTCTCTCCAAAATATTTGGAAATTAGAAAATGCCATGTAGTTTTCCAATATTTTTGTTCGGAATACATATATTAGCAGAAATTTTTAGAGAGAATACTACGCTTCTTGTTGATTCTAGTACAATTACACGCAATTCTAGTAAGTTTAATCTTGAAAAATTACCTTGTCGAGCAATGTGTCAGAAACAATTTAAGTGAACCAAATAAATATAAATAAAATAACAAGAATTTAAAATGATTTACATTTTATACAACTACAGAGTATGATTTAGACCTCTTACTAAATTTTTGATGCCTTACAAATAAGAAAACAAACATCCATTTAATGATAGTGGAAACTACGTATAGGTTTTTCCATTCATGAATTTTAATAACTTACAGGCGATGTCGGTTAAAATAAAATGTCGGATAACAAAACTCCATATTATATGTGTTTATATGCAGTTTATTTTTCTAAGAAAAGTCAAAAATTCTAAATAATTTGTTTAGCATCGATCTTGGACTTCTCCAACAACCCCCACCATTTTCCCCGTTTCCAGTTTCGTGCTTTCTAATTTCTTCTATCTCTACTTGCAATTTCTTTGTTGCTTCAGAGAGAGAATTCCAGTTTAGCCTCAAAGGAAGACCATTGCATTGCCTTTTCATAATCCAGTTGACTAATTCTTCATTAATTTTATAATCACCCCTTTCATTACGTATTAATAGATCTTGTTTAATACCTTTCTTCTTCAATTCTTTCAAAACTATGCATCTTTCCTTTCTATCTTGAAGTTTAAATAAATATCTTTGAAATTCCCATACATAAGCATCCGTGCCGTAGCGTACAGAAAATTCTGGTGTTATTTCATTTTGCATTTCCGCTTTGTTATTTGATGTCGTCACACTATCATTACAAGTCTTCAACTGTAAATGTATTGGAGTCGTTCCATTTTGCCTTTCCGCTTTGTTATTTGATGTCGTCACACTATCATTGCAAGGCTTCGTCTGTAAATATCGTTCCAAGTCTTCATCTGGAAGTCTTTCTACAAGTACACAACAGTTCTTAAACTTGATATTACGTAAGGAGCTCGGTTCCATTTTATACTTTTAGGCACTAGGATACTTTTTTCAGAAAATCTGTTCAAAACGCCTGAAAGCATAAGAAAAGAAAAATGTATTAGTGCGCTCTTAATCATATTAATAATCTGTTAATATAAATGATATTAAATCTATTTATTCAAAACATAAAAAGAAAACCTCACAATACTAACTTATTTTCCATTCGACAAGAATTGAGTGACATAGCAAATCGATAGTATTCTGTGTCCTATATTTCTATTCTGGGTCAACAATAGAATGTATTTTGAATTAATGAAAATACTGCATATACTCAAAGCATTATTAATACCATAATTACACCAAACTAAGACATTCATTGCTTTGTCATTAATCTTACTTCGACATATTGCAGAAAATAAATGACATTTAGATTGCATGATCTCGGTAACAGACTTAAAGTTTATCACCTGTGAACCTCAGTTTTTTAGTAGCCTCTTTAACCCATTGACCTATTCGTAAAATTGGCCAATGGGTTAAGGAGCATTATATATTCCTGAGCAATAAAGTAGAAGAAACCTCTCATGACTTTTCTGACTAATAATAGAAATTTAAATTAAAAGAAAATAAATTAAAAGAAAACAATGATAAAATGAAAAATAATGAAAACAATAGACGTTTTTGCGTGCAAACGCAGCAGCAAAAAGTAATTGCTTCAACAGAAATTTTTTTTAAAAAAATACAACCAGAACTATAGAAAAACCAAAATTTACCAATACTTAGAACAATTTGTTAAGAAATTATTCAAAATGAAAAGGAACTAATGAAAAGGAACTTTTCTGACTAATAATAGAAGAATGTTTTAAAAGCACAACCTTTACACAGTTTATTAAATAGAGAATTATATATTTATGTAAAGCATTTAAGAATGGTGTACATTATTTTTAACATAAAATATCATTTAAATATATTCTATATGTTACTATGATTGATTTCGGTGACAAGCGATAAAAAAATTAACTAAATATTTGACATAATTTCTGATATATTTTGTTTATTTATTTGTTTAGAAATGCAAAATGTAAGCATTTTCATATACGTATAAACAATGAAGCTAACAATTACAAAGGACTATTATTCTTAGACCAGATCACTATTCCATGCTCCTTTGCCTAGAATCATTCAGCTCCCCCTCCCCTCAATTAAATGAATATGGAATGGGGACTAAAGTGTAAAACGGAATTGAATCAGATACAAATGTATAGGAGAGTGAAAGACAGGAATGCAAGATCAAAAATATGAATGAGAAGAAATACAGACATAAAGAATTCATTCACAACAAACACAAAAAATATAAAAACGCCACAGTAGAACACATACACAAAACAATATAAAAGAACTTTATTAATAGTTTTATTGACGATATTAATGATGTACATTTAATAAACACACTGAATAAAAGGAACAAAAATAATACAATAATAACATCAGTAATATGAGAATTTCCAGAGGGAAAAAACAGAATTAGTACTTACTCATCCTTTAAGTCTTTAAGGTACCATTTTCATTATGAAGACTTGAGATTATCCTGAGAATAACAGCCATAAATTTATACGTACCTTTCAGTGGATATATTCTTTTATACTCATCTTATCGCTCATCTTATAGAACATTTAATAGCATAATTATATTAACATATTTAAAAAATGAAACAAAATAATGTATGAGGATGGATCCCAAAAAAAGTTTACAAGTGTAATAAAAAATTATTTATTACCAATAGACAGAAAATACAAAAGGGAATTAAGATGCATACTTGTCGATCACTTTTCCACATAATCACCAAATCTTTTTAGGCATTTATCTGAACGCAGGACCAACTTGTTTAACCCGACTTTGCAGAAATCATGTCCCTGTCCATTGAGCCAGTGTTTTCATATCACTGTCTGAAGAGAACCTTGTTCCAGATAAGTGTATGTAACCCAGATTGGGTGCTAAATCGGCCGTATGGGGGGGTAGCTCCAGACTTCCCACTTTTGCAGCAATTCTTGAGTTTTGCAAGCAGTATGGGTATTGCCATGGAGGAGGATGACACCACATTCAACATGCCAGGGCGTTTGCGTCGGATGGCTTCACGATTGGCCCAGTGACTATTTCCTTTTTCCAAAATTGAAAGTACCCTTATCTGGAACAAGGTTCTCTTCAGACAGTAATGTGAAAACAGCTGCCATGAACTGGCTCAATGGGCAGGGACGTGATTTATATGAATCCAGATTAAACAAGTTGGCCCTGCGTTCAGATAAATACCTAAATAGATTTGTTGATTGTGTGGAAAAGTGATCGGCAAGTATGCCTCTTAATTCTCTTTTGTATTTTCTGTCTATTGTTAATAAATAATTTTTTATTACCTTTGTAACCTTTTCTTTGTATCCATCCTAGTAATAATAACATTAATAATATGACAATTCCCAGAGAAAAAAAAACAGAATTGGTACTCACTTCATTAAACAAGATTAATCTTTTATTTTTTGAAGGTTCCGTTATCATTATGAAGACTTAAGTTTGTTCTGAGAATAAAAGTCGTAAATTTATACGTACCTTTCATTGGATATCTTCTTTCGCATTCATCTTATAGACTGAAGAGGAAAATTATAAAAGTGACACTTTTTTCAAAAGACGATTTATATTAAATGTATAAACAAATTTTTCAGAACATGTTAACGAAACTTTCTCATCAGTTTACTTCGGATTCTGTATTTCATGTATCATGTTTTCTTTGAAATAATTAATACTTTGGCCTTCTCTGGAAATAAATGGTAAGAATTACATGTTTCCCCTAGAGAAATAAAGGAGATGAGAAGCTGGACAGTCTGAAATTATATGTGTTTACAGTGGCGATTTTTGTCAATATGAGGCCTCAGGAGCAAAACTGTTTTGAGGTCCCTTCCCCTACTCAATGTCGTAAATTCGCCTTCGACTTAGCATACAAAAATATGTCTTGATAATCCATTGCCATTTCGAAATTAAGATAATTTGCAAATAGCATTAGCAGAGTTATTAAAAATCCGCACTTCTTTATTCATTTTATTTTAAAGGTTTTTAGGCTTTTATTCATTAATAGGAAATTATTAATTGAATAATTCTTCAAATACAAGATTTAAAAGGGGTCACTCGTGAAAATTTTAAAAATTTCTAAAAAACAAAATGCATTTAAACATTTTTTATTGTGTTATTTATGTTCAGGTATCAAATACACTAAAACTCTTATACGTTTAATATAACAGATATTTAAATAAACACATGAAAGTGAATCAGAAAAGAACCCATAACTTGGCCAGGGCTGTACCTCAACCAACTGTCGATGTTCAAAACGAGAGAGCAGAGAAACATTGTTTCCCCTTCCAAAATGGAAATGGAAACGAGCGAGCAGACGAACTTGCCAAAGAGGCCACCGCAAAAGACACCATCGATTATAAATTTAATAGATCTTGCGTCCAAATGAAAAATGATGTCAAGAAACAACTGATCAAATGGCAAGAAAGATGGGATTCTTCTCAAAAAGGGACTTGGACTAAAATGTTTTTTAGCCATGTAAATTGTGAAAGAATGATGGGTAACTTCTTTCTATATACACTGGACGTGTTTTTGGTGAATACCAAAGTAAATTTTTTCAGAAAAATCCAATGTGCCGTTTCGGTCAAGAATTCGAATCAGTGGAACACATGGTTATTAAATGTAAATTATGGAATAGAATGGGAGAAAATTGGCCTTTAAATTGGTAAAATTGGAATGTGGTCAAACTTATGCAGATCCAATTGTGTAGAAAGGGAGCAGAAAAAATAGTTGTTAAACAAACAAACAGTTATACTTAAAAACAGTTATTATCCTTAACTAGAAAATCACTCGTCATGGTATGACCGGTGCAAATTGCCTCTTCATTCGAGAGATTTCCCGTCAAATTTGACGTGTTAAAATACATATATATACGAGAGAAATGTTTAACAATGATTGAAAACAAATAAAATAAACATGTGTTTTATGACAGGAAATATTTTTTTTATTTACATATTTCTTTATTCAAAAAACCTCTTGGTAAACAATATTCCGTGTAAAGTATTTTTCGTTGTTTAACAATTTTATTATAATTCAATATCCATGAAATTCTCAGCTTGTCAAACGTAAGTCAAAAGTTAAAATTTCAAAGGAATTCTTTTTCGAAATTCTAATCAAAAACAAAGCACTTCTCTGCTTGTCAAACGTTGCCAATAAATATTATCAAATTATATCATTACGATTACAATAAATAATCAGATTCATCCTGGCGTCCAAACTATATCACGCGCATGATATACCACTGAAGAAATTTACTACTTTCTTTTGAAAAATGGAAATTAATTTGAAATATATGATTAATATAATTTAAAATTTCTCAGGAACTATTGATCGTAGCGAGATAAATTTTATATCAATCAATAGAAAATTTTATTTCACTATTTTAGAGCTATTAACTTTGAAATTAGAACGACAATTACTCTTTTAAATTTAAAATTACTGAAATTTAGGTTCTATAACAATGAAATAATGCTTTTTTACGTCTCGCAGTGTTATGGCGAGAGTTTTATTGTTGGTGGTGTCAGACGGTTTACGGTTGGTGATGTTTTATTGTTGGTGACGTGTTACCGAGAGACAGATCTGGGCTTATATTAGTAATTGAGGAACAGGACAATATTTAAATACTTGTTGTAAATGCATTTGTGCTTTATTTGGCTCAAATTTAAGAATAAATTGCTGACTTAAGTTCTGTACTCAGACCAGCACGCACTGACTAGTGGTTTAGACGTCGAGTCGGCGGCTTAATCATTGGCTCTGACAAGTGTCGCCTTTGTTTATCGTGTTGAGTGGGGCCGCCTCGCGGTGGCCGATTGCCTTTTATACCGGGCGGCTTCGGCCAGGTCGGGGGCTTGTTTGCTTTCCCCCCTTCCAAAATGTTCAGGTTAATGTTGCAACACTGCCACCTTTCACTTGGTCATCTGGGCTTAATAGCTTTCAAGTGAAACCTGGACTCAGTTGCTTCGGATCCGAGCTAAGTTGCTGGAGGAAAGGGAGGCTGCCTCTTTTTTTAATGTAATATGTATATATATATATATATATATATATATATATATATATATATATATATAGTTTTCGTGGTTGTACTGAGTAAAAAGCCGAGTTATATTCTAATTTTCTTTTATTATGGGAGTTATGATGAGCGAGTTAAGTTTCAAGTAAAAAAAGCGAATAGAAAATCCCTGCATACTCTCAGATAAGGGAATAACATATAGACACGTGATCAAAGCGAAGGGAATAATAGCTATTTTTAGTAAATTACGTAAGTGTTTTAGGGAAAAGTATGGCGGCAATAAGTCGCTGATTTCGCGATTTGTGTAGGCGCGTGGAAGTAATTAGAATATTCTTTTAGTAATAAACATGCCAAAACGCGAGACTTAATACACCTCCAGCGCGGGAAATAAAACGAAATTGGAATTTAAGAAAAGCGATTTTGGAATACATTAAGATTTTTAAATATATAATATTAGAATTAAAAGCAAAATTAAGTGAGATTATTACATACATACACACACACACACACACACACATATATATATATATATATATATATATATATATATATATGAAAGATCAGGCTTTAAGGGTGCGATGTAGTCCATTTTGGGGTAAGGAAAAGACAGCAGTTGTTAAATCTTCATCTATTCCATCGTAGACAATAGTATGTTACTTTTCAATAGTTAAATTAATCATATTATACAAGTATCCATGACCAGATTGGAAAAGGGAACGCGCAAGCAGCGCGATGTTGTTACTCGCTTACATGTTGGAATGAAAAAGGGCAGATAGGAATGCGCACAAAGTTTAAGTACCCAGAAAAGGGAATTTCCCCGATAAAGACTCGAAAAGAAAGTTGTAGTGCGCTTATTACGATAGAAATAGAAGTAATTAAAATGAAGTGTCGTTAAAAGTAATTTAAGAATTAAAGAAGTAAAAAAAAAATTAAAATATCATATGTATATATATAATTCCGTTTTTACTTCCGTACCTGTCTCACATCTTAAAACCACAACGCCGTCTCTAAAACCATTTGACACCTATCCAGTTTGATATAGATGTAGGTGGACTTTATTGAAAAACAAAGAGAAAGAAAAGTAAAAGAAAAACATTACACGACTTACAACTGAAAGGTAATAGAAAAATTACAAAGAATATGATACACTTATTTACAACAGTAATATAAAGCACAATGTCTTGACACTAGAATATTGAAAGAATGAAAATGATAATGTACAATGTGAATGAAACGTACGCCAAGATTAAAAACTATTGCATAATGCGTCGAATGGAAAACTTTAGGAGAAAACTATCGTATTAAATATATAAAAAGAAAGCTTAAGATTGTTCTGTGCATGGAATGCAAGAAAAATCACATGTCTTTCTTAACAGAAGTTGAAATGAAGTTCTAATCGAAATAACTTTTCACTATTCATCAACCATAAGTACCTAAATATTGTCCAATGATGTTGAAAAATTTTGCTTTGTATCAAAGGCGTGATAATGCCATATTTTATTACAACAGAAAAATCTTTAATAAATTATTTTGCTTCAACAGTTTTATTATCACGAAAAAAATATTTAATGAGACTTATGTAAAAAAATGAAATTTAGGATAAAAAGTATCGTTGTTGATACAGAATCGAAAAATTTATACCTATTTACCTCGACCAAGGTACACCATAAGGTTACCTTGGTGTATCTCAAGTACAAACTAGTAATGTACCTTGGTCAAAAATGAAAGATTATGTATTTTTAAATCTTTCAATACTATGTGGTAGGAAGGAGTAAAAATTAATGGGGATTAAAAAGCTGATTTGCTGATTCTTCTAAAGCATCCAAAATTTTTGATTTTAAACTTGATTTACCACTTTTTTAAAATAAAAAACTGTCTGCCTACAGTAGAAGTTATTGAAATTTTATTAAGTTTAATGCTTACTATACATCCTTGATACTTGCTGTTTTTTATGACTTAAAACAAATAATTATATAAATAAGTAAATTTAATACTTACCAGGAATATTCCATTATATTAACCAACTGAATTATGAGAGCATTTTTCCTGGACAGCTAAGCAAATCTTACATTTTAATAATCATTAGGAGATATACACTAATGAAATTCAAATTTCAGTACCGAGAAGAAATTAAGGGCGTAGAAAATAACTTTTAGTGACTTACAAGTTATCTCAGAAATTTAAGTTATGCCATCACAAGACCAGCACCATGCTATTACAAATTGGAAAATTTCTTTTATCAAATTTAACTCACACTGTTGTTGAGTTATCGTGCGCATCAAGACGGGCAGACAGATATAATTCTAAAAATATGTTTATCGGACTCAGGGATGTCTAAGACAAAGAGATTCATCAATATCTCGATGTCATTTTTTTCCATGATTATGTTTCTGTTTGTATATTTCATATACAAGAAGGTAAAAATATTGAATTCTTAAATATAGAAACACCACGTAGCACAAATAAATTATAGTGTGGATTAGATACTGAATTTGCTTCAGTACGGATTAATGATAGAAACAGAAACGAGCCAAAGCACCCTGATCAACTGTTCATGAAAACAAAAAGATAAGAGCTGGATACAAAGAATTTCATCTCTTTTAATAGGCTGATTTCTGACTCTGGTAAACTATGCTATGGGTTTACGTTCCTTACCTCTTGAAACAGTTAAAAACCCATAAGTACAAGTCCAAAACTATAGGAAAATGCCGGTATTAGGATTAAAAGAGTTAAAAACTGATTGTATCTTAAGTCATGCAGATGAAATAAGTAATTTGTGGATAACATAAACAAAAGTAATATAAAATTCTCATTTACTGTTTTAACTTCTTGATACTGAGATTTCATATTCCATAAACATATTGATTTTCATACCACAAATATGATATCAAATGTATTCGGAGAATAATGATTATTCTACAGTGGCATATGAAATTTACAAAACATACCTTTGGCACTATCCTTTCAATAAAACAATGAATTGCCTTAATTGTTGAAAAATCTATGGCGCTTAAACTACTTCTATATCTTTGACCTAAATGGAATGGAAAATAAAAAGCATGCTGGTTTTCAACATAATATTGAAAGAAATTTTGATGTTTTGAGAAATTAATAGGGCTTTCGTCAAGCTCAATGTAAATCATTAAAAAATAAGACCTAAAAAAGAAGAGTTTTAGCAAACAAATATAGAAAATAAATATCAGCATCACTAGATTTTATGGGATTGTCTTTAAAAAGGTATGTTGCTTTTATATAGTGCTTTAGATTTACCCTGAAGATAAATAATATTACCTTTCAAAAAAATCTACCATTACAGAAAGCAAAGCGCGTTCATTTAATTTTTAAATACTTTTATTTAACTTAATTTGTTTCATTTTTGTAAAAATGAAATTTAGTAATCAATTTTTCACTTACTCCCATATGTGTTAGAGTTTCAAAATTCCGAACACTAATTTATTCTCGATGGCAATACAATATTTTAATATTTTCAGAACTTAGTTCTCAGTTAATGGATTAATTGAATTAAATTTTGGTTCCATACTTGTGAATAATTTGGTATTGAGTTGTTAAAAAATTGATTTCAGCAATCCATAATACTTATAAATAATTAATTATAAATGAAAAAACTAAAAGCTAGAAAGTAATTAAAATTTAAAAAATCCACTTTTCGTGAACAGGTCGAAAAATTTATATTTTTTTTGGACAACATCAGCGATCTAGTATATTACAACTGACATCTGTAAAATTTTTTCTTTCAAGACAGACTTTCAGGACTAGAAATATGTTATTTATTATTTTCTTTTCTATGTGGTTCTGCAGAGGCCAAAATTTTTAAGTTTGTATTAATATTTTTTTTAAATGTAAAAAAAAAATCAAATTTGTAACTTAACCACTTAACTGAATAGTTTTCTTTGCTATCTAATAAGATGACCTCTCCTGTTGCTGTCGTTTTCATTCATCTAAGAAGGCATAGGATACTTAAGATGTTTATGGATCCTACATATTTTTGTGTCAAATTATAAAGCTAATTAATGATTCAATTTTAGTTTATAAGACTAAAATTTCGATAATTCGATGCACAAGTATTCTCGGGCTGTTAAGTTAAGCGGTTAAAGGACTTCTACTCTAAGCTGACAACAGGAATGAACATAAATAAAACTGACACATTATCACATTAGAAATGAATTAAATAAAAGAAAATCGCTTCTTTTATAAAAAAAAAAACATCAAACTTTAAATTGTACATGGTAACGAAATTTTTTAAAAGAAGTATTACTGAGTTTTGGAAAAAATACGCTAGCTGAGACTTTTATCCCCTATAATAATTGTTCTTTTTCTTTATAGATACAGTGAAGCACAGTTTATACGTCTTTCAAGGGACTGACGTAAAACGACGTATAAATGAAAAGACGTGTAATCGAAATTTTACTAAACAACTCTGATTATTACAAATCTAAAGCTACTAATGCAAATTCATTTTAAAGTTTTTAAAGTTTTAACTCAAAGACAGGTTAAGAAGCTAACAGAGATTACGCTCTACTTCCGGAGCTGCACCGATGAATGACATAGTTCGTGTTCCTACGCGTCTTGGGGTTACTTTCTATTAGAATTCGCCAACAACTAGAAGTAGATTTGTTTTGCTTCGTGTGCGCCAACAAAGCAAAAAGAGAGAAATGTTTGGATCGATATTTTTTTTTTTGGTATCACATTGTTTTTAAGTACATAATTTGTGTATTATTAATTAAAGGAAGCCTGAGAAATATCAATAGTAGAAACTTGACACTATATTTAAAATTGCATACAACAGAAGATTCAATGCAAAAAAAGAATTGATTACACCAACCATGCTTTCATGTTGTTATCTTGAAATAAAGGATGAATAATTTTTTTTAATAATTAGAAGGGAATTTCATAAAAAAACTAAAATATTTACAATGAATAATGCTCGAATAATAATCGAAGTGCAACTCAAATTTAAATTATATATTCAGTAAAACTTTTTTTTCACTCTTCTAATACGAGTTTTAAGAAGTTAAGGTATGTACATTGAATGCTTTATATTATACAACATAATAGAAAGCTTCATATTCTATTTTAAATATTTTTCTTAGCACGCTTATAATACTTTTCATTGTATGCAAATATTTTTCGGATAAACTTTCGCACAAATGAATCCGTTAAATCTAGAGTTTAACATTTAGTTTTTTATAGATAAACAGATTAAGCCAATCATATAAAATGAAAAATACGGACAACCACCCGAAGGTAAGAGGTTGAGTGAATGACCATGGAGAGAGCCATGGTCAAGCAGGATTGTGGTGTAAAAGAGCGGCAGGTGATGCTTTTGAAAATTTCTTTATGTACATAATTAATAATGTGTGCATATATATCGTATTCTAACTAAGAATGTAAATAAATTAGATGTACAGAAACAGAAATCCATCCCAATCTCGCATCTTAAAAGCAACTGAATCATAAACGAAACAAATTCCTATGTTTTGGAACTGATTAATCGACACAATTTTGTCGGGAATAATAAGCTATGGTTAAAGGAAATTTGTTTCGGCATTTTTTTAATGTTGGGAAAATTATTTAATATTGAAGAAAACGCCAATAACGCAACCTTTTGTTTTGTTTTTCATCTTTTTCAATATTTTGTCTCATTTGTACTCTTTTTATTATGATACATTTTTATTTTTATTTGCTTTCTTTGAGTTTTTATCATAGCCTTCATATTTCACTTATAATTTATTTCAATTTTATTTTAATGTATATTGTTATATATATATGTGTACAAAAAATGATGCAAATACTGAAAAAAGATAAGATCAATAAATAATTTCAAAACCAGCGATATTTTAGAAGTTGCTACCATATAAAAATGATAAAAAATAAATTAATTCACAGCAATAAATTCTGTTACGTTTTCTGAGTAATCATAATCATGCCATCACCAAGAGAGATTACTCACCAAAATGTGAACTCCGAAGAGACAGAAAAAAAAGCCTTTTCCCCCAATGCTCAACGTCGTTTTGGTTCCGTGTAATTTCAGACACAAGGCGGGAAAAAAAATTTAGGAAATTAAATAACATACGTTTTGAAAATAGATTTTTATTGCAGAGAATATCGGTTTTTGTTATTTAAAGCAAAATTCTGTTCAAATATGTCAATTACTTTTAAAATACATTAGGATAATTGCAGGACTATTTCACTCGGCGGAAGAATACCATCCATAGCTTCCATTGTATAACATTCTTCAGTTGTCTTGGTATAATACTACTTATTACGGAAACAAATAATTAAATTTTAAAATTAAACAATTATCATAAAAATGAGAAAAATCATACCTTTTGTCGCATATCTTGAGTATTAATTATACATATCTTACACGATTTAAGTGCATGCAGGTAGGCATTTAATTAAAAGTCTTTAACCGTAGTCTGACGTGCTGATTGTCTGTGAGCATTAAGCACATTATTATGAATCGAATTAAGTTCACTAAATGCTTTTCACTATTCTTTTGACAAAAGAAATAAGTTGGAAGTTTTTCAATGGAGTCCATTGCGCTTCTAAAGAAAGGTGGAATAACTTCATCATCATCGCTTAAATTAGCACCAGACAAGTTGTTTTTTATTAATTCATCAATTGTGAATAGTTTCGAGGTCATGATGTCTTTATCACAGTTCATATACCAGAAAGGAGGAAAAATTTCACATTTTAGAACGGGGAAAACGACGTATAACCGAAGCTTTGTGTCGTATAAACGGAGTGCTTTATCATTATTAATATTGTTTATGAATCGGGACTGTGATGAAACAACATTAAATGTAAAAGACGTATAAATTAGAAACGTATAAACGGTGGCTTTATTGTACATATTTCCCCAAATTTTTCTTCTTCAGATTAATTACTTTGAAACTGAAATACTGAAAGGTACACTTTAAAGGAATATTGAATTGAATTCTAACTATATGAAATAATTTAGTCTACTGCAGTCAGTCTAACCAATCGGTTCGGCCCAAGTCGCTTGAGACCGACACGTTATATATAATCAAAAATCAATATATATCATGTAATTTTTTAAAGGCATTTTGTTTCGTGTTCATTATAAATGGAGTGGCATGTTGAAAACAGTGGAGGTAAAAATTTAATATTCTTCATCATATTAGCATTCTTATCTATCTCTGTCGAGTGACATATCGAAAGTAAGTGGCACCCGTGATTATTTCGCCCCCATTCATCATCAGTAGTTCAGTGGCGAGAGTAAATAGAGCCCGGGGCGTGATATTATATTTTCGCCCTCTCATCAGGCCTATCTTATCCAATGGGCTATAGGTAGGGTTAAAATACGTCCGGATTTCACGCTCACGTCCGGACTGGCATTTGGATCTTCAGAATGTCCAGATTTACGCCAGCCAATGCGGCGAGAGATAAATTTGGTTGTATTAGGCATAATCTGTTATATCCTAAAAAGCTGACGTCATTCCGCCAACGAAAGAAAATCTATAATGTAAGCAATTGGTGCAACCTTCCTTCTACAATCCGTTTGGCGCTTTTCAGAGAGAGAAACGGACGGAGAATGATGTTATTCCTAGAGGATACTTCAAAAACCTAATCTTAAAACCACGATGACCTTGACAGAGGGTCAGTCTTGGTGTCCCGTTACACAGTTAATTGGCAACCTACGATGACACTTCAATGAAACATCTGGGAAGACCTTGCTGAACGTATTATCCCATCGTGGGTGCGGGTCATACAGTAGAAACATATGGAGGCATGTCTGAAGGCAGTCTCTCTCCCACTAGAGCCCCGCGTTCAACAGCTTTAAAAGTAATAAACTGCTAAATTTTCCTAATTATGATGCTACGCATCACAGGTACTTCAAAAGTGAAACGTCTTGTCCTACGGATATCGTTCAGCCTGAAAAAAGTAACCGAATATTGTGGATGAGATAACTCCATCGGGGAAGGAGTAGACAGGCCGTTAATCCGCAATTCCAGTAGCACTCCCGAGTTGGCAGAAGTGGACAGAAGAAGAAAAAAAGCTGTTCAGCTGCAATCCATAAATGCAAAAGAATCTAATTGGACGAGGTTAAAAGCAAGAAAGGATATTTTAGGAAACTATTCCCCCTTCTTTTTTGGGGAATATATTCTTTTGGTTCCCACACATTTGACCATCACATTTTGTGTTCATTTCCTTCATTTGTAGGGCGATTGAGAAGGAAGTCAAGAGTTGCCAACTTTTCATTTAACCAGTTTTTTGGCATTAGTACAGATTAGAACTTTAATATTTCGTGTTTTTTCTATTGATTCATATCTTAATGTAATTTCTTTAATATTGTCTCCTGGGCTTATTTAAAGTATTAACTAAATTGTAAGCTACTTCAAAAGGCAGGGATAGGAAATCTGAGAGCCTTCAAGTGCTTTTTAATTATTTTATTTGATAGTCTGAGCAAACCAGCTTTTTTTTTTTTTTTTTTGCAAATAAAAGCATAAACTTACCTCAATTAGTTGTGTTGGAAAAACGCGCACCGTGATTTTTATGATATTAAACACTGTATACACATAAATGCTAAACTAAATATAATCTTAATTCTTGAAAGTATATTAATATGGTAGAATTATTTCAAAATAGTTTACAAACTAAAATATTGTGTAGGATTTCAGTGAAACCCACGAGGCTTCAAAGATTATCTACCCTTGGCCTAGGCCATAATTTCTGTGACTGCATATATAATTGGTCTCTATAATAATGTCTAACAAAAATTCACCAAACAAGGAAACACATTTCTTTATTTAAATTTAAAAATTAAAGCGATGTTTTCTTCACGAACATTTTTTAAATCGTGGGATTTTCCATGTGACTGCCTGGAACATTAGTTCCAGCTGAACGAATTTTTTCGATAATGGGGTCCATTTGGACAGTTGAAAGAGGGAGGCTGTCAGTGCCAGTTGATAAAAAATCGCTGGCCATCAAAGTTAATTCAATTTTAATCTGTTCAGAGTTCTACGAAAAAATAAAAAATGATACGACATTCTTACATAAAATTATCTCATTTGAAAAGTATCTGCTGAAAGAAAGTGGAAAAGTGGGTGAGAAAGTGGATGAATCTCTTTATCCAGGATATATAAAACTGAATATTAAAACTAAGAATAAAGAAGTGAAAAAACGCAGTTCATTCTATTTTTTACTATTCTAATTATGATTTACCAAGCATAAATAAAAACTGTATCTTCTTTGCATTCTGAAGTCTTAATAGGGCCGCGGTGGCCTAGAGGCAAGGTCTCGGCTTTGGGGCCGGAGGGCTCCAGGTTCGAAACCCGATTCCACTGAAGATCCGCCGTGTATGGGGCCTGTTGCACACTAAATCATACGTAGTGGTCAAACGCCCTCCCGTTGGTGTGGCGTGGAAGTTTGGAGAGGGGGGTGCCAGCTCAGGTGTCGTCCTCGTCATCTGACCGAGGTTCAAAATTACGAGGTCCGTCCCAAAATAGCCCTCGTGTTGCTTCAAAACGGGACGTTAATATAACTAAACTAAACTGAAGTCTTAATTCTTTTCACTTCCTCAAACTTTGTGCTAGTGTTATGAAAAAGGGTTGTTGGTAGACAACTAATATAATTTTATGCTTTATTTTGACACCCTACTTAATTATATATTAATAATTATCAATTATTAATATATTATTAATAAAATATTGTTAGTTATATATTTAACACTATATAATTTAATAATATGTTTATACCCTTCGGACCCCCCACCCCGCCCGCCGTGTCCGCATTTCAATGAAAAAAAATTATGGTAACCCTAGCTATAGCCCAGGGAAGCCACTCTTCCAAAGGCGTTTCAAATTTGATATACTTATTTTATCTCAATTTTGAGCCAGAAAATTTATTTCATTATAATTTTAAGCATATTAATAGTAAAAATATGATTAGGGCTTGCATCTAGACAACCATCGATTTTACAATGCTCTATAAACATTTATATCAGTTCAAAAATGATTCATACAGTGACACTTAGTGAGAACATCCTAAATTATGCATGTAATAGAAGTTTGCTACTTTACGGAAGCTGGCATACGAAATCCCATTTTCAGAAGAAACCGATTTGCTAAATTGTAAGGCGTTAATCAGAGAAAAGGTAAGTTCTTTTTCCCCTCCTCAATCATTTTATAGGTAGGTATGTTCGTTGGGCCATAGACTCTTTTAAATTCCTATTTACGGTTCTGGTGGGATGCCAAATTATTCCAAGCCAGGCGCTCACATTTGTTATGACGGCCCTGCCCCTCATCATATTTGACTATAAAACATACATATATAAACTCACTACTGTTTTATCTCCATGGCGTCCCCTAAAACTGGCGCCCGGGACGTCTATACCCCCTTGCCCACCCAGTCGCTACGCCACTGTCTCCGTCACGTACTCAAACAAACCCTGAATAAAATGAATTATCAGTGGTTATGAACTGCCGGAATAATCAGGATTAAGCCTTGCAAGGGCCTTTAGGCAATGCAAGATTTGGGGCGCCTCCTTTCAACTCCCAAACTTCCAAAACCAGTGTTTTTCTATCGATTTTAATTTGATTTCTACACAAGGATTTTTTTAAGAAACAGATGTAATGGAAAACTGAGCAAATACAACATTTAATTGCGCATCACCTTCAAAAAGAGTTTATATAAATAACTCGTGTATAAAAAATATTAAAGTGTAAAAGTAATTTTATACAAATTGGTAAAACATTAAAAAACTATTTAACATAACCTAAATACTCTAATACAAAGTTTGCCAGATTTATTCATTTGTGAGCTAATCATCCAACTACGAAAATAACTGGACAACACTGAGCTGTAAGCGAATTTAAAAATCTGAAAATAATCCTACGAATAATGCACTAACATTTAAACGATACTTTGTTTTAATTTGAGTAAGTTCGAGTGCATCATCCTAATAATCCTTCTAAATCAAATGAAAGCACAAAAATGGGTTATTCTGAAAATATCGCAAGAAAAAAAAATCTCGGGGACAGTTGCCTACTTTGTATTGATAAGCCAGCCCTGAGGAAAATAATAGCAATTTAATTTAAATACGCGCTGAATATGATCATCCAAAAGATTACTTTGAACTATATAACCCTAAAAGTTATCTATGACGAGGTTTATATTCATATTCACTTTTCAGTTAATTTTGCCTGAAAAATCAAAAGAAACTTCAATGTTCAATCCTTGTATTAAGTAATTAAATAAACGTCTCCATTTCTCATATCAATAATGCATTGGCATAAAAACCTACCAAAATATAAATTATGTGATTAATTAAAAAAATTAAGAAAAGAAAAGGAAAGCTCAGAACAAAACGTATGAAATAGTCTGTAAAATAAATGAATATAATAATTGAGTTAACTTTCAGATAGTACAGTAACAGTATGGTGCGAATAGTGCTGTAACGTCTATCCGTATTCCTTAGATCAACTGAAATGCTCACCCTCTCGACTGAAAAGACAAAGAAACATAAAATTCGGTGCAGAAATATTTTACATTAATAAGGCAAATCAAACTCAGTAGAAACATGACCAACATAAATTTCAACTAAAATTTCAGCTGGTGCAATTCAACAAACACCCAAGCTTTAAAAGGGTCCAGCTTTGTAATGGCCTGAATCACACGTTTACATAAGATATAAAAATATAATTCAGTTTTGTTAGGGGTGTTAGGGGTTCTAATCTGGACAGCATCACTCCAGCTGTTATTGGCACAGTAGCCCTCCAATAACAAAGCTGAAAAAAAAAGATCGTTTACTTTTCAGATTTTGTTGGATAACTCGTTTCAGTTTAGTCAAAAACCACTATCGTTGGAAATATTTGCTTCTGCATCCACTAAAGCTCGGGGAACTAGAACCGGAATGTCTCTTATTAGTTTGGGTGGACAGAAAAGGAATAAGGGGGGGGGAGGTAAAAAATTAATAAATAATTTTAAAAATAATACATACATACAAGTTACTAATATAAGGAGAAGATAAAAAATAAAGAAAAACAGTAGAAATAATATAAGCAAGTAACAGTTCATGAAACTAAAATAATAAAAATAATACATTGGCATGCTAAAATCATTGGGCAAACTTTAATGGCAGGTCAGGCATACAGAAATAAGTCATTCATATAAGATTCAGAAAGATATCGGCATTGCAGCTAGGTGAAATTCGGTTTCACTCCAAGAGAAGCTAAATTCGACGGTTTTTTAAGAAAATACAAGATTTTAATTCACAGTATTTTACATAACCATTATCAACAACAGATTTTATTTTATTTAATTTCAAAATAAATTAAATAAAATCTATTCAGTATGTTTCAGGAAAAAGGATAATTAATTGTTGCCCATAATGTGTTTAACCCTCTGACTGTCAGAACGGCTTTACCGGCCCGTCATGCAAACTGCCAGACAAACGGCGAATTGTCGCATACTTATTTCCTTCCCCTTTTCAAAAGGGTAGGGAAATGGTAGGAGCAATCTTGTCTTTTTAAACAATGGTTATTTCCCCTCTCACTGTCACTTTTGATTGATGTCTCCAGTAAGTGTTCGAGGGCAGATGCTTATTAATTTACATTGCTCTTTCTGCTTGCTAACTGCTAAAATGCCTGAATATTGGAAAGTTTTATATCAGGAATAAATTAATAAAATATCGTTTGCTCATATTGATGAATTCTATTTAGATTTAATGCATTTCAGAGTGGAAATTTTTTTAATGTATATTAATATAAAACCAATATAGGAAAGCATATAGCCAAAATGTGCTGATTTTTTTAAAATAAAAATTGCGTTTGTAACATGTCTTTTTCCAAACAGTATTTTAAAGTCTTAATTATGAATACAATGACTTAAATATTCGTACTTTAAAAAGTCTTACAGATAAAATGCATTGATTTTTTTTAGTAAATTGTGTTTGTAATAATATAAAGTGCTTTTCAAAGCTAAATCATTTTCCTAACAATACTTTAAACCGTCTTAATTATAAATGGAATGAATTAAATATTTGTACTTCAAAAAAAAATCTTACAGATCATTTGAATATTGGCAAATATTATGTATTCAGATTGCTGTTTAAGTCAGAAAATGTAATTTTTAAAACACTAATGCAATTAAAAGTTTCCGTTGATTAGAAAACCCAGAGTTTAATTGTTACATTCATTAAAATTCGACATTTTTCTTTTCTTTATAACATTTACATTTTGTGTTTAATAACAATTGTATGCTTTCAAAAGGTATTTGGAAGGAAAGGGGCAGGTTTTGACTTCGTTACTTTTAGCAGTATACCAACAATATTTATAAATAGTAAGTTTCACCTAAAAAGAGAATATCATGCCCAAGTAAATATTTTCTGTCCGGTGTCGCCTCTTTTGTTCTGCTTTAAAATTTTAAATTCTGAAATTTTTAGCAAATTTTGATTTATTTACGCTGGAAATAATTTTTCTTTTTATACGTTTATCTTAATGATAGTTTCCAACTTTTGAACTTTTTTCTCTATTAGATACTAATAAATAAATCCGAGCAAGTGCTCTGGAAATAAATTTCTTTATAATTAAATAAATCAAAATTATTTTAGGTTTTAAGAAACATAATACATTACGTGCTTACAGTGATTGACATT
This sequence comes from Araneus ventricosus, assembly GCA_013235015.1. Lineage (NCBI taxonomy): Eukaryota > Metazoa > Arthropoda > Arachnida > Araneae > Araneidae > Araneus > Araneus ventricosus. Next base: position 1,243,091 of record BGPR01000010.1, read on the forward strand.
CTTGAAATAAAAAAAAATTATAACTCTTAAATGGTCAAATTTTTCTGACGCAGCAATGATTTTAAAATGGTACCTGCATGCTGAATAAAATTTGAAATCATGTTTCTGCGTCAAATTTGTCTTTTACTGTTATAATCATATACAGCAGTAAAATATAAAGCTTTTAGAAAATATTTTACTGAAAATATATAGTTTTATCACAATTTATAAACGACCCCTATATGTCAACAAGGGTTTGGATACGATAAAGGAGACGATAAAAGAACTCCCCCCCCCCCCCCCCCCCAAGACGCAAGTGACCTCTTTCTTACCAGAAGGGGGAGGGAAATGTTTACCTACTTTCATTTCTGCCCTCAGCCGTTCCGAGTTTTAAAAGAAATATATTTCAAAGCACTGTGGCTTTCAGAGGGTTAAAAATATTACTCAAAAACTTGAATGTTCTGTTTAAAAGTATTTTACTCAGATAGTTCATGTTCAGGCATGAAATATAATAACCTAAAATTCCGTGAGCATATGTATAATAAATAAAAAACAAAGAGACGTTATTGCAATTTAATACAATTGATGCATGTGACTTGAACTGCAATCAAGTTTACATGCATCAACTTTATTGTGATTTAGTAAAGTTACTTCATGATAATTTTATTATGATTCAAGAAAGTTTAGCTTTTTAGAATATGCTTCAATGCTTTTCAGGAACAAAGACAACACTTATTCCCAGTTTGCATGATCATGAAATGCAAAAAATTGCTTTGTTAATTGCTGTTTCGAACAGAGAAAAAAGATTTGGAACCCAGTGAAATATAAATATTTAATTCTAGTATTACAGCCCGAGAACTCTTTTTCATAATTTTTTCATTTAGGGACAAAATGGAAGTGTAAAATGTTTAAAAATATCTTTGTAAATTCATCATTTCTGATATTCTGCCGATAAAAACATATTATCAAAATTTGTTTTCATAATTTTCTATTTGAGATTGGAAATTACTTCTACATCAGAATTAAATTCGTTGACAATTATTCAACATTTTAAAAGGTCTAAAAAATAATAATTAAACGCTTCTCTTCGAATCATACTTCAGCAAATAGACCAAGCTCTCTATTTTTTACTAATAGCTACATTGTAGCGTTAAGGGTAGGTCAAGTAAACAGATAATTTACCAACAAACACAAAATTTTCAATGACAATTAAATTCACGAAAGATGAAAAGAAATTAAGTAACGATGAATTCCTCAGTAACATATTTAATAGAAACTGCTTTAAGCTCCGCTGTTTAAATGACATTTATGTTGGATGTCAAAGTTTTAACCGTCAATTTTCTTAATCGCATGAACCTAGCATTTCAGTTGGTGATTTCCTGTCATTAAGATGAATTAAAATGACTGCCTGAGTGTTAAAATTGGCGAAGAAAAAACATAAAATTTGTTACAGTTTTAAGACGACTTGCAGCATTCTACAAGACATCTAGGAAACGGGACAGTTTATTTTTTTACGTCTGTTTTTCAGTGACCGATTTTGACTATACGAGGCCACAGAGTCAAAATTATTTTGAGGCCCTCTCCTTATTCAACATCGTAAATTCGCAGTGTACGTCGAATAGATTTTGAGTCCGCCTCAGACAGTGTATAGGCACGAGGCGAGCACCTCTAGCTCCTATGCGAAAAACCGCCACTGCTGTTCTTGTCACACACAAGAAGGAAGAATTATTTATAAAAACGGAAACATGATCGAATCGAATGGTTTATAATATTTGCGAGATATAATAAAAAAAATTTTGAACCTTGTTTAACCCATTGATTTATAAAGACGGTGATTTGCTGGCCCCTCAAAAAGTATATAATAAAAATACAACTTATGGTAAACTTTTTAAAGGTATAATAAACTTTAAAAATATACAGCAAACTTTATAAATGCATAATAAATTATAAAAATATATAATAAAGTTTACCTATTACGAAAAGATTGTCAATATAGTATTTGCTGAAAAAAAAGGCTCAATTTCGACAATAAGAAAAACGGTAAGCCAATTTGTTAAAAAATGCGTTCACGAATAACTTTAAAGTTTAAACATGGGAAAACTTGTCATGGTTAATTTGTTGAAAATACTTCAAAAAAAGCAGTATACAATTTTAAACAATTCAACCATCCGACAATGTTTAATATTGTAACAGCGGAATTATGATCAAAATGCCAAAGATTATTTAGTTTTTAAAAATATTGATAAGCCGTTAAACTTATTATTTTATCGCAATTCCATAATCATTTTTAATAATTTTCCTTTGAACATTTCAAAATGCATCATTTTCTTCAACAAATTATCACTTTCATTCATAAATAAGAATTTTTCTGAATTAAATAAAAACATGATGTTTCATCTTAACGTTTTTAACCCTATATCATACTGTGTTCTTTTAAACCTAGAAGTTTTTCCACAGAATTAGTGCACATATTTATTAGCTAACTTTAAAAAAATAAAATATAATGAATGCAAAACTAGATAAATATATTACAAATTTTAAAAACTTTAAACACTTTAGATCAGACTTATTCTAATAATGCTAAGGAACACGGATGACACCGATACATGTGCAAACAGATATTCAATAAATTTTACAAAGTTTAAGACCAAAAAAAACTCGAATTTCTAATGTAAGAACTAGAATTATACTGTTAAAGAGGCAAAAAGTATAGGGTAAAAGTATATAAGACAAAAAATAGACAATTATTTCATAAAGCAAAAGAATTTATCTTAATGTTATGAGCAGAATTGTACAATATGCAATTAAATCCACATTTGAATTAGTGGGGCTCACTTTACGTTTGTCACGTGCCATGAATTTATTCCCTTAAACACAAATTTTGACAGCTTCTTAGTAAAAACGACTTCAAAGCAAAAATGAGAAAACGATTGGGATCTTTTTATCATTTTTTCTTCATTCATTTCCTCAAAACTAATTAATGAGAATTTAACTTAAAGCAGTTAACAAAAAAGTAATTTATACTCGTATTCAGATAGCTTATCAAATATCTAAACTAACAAAGATTTTATTCAATTACTAACAAAGATTTTATTCAACTACTAACAAATCCTTACCTTAAGCCAATGGCTACTGGAGACCAGTCCCCTGTGCACACTCAAACCCCGTAATGCAATGAGTCAAGGCACTCGCTGGCAATTCTGAAGAATTCTTATCGGAAGAGAAATGAGAGCCCCCTTTTCCTCCCCCTTAATATCTTCTGAGAAAACTTGTTTTTCAGGGACTTGTAAACACCTTCTACTCTGCAGCTCCCTTAAAAGAAGTCAGTTGATAACGATCGTTTTCGCTTGAACTGGCGAAGGGAAGAAGAGAAACTCTTAAATAAAAATCTATTTATGCGAAAAATACGGTATGCAAATGTATGCTTTATTTTGACTGAAAATTATCGTCTGCTATTTTTGTCTGTTATTGGTTTATTCTTAATTTTATTTTAACTGACGTTACATTGAGTAATCCTACAAATTTTCATGCAGCTGCTACTGTTTATAATTTCATGATTTGCATCGCCATTTCGCGCTTTCTCAAGTCTGGCAGATGCATTTGGTTTTCACGCAGCTGCATCAACTAAAGTCAAATTGAGTAATTGCGTCTATTATAATACTTTATTTTAGAGTACTATGTTAACATACGATATTAAATTATATTGCAATTTTCCTTTTCAACAAGGGTGCTATATAATGATGTCCGCAATTGATTATGCTGTGCGTTGCAGGTAACTTTTATTTAAATTTTCAGAATCATTCAGTTTTATCTGTACATTGTGCTTAAAGATTAAATTAAAAACTCGTTGATTTTTTAAAGCAAAAACTTATATACTTTTTTTTAGGAAAATATAGTGTAATTATCATGTCTCGTAAGTTTCTCAAGATTGATGAAGCTTGAGAATAATTGTTTTCGGAACAAATTGAAAATGACATTATTTCAATTCCGCCTTGGATTGACGAGCTAACCAATGAAAAAGATTTTGATTATGAACGTGTAACTATGCCTGCAATATATGATATAACAGGTACAGATGAAACCAAAATTTCAGATAAATTATTGAATATTATCAATTTGGATAATGTTTATTAATTGGATAATTATTCAGGATGAGTCGAAATAAGTGTGCAAAGTTACACACTCATAGTGTTAATTGACAATAGTAAAGTCAAAAACAATTAAGCAGAGAAATCTTTTAAAATAAGTTTTTATTAAATAAAAAATTTCGGCAATGGGATATTTTTGAAAGATATTTATCAATAGATGGAATAATTATGCTTCATTACGATCACCATTCTGTGAAGCAATTTATGAAGTGTTAGCCAATAAGCTTCGGCAACAAATTGTGGGCTATGTGTGGGGAAAAAGGTATTGGTGCTTATTTTCCAAAATTATTGATGCGATTGTTGACAATGTATATATAATATCATATAAAATTATACATCATAATGAGAGAAATAAGCAGATTTTTTAAAAGATTTTCGCTTTGAAATAGCTGTATCCTACTTAAAAAAAGTTCTAAGAAATCGATTATAAAGAGGTCGCCCAATATGAAAACCATCCTCTTCTGCTGCAGTTTTTGATCATATTCGATACGATCCCATAAGACATACTATTTCGAAAAGAAATAAACAAAGGCGTTCTCAAATGGAAAATTGTGAATCAAAACCATGAATATTTTGCAAAAAGTGAGTATTTCTTGTTCTCCTAAATACCACACTAAATATAAAAAATAGTTGCATAATTCGTGTACTTAGATTCAGTAATGTTTTGTAAAATTTTTCCACTTTATGTATCGTTATTATTAGCAAAAAAAACCTAAAATTTTAACTATAAAAAATACTAAATTTAATCTATATTTTTGGTATATTTTTAAAAGATTTAAATTAAATTTGTCTAAAATTTCAATAAATACTTCGACTAGGCCTTTCTTGCAATTTTTATATGTTGCTACAAAGTTTATTGGCTTCTCTAACAAAACGAACGTTTTATCACTGGAACGCCTAGCGACGAGAACGCCTAACGGACTGTAATTTCAAAATTAACAAATCATTTGCTTGAATTTCACATTTGTTACTCTAAGTAGTCCATAATAACTTAGGTTTGAGATATACATCAAAATATAATCATCAGAATTAATTCGGGCATTAATGGGCTAACCGCAATTTTTTTGACAGAATTATTTGAATAAAAATTAGAGATTATACAAGTGCATGCATACTCAACTTTAATGAAAACAAAATCGAAGAGAGATTGTAACATACTTTTGAAATGAGAATAATTACACTTATTTAGTTATTTATTATACGCCAGAGTGATCTTGTGCGTAGGACACAAGCATCAACAAAAATGCGTGGGCAATGAATAACCTCTTCAAACTAAAGCCACATTAAAGTGCGTGCCAAGCAGACGATAGGGGAAAACTGAAGATCCACTTTTATTTCTGACTTAATCTGAAATTTTATTCTACTTTAATTTCTACTAATAATAAAGGAGAATGTGTGTGTGTCCATGTGTTGGTCTTCTATAGGGCAGACCGCTACACTAGAGCTACGAGATTTGGCACAAACATACTTTGAAGGTTGGGAATGTGCACGTCGGAGCCCTTTTTTGAAATTTTAATTAATTAAAAATTAAGCTAAATTTTGACGTTTTTCCTTAATAACTTCCGAAAATATTGCAGCACAAAAAATATTTTTACACCTTCTGAAAATTTAAAAAATTATCTTTTCAATGATATCAATAAAGTTGTACGATTTTTTCTCTTCTTTAAAAATATTTTTCGCATAATTTACAACAGTACTTTTCATTGTTGCAACGCCATTTCAAACCGTTTTCATTGTTTAAACAATATTTAATTGCGTGTTTCTCTTCCATTATTGAAAGCTTAGAAAATATATTACTGGATTTTACTTTCTCCATTTATTTGATCAATTTTTCTTTGAAATCTGTAAAGGAAGTCCTGAAGATAGTAAGTATATGATGAAATAATCCAATAAACTGAATGATTATGGTTGCTATGTTTTAATTCTTTTTATCAGCGTGTTTTAAGCCAATTAGCATGCTACTGGACTTAAAATGTGCCGCGCCAATTTAATGTTGAAATCAAATGCATATTTTACGTTAATGTAGATAAGGAGTGTTAGTTAATTAACATTAGTCGTTAGTTAGTTAACATTTTTAGTTAATGTGCACAAGTGCAAGGCTACAAAAAGAACGCGGGTTAAATGTCTATAGCAATTTGAAGTTTAAAACTACTTTGTTAAGGGAACCCATGAATATAAAATTATGCACAAGAGATTCAGTTGAAATTTTATTTCCGACGATCAAGCTGGTCGCCGTACGCGGCTAGTATTAACATAAAATGAAAAATATTGCATTTTATTAATATAAAATGAAGCATTTTGCAAACTTCTTTCAAAAATAAAGTAGTAACATAACTTATTTTCATGGAAACCATTTCTTCCGATCGTGCATCTAATTGATTTAAACAGACATTTTAATGTTATGTATTAATATTAAAAATGCATACCATGAAGGTTTTTCAATTTTAGAAGTATGGCTAAAGCAATTGTGTTGATTTTTGTGCAAATTTATCTTTAAATCTGGAATTAATTTACTTTCGAAAATTAGGATCGTCAACATTCATATTATGGAGCATCTTTAAAACTATCAGCAGATATGCACAGAATGGTAAGTAATAGAAGTGCATATAATAGAAGGCCCAAATATCGTCCACTTAAGCCAGGGGTTCCCAACCTGTAGTACTTGTACCCCTGGGGATACGTTGGGGACCAGTTAGGGGTACGCGAAAGTGATCCTGATAATGGCGGGAAACACAAAACATAAGAATATTCTAGAATTTCGTTTTCCCAAGTTCGTATGAAAAGTGAAAGTGAAAATTGTAAGAATCCTAAAGCCACAATTCACGAAATAAGAAAAAAGGAAGAAGTAGATTAATATCTAATAATTGAGTTATTGTTAGCTCTCATCATAAATTAATGCTAAATTATTTCAATGCTGTTTTCATTTGTTTTGATGTCGAACTAATACTATTATAAAAAATGGAATAAATATTTAACTCAAAATTTAATCCTACAAAATTCATTAGAGTATTTTATCTCTCATGCTAACCTAAGGCCTTTTTTTATTAATAAAAACCGTTTTGTTCTGAGGGATGGTTGAGAGGTTATATAACAGAAGGGAGTACTCAAAAATAAAAAGATTAATCAAGTGGTACGCGAATGAAAAAAAGTTTGGGAACAGCTGACTCAAGCCATTACTTTAGGGTGGGAATTATTTGCATTTTAATTTGGATCAAATTCACTTTGATAAAAATAATTTGCACTCATAACAAATATATTGCACGCGAGAAGAAATTATTCCGCTGTAATTAATTTTATTCAGCATGAAAAATAATATTTGAACTTTGAACAAATATAATGCACTCAAGAAAAAATATTATCACTTGCATTAAATACTTTCCACTATAAAACGGATGTTTCCAAGTTGAATAAACTAAATAAACGTAGTTTTTACTGTCTGCAACTTTGCATTGGTTGGAGTGTTGCCAATAGGGGGAATCATCCTTGTCTCTGGGGGTTTACTACTTCAGAAGGGAAAAAGTCCAAGAATAAGCCAAAGCCGTACATTTTATTCGCGAAATTAGTAACACTGTTTAATTGATAATATGGCTGTGCGCCGAATTTTGCCGCGACTCGTGCATCGTAGCTTCTCTACAGGTGTGTAGAACGCCATTCTGACAATGCTTATTTTGCGACTACATCACTGCTTCTATACCTCTTTTTTTGTATCTTTTCAAACTGAACTGAGGCCGCAGTGGCCTAGTGATAGGCTTGCCAGACGTCCCGGTTTTCAGACAAAATCCCGGTGCCCGGCCGGTTTACTTCACGTCCCGGTAAAAATTAAATTTGATTATAGATGACCAAAAAAGTCTAAAAATAATTAACTGTGAAGGATTATTTAGCATAATTACGTTGTCAGTTATTTCACTGTACGGTATGAAAAGTGAAAACTATAGAAGAGTGATGGTCTGCTAATAAATAATATTGTCATCGTATATTCTTGTCTCGCCAATCGTGACCATGTGCGATGGGAGAGGCTCTCCGGGCGAGTCCAATATTGGGAACTAAGGGGTGTAGCTTTAGCGCCAGAAGAGATTTCGCTGCAAGCTACACTCCCTCGTGTTCAATAACATTGGACTCGCCCACCTCGGCGCTAGCCGCTTGCGATAGAGATAGGCCTTACTGGTGAAGATTTATAAATACTTCCACATATACACAGTCCGTGTAACTGAAGTAAAAGAATTTTGTGAATATGCCGAGATACAGTACCGTAAACTCATTCAACACGGGAACACCCAATTTCCATCAATGATGCCCGCGCTGGAAAGAATTTTACAGATTTTTGAAGGTCTGAAAGCGTTTTTTTAGACCAAGAAATGTGCAAAAAAAAAAAAATGTTAACTGATTCAACGGGCGAACTCTACTTGTGGTTTGTCCACGGACAGCTTCCACTGTTTAACAAGGCCATCCTGGGAATGGAAAAAGATAACACTACAGCTTTTGAGGTTCCTGAAGTTCTCAAAAGAAACCTGACAGAAAGAAAGGCTTCAGACTTTATCCCTATGCGCGCAAAGAACATCTACAGAAATCTAAATGAGCAAGTCCGTAACAGTGTGAAAGAAGAATTTGATGGCTTTTATGAAAGATGCACTGCATACCTCTGGACCTTGGACCTCTGGAGAATAGTTTTGGAAACGCTGAACAGTTTTCATTGGTCAATCTGACCAAATGCTGTTGATTGGGAAAACGCCGAAACTTCTGCTGAAATTATTAATAGCAGTCTTCTTGATGTACCCGATATGAAAATAAACAATGATCAGCTGTTTGACGAAGTTGTGCTTGCTAAAGAGTATTTGCAGTCAAATTGGGAACAGTGGAAGCAAGAAGAGACTGCCAGAGATGTGATTATTTCAAGTGAAGAAAAATGTCTCAGGCTGTTTGGTCACTTCAAGGAGAATCACTTAGCAACCTCCAATCTGACCAAGATTGTTGAGTATGCGTTCTGCTTACCTGGGACATCAGCACCAGTGGAGAGAGTATTTTCTTTGATGAACAACGCATGGACTGATGATAGGGATTTGATGAAGGAATCTACGGTTAAAGGCTTGATGACATGTAAAATTAATATCGGATTAGCTTGTGAAGATTTTTACAACAAGATTAAAAACAAAAAAAAGACTTTCTAAAAAAACTCCTAGCCAATGAAACGTACACGTAAATATTGTTCAAATTTTTATTCCTCATTCAAAGTGTTTCTTCTTACTTAAGTAATTTATAAATATTAACATGTAAGAAATAAAATGTTTAAATTTATATGCTTGTGTCATTTATTATTACTCCTGGTTTAGATTCCTAATCAGTAACCATTTATTCATAGCATTGAGAATAAACTACCCTCTAAAACACTCTAAAAACCCTCCAAGGTTGTGTACCCTTGAATGTGTCCCGGTTGAACATTTCAGAAATCTGGCAAGCCTACCTAGTGATAAGATGTCGGCCTCGGAGCCGGAAGGGTCCAGGTTCGAAACCCTATTCCATTGAAGATCCGTCGTGTATAGAGCCTGTTGCACGTTAAATCATACGTAGGGGGACAAACGTCCTCCCACTGGTATGGTGCGGAAGTTTGGAGAGGGGGTGCCAGTTCAGGTGTCGTCATCTGACCGCGGTTGAAATTGACGAGGTCCATCCCAAAATAGCCCTCTTGATACTTCAAAATGGGATGTTAATATAACTAAACTGAACTTTTCTACTTTTACCCTATTAATGCGATCATCTTATATATTTTGTGAGCTGGTGAATTAGTTTATTTAAATTATAAAAAATGTCCTAAATCTTAATAAAATAAACATTTTTAAAGTATTTTTGCTTTAGAACAGAAGTCATATAAAAGATAAGCGATTTACTGGAATTTATCTCGAAGTATTATTCTGATAGTGATGAGGAAATAAATGAAAAAAAAATGGTTAAGGAACAGAAAAAACTAATCTGAATTAAATCTAAAGAATACGAAACAGCAGAATTAGTAACAAACTATATCAATAATTTGTGGTAAATAAAACGTGGACGAAAATTACATCATACAATAGCTCAACTGGATGCAAAATCACTTATCGCTGTACAGCTGGTGAATCGAGGCATGCCCATGGAGGCGAGAAAAATGGTGCGCCAGCTATATGAAGATGGAATCGGAAAACTGAATGCAATAATAGCTGCATTCCAAAATCGTAGTTTGAAAGGACCAGAGAAATTTAAACTTAAAAATGTTCTGGCAAAACTCAGACAAGAAACATTTGAACCACTAACTAACTGCATCTGTGAAAGATGTATTTAATTGGTGTAATGCCAGAATGAATATTCCTGTTGAAGAAGATGCGCCGTTTGTGTTTAGTTAAGTTATATTAACGTCCCGTTTTGAAGCAAAACGAGCACTACTTTTGGACGGACCTACTAATTTTCAACCGAGGTCAGATGAAGAGGACGATAACTGAGCTGGCACCCCCTGTCCAAACTTCCGCACCACACCAGCGGAAGAATAATTTAATTGTGTGAAAGACTGATACTATAAAATAAATGAAACTGAGTGGAATCCGAAAATTTTATTGGCCGATGTAACAACTAATGGCTTCAAAACTGTTTATGGCCTTCCCTCCCGACGATTGATGTGCTATTTCCATGTAGTAAAAAATATTGATGGTAAACTGCGTGGCATTAAAGACAAAGATGAAAGAAGAAATTATATTGGATGTCTTCATTTATGCTCTTATGACGATACCCTTAACATAGTTAGTATATTATTTTTAAAGAAATGGAAGGAAGAAATTATGTGAATATTATAACATTCACAGAATACTTTAAATCGGATAGCTTACCAGAAATCGTTATTGATATATAAGTGCTAGGAATTATTTTCCTATCAACAATAATGGATTAGAGGCAACCAATGCGGTGATAAAAAAGGAACATACATTTCGTGAGCATCTCCCTCTTACTCAATTTCTTGAAGTGTTAGAAAATGCGATTGTGAAAAAATTGTCAATTGAACATGATCCAGTTAACCCGAATTACAAACCATTTTACATGAAACCACATGTAAAATGGTTTGCATGTTCCCACAAAGATTTGTATAAAACCAAATCAGTGGGCAAAATTAGAAGTCAAAATTTTAGAAGAAAGAAACGAAAACCAACCGGCGTTTTATTTACCATCTTTACAGGTGAAACAGAAATACAGAAGTGGTCCATTCATATGAAAAGGCATATCTCATATGGACCTCTTTTGGGGAATATAAAACTGAATACAATAACTGTGTATAGAAAGTGATAGTATCTGCCTCTGGCAGTAACGGTTCTGTTTCCACATATTTGTGTCCTATTTTTGCAAAAAAATATATTTGTAAACATATCTTAGGCATGTTAATATGTATGGGCCGGAGAAATCGCCAATCGAAGCTACATGTTTACCTCCTGGGCAGAAACGTAAGAGAAGTCGGCCCACTCGAGCTAAGAATGCTCTTTTAATATAATAAATATTGTTTAGTATTGTATTATTTTTTATAATATCTTTATTCTCAATTATATTTGTTTATTTTGTGCCAGAAGTAACTTTTACTCGTTCTTTATACATATTTTAAAGCCTTTTTTTGTAAAAATCTTTTCTGTAATATCTATATTTTTATTTCCTTTTTTGAGTTAGCAATCTGTCTTTAAAATCTTTGACACTATGCCACAAAAATTGATTTTGAGTGCAAAGTATTCAATTTATAGTTCCGTGTATGTACAAAGTGCAAAGTATCAAATTTATAGTGCAAAGTATTCGAATTATAGTTCCATGAACCAAGTGTAAAGTATCAAATTTATAGTGTAAAGTATTCGAATTACAGTGCAAAGTTTTCGAATTATGGTACAAAGTATTCCAATTAAAGTGCAATGTATTTGAATTATAGTTCCATGAATAAAGTGTACAATATCAAATTTATAGTGCAAAGTATTCGAATTATAGTGCAAAGTATCCGAATTATAGTTCCATGTATACCAAGTGCATACTATCTAAATTGAAGTGCAATTATATATTTCCCTTACTTTAATAAGGGACTGATTGATTTGCAATTGTTTAGAAATTGTTTCAATCTGTTACCTGGACAATTATCCAAAACAAACTGAATTACAACCAGGGGTGTAGTGGAGCCGGTAAGCACCGGAACGCTGTTCCGGTACTGCTTTTCTTCACGAGAAATTAATAAGGAAAAATTGTGAAAATGTCCTTAAAACATCGCGATTTTTGTAACCAGGTTAGAGCTTTCCGACACTGCTTTTAGAACATCCCGGCACTGCTTATTTTGCGACTTCACCACTGATTATAACTCTACTACTACAAAGTTTAACACTCACCCCATAAACTTTTTTGAGATCGCAGAATTTTTTCCGCTGAAAACAATATTCCTAATATCTCCTACTATATGTTCCTAATATCGTATATGTCTAAAATGGATTAAAATAAAGTGCAACTTATGTTATGATCATACTTTCTTGATTAAACACGGAAATTAAGGCTCAACATAATTGAAATACAAGAACAGCTTTTTGTACTTTTAGGAATATAGTTAAAGTATTCTTTTAACACATTTCCCCTAAATAAAATATCAAAATAAAAAAGAACTTGAGAGCATTGTCAGGTGATAGGACATCAAACATGTATTTTCTAAAGGTAATTTTTTTTTTAATATAGTGCCCCTCAAAGGACTAGGGCGATAATGGGAATACCCAAATGGACGATCATGGGAAAATTCAAACAGCCGAACCCTCAAATAAGGCGGCATCCCCCTTTAAAATCAAATCGCAAACCAAAAAATAAACTACACCAAAATGTATCCAATTATAGCCATTATCACTGCCTCAAATGGTATAACATTATGACTTGCACTTTACTGATTACACTAAGAGTAATGAAACATGATTATTAGTTCACCTAACACGAAAACCAGCAAAAATTTCCAGAGAAAAGAAAAAATAACACAGGTTCAAATGGCTTCCTCAAACAACTACTGAAGGGAGAGTTCTGTAGTTCCGGTAGTGACCACCATATGCCACTCCAAATCATGAAGAAGCCGTGGTAGGTGATGTTAGTAACGTAGGCGATATTTGGGCCCCCTACCTTACACCAAAATTCATGCTTTTGATTTTTTTATTAGGACAGACTGAAATTTTTTTAACTTATTTCAGGTTTTTCATTTATTCTCTCTGCATGTCTATGTACATACAAATTGTATGCTTTTCAGATTATCATTTTACTATTTTATTTAAATGATTTTTAGATGAGTTTACATATCCTTTATATTATTTCTGTTGTCAGCATCCCTTTTTCTAATGCAAAGCCTACAGGTATCACTGAATAAAGTTTTAATAAAAGGGGTATTTCGATCATAGCATACTCACGATTCGTTAAAACACATTATTTGATTCAAAATTTGAGTTACGAGAAAACATAAGTTATAAGAAAAATTCTCACTTCTGCCAGTATAAGTTCCTTAAATTCCTAATTTTGCTGAAAATTTTCGATATTTGTTTTATTTGTGCATTTTATACGCCATACATTTAGGTATCTAAAAATGCTTTATATTTGTTTCTACTATAATTACAAATAAAGTTATAGCATAAATAATAAATCGACAGTGACAATTCTAATACCGGAAGTGGCAATTTAAAGAGCCTTAAAAATGCAAACAATTAGTTTGAACAACTATTTTTTAATTCTTAAGCAATATATTGTATAAAAATATAGATTTAAGCTTCCATTTCTTATTTTTATTGTTTTATTGGTTTCTGGCGACACTTTAAAAAAATGCAAGATAACAGTAAAAATTATTTTTTGGCGCTCAAATTGCAGTTTTATAATTTAATTCCATTTATTTTGAACTGTTACCTGTTCTTAAGTGTTTTGAAATATAAATTTATCCATTGATGATTAGAAATTACATGGAAATTGACAAAAAGCTAATTCAGATATCGAGACGTCACTCACTACCTACTACACAAAATTATTCAGAAAAAATCTAAAAAGCTAAAAGAACACAATAGTCGTTTAAAATCAAGTAAAAGAGGGTTTGACTTGTAAATATGGCGAGTTTTAAGATTCTAAAGTGAGTACAAAATTTTTTGAACTGAATGAAAAATCTTTAAAAGAGTTTTCTGAGAAATTGTGTTTTTCGATATTTTTCTTCGTGGCAAACATAATTTTAAAAAATGTTTTTAAGATATTCAAATTGAAATTTAACCAAAATGTTTTATTTGTTTCTAGCTATGTTCTGAACTAAAATCTAAGCTCTCTGCCAATATTTATTTATTTTAATGACTTTTTAGTGAAAAAAATCGATGCTTTTTTTTAAATCGAGTTTGCTCACAAAGTTTGGAATATCTCCAAAACTTTTAGAGGAATTAAAAATCTTTCAGTTCATAACACAGATAGGCATGTTAGCTATATATTGTGCAAAAAATTGATGAAATATATTCAATAGAACTTGATATCGGAGGTTTGTCGTAAGTGCAAATTTTCACTAAAATTTTGCTAAAAATTGCGTATATTTTGAAAGTCAATGAAGTTTTTAATGAATTGCATTGGAATTCTTAATTTTATAACTCATTTTAATTAAAAACATGAATGTTTTATCAAAATTTTAAAAATTTGAAAAAAAGTACTCCGAAGGTAGTCACATACCTTAATCTAACTCAGGTGACATGTACTGGATATACTACATTCAAATAAGACATTTATTTGTTCAGTATATTTTAGTAATATGGAAAATGTTATAGTCATAATTATGAGTTATGTTTGGATTGCATCGCGTTCTGTTTAAAATCATGTTGCAAGTTGTGTTATTTCTATTCAATGTTTGTTTACTAGATAAATTGACTTTTATCAATTTCTATCCGTTTTTCTGTAAGTTTCCAAAAATATCCCTATTTATAATCGGATTTGCATCATTGGATTTTATAATGATACTCGATGCTTAGAACGCATCGCGTACTGTATTGTTTGTATTAAATGTTAGTTTACTAGATAATTGATCGATTAATAAGACGGCGTTATGGGATTTTTAGCTTCAAAGGCTATCATCCCCGCATTCACAAAAAGTTCTAATTAATAAATGTCAAAAAACTTCAGGTGTTGAAGGAAAATATACAGGTTTGCTAGATAAATTGACTTTCATTCATTTCTCTCTGACTTTTTCAAAATTTCCAACAATTCATTTCTATCTTTATTTAATTTACATAATTATTAACTAAATCATATTTTGGAAGGGAGGGGGAGTTTCGTCCAGGTTTACTTTTCTATTTTTATTGTATAAATAGGTAACTATGAGCTATTTCTTGCTAAAGAAGTCAAACATCACGGCAATGAAAATTACCTCTAGATGTTGCATCAGTAGGAATGTATTGCGCTTCCAGTTTTCATTTAAAGCATTTCCAATACGTATTCGGTTTTTCGGAATTTTACTTTCATTTATTACAAACCTTCTTATACTAAATGAGATCACTCTGAAAAATATTTTGGCACGAAAATTATAGCAGGTCCTTCCTTTAAGTTTTTCAACATTTGTACGCAAAATTAATTAAAAAATTCACTTTGAATCAAAAGATTATTTGACACTGAAGATTTCCAAATAATTATTTTAATTGATTTTCTTTTATTTATGGTTATTATTGCCCTATTTTCTTATTGTTTTTCCGATTTGCCGATCGTGGTAAACTTTTTCTGATAGATATTCAGTCGCAAGATAAAAAATGTTTGAGAAACTCTGATTTATTAGTATTAATGTTTGTAGGCTGTGTGCTGTCCGTAAACTGCTTCATGCGACACGTGTGATGCAAAAATCGTTCAAAACGTTCTACATCAGGGCGACCATTGGACATAAAAATACTGAATTTAGCACGTATGTACTTACCTCTTGTGTAGTACATGCTCATGAAGAAAGGAGTTCATTATTTCCTTAAAGTTTTTAATTAAAAATTAATCAAAGTGTTAAAGTTTTCCCTCGTTAACTTCAACTTGTCCAAAACATTTTTACACCTCAGTCAAATATTTTAAAAATTAGCTTTTCAGCGTACCGATACCGAGGTTTGGCGCAGTATAACCTAATATGGCTGTTGTGCCATAAAACCCGCAACAAACAATCAGTGTACTAAATTTTATTTGGTACATTTTTTCCTGCAATTTTAATAAATTTAACAAATATTTTCAAGTATATTTTACAACTAATTCTTTTCATTGATTTACTTACTGCATTTATATATAAGCGCGTCGCGACGATATAAAATACATTTCTTTGTATGCACGTTACCGTTGCTAAGACAGACGAATCAAGCCTAAAGCATTATCATGCTACGATGTTTCGGACTAGATATTCGAATATCCTTTAAGAGTTGTTTCCCTTAAATTTATGCAAATTGTCAATGTTGAAAGTTAGGTGGTTTGAGTATTCATTTTTATGCAGTTTATGTTTCAAATTTCCCTCTGAAATCTTCAAAATTTCAACACTTTGGGAGCTCCACCGGCTTGGGATAAGATAAAATATATTATCTTATTTTCAAATCTTTTATTTTTATCCGTGACAAATAAGGCCCGGTATGAGTTGAACTACATTTTTAAAATTATTTCCTCTGAATAGAAAGCTCCAGCATTCTCATTATATTGATCTAATTTACAGAAAATAGCTACCCCAGTAGCACAACAGTAGTGTAAAATATTTTGGGCAATATTGAACAATATTGTGAATACTGAGAAATACCGAATGCTATATCTAAAGTTTTAAAAGTTATGTAAACGTACAATTTTGGCACAAAATATTAGTTTTAGCTTAATAATTCATGTTATTTAAGATTTTATTTCAAAGAATTCAATTGAACAATTTTTCATTAAAAAGCCAAATACTGTATAACACTGTGTAAACAATATTGGAAATTCTAAATTCCCACATCGTTGGTCAATGTAGTGATAACAATATTGAAATTCTACGTTTAACAACATTGACCAATGTAGTGCTGAGAATATTGTAAATTCTACGTTTAACAACGTTTATAAATGTAGTGATGGCAATATTGTAAATTCTGCATTTAACAATATAACACAACGTTTTATTATTCCGGGTTTTTTTTACCTGAAGTGGCCATACGACCTGGATACGTTTGTATATAGCTGGTTTTGATTCTTTGTTTCTGTTTTAAAAACATCTGCTTTTTAATAAAATCTCTCAGGCCGTCTTTCCTTTTATTAATTCAATAAATAAATGATAATTTGTAAAAAAAACTAACTTTTTTATTAAAAAAAATTTGAAAAATTATCCATCTTTTTACTAAATATAAAACTCGCACTTTAAAGAAAACTATATATCGCCTTTTTCACCTATAAAACAGCCAATGTTTGTTGAAAAATAATAATTTTTATTTTTAAAAGTAATTACTTTTGAACCCTAATTTCATAATTTATTCCACTAGCAAAACTTAATTATTAGCGAAAATCGCTCTCTCTTTGACTTCAAATCATATTCTCAACTCAAAATTTAAAAAATTAATGAAATCAAGATCCCAATAGCACAGAAATATTATATAACTAGATGTTACCCGCGACTTCGTGCGCGAAGAATTTGAATTATTCTTTTTTTTAATTCACGAATGTAAATGTTTTGTTGCATTTTGAAAGGGGAAAGGAAAAGTTCTGACGGTTGATAATACTTAATTGAAAGGCTGACAGGAGTGTATTGTACATGCATGCTGATATAGTTATGTAAATTGTTTATCTATGATGATATACTTTTGTATACCACGTTATTTGCACGGATGTAGAGGTTATGTGGGCTGTACACACGTGAACAGGCCACATATAGTTGCCCATGGGAAAAATATGGTTTTTCCAAATGTACGCCTGCCACTTTCAGTGTCTGGCCCTGAGCCTCGCAAATGATATTTTTACAGGGATTTGTTACCTTTTGAACTGAGATGATCAATCCTTCGGTGTTATCGGAAGGCGTGGAATTAAAACACTCTCTCTTCTCCCTATAACAGTCATAACAGTAGCTTTCACGACGTTTGTACCTCGGTGTGCAATTTTTAACCGTGTACCATTGCGCAGTCTCGGTATATCGAGGTTACGTGTTAGGAGTACTGGCACACCGACTATCATTCTAGGCTTGTCGAAATCTGCCTCTGAGAATTCTAAGATCTTGAAGAGCTCTACAGAATATGATGCTCCTTGTTAATGCCCATTACCGTATCTACAGAAGGATATTCTGTAATATCTCACTGTGAAAATTAAACAAAACATCGAGAGAATAATTCACTAACGTCATTGGATCACTGTGTAACCGTATTAAAAGCTGTAAATGCTACCACAAAAGGAAACAGGAAGTGTAAAGTCTCCTTTGTTGTTTATGGTCAAAGAAAGCAATATTTTTTATATTAATTTTAATACTGGCAAAAGCCCGCGCGCGAAACAGTAATTTGGCTTGATTTTATTTCTATAAGAATAAAAAGTATTGGTAGAAATTACGTTAAAAAATATTTTTAAACCTTTATAGCAATAGGAGAAAATATTTCCTCGCAATGGCATTAATAGCATTAAAAAGATCATTTTCTGGTCTTTAAAATGGCATAAAAATAATTGTTGTCTAATAAAGATTTCAGAAGTTATTGGCAAAAAACGT
Organism: Araneus ventricosus; assembly: GCA_013235015.1. Classification (NCBI taxonomy): domain Eukaryota; kingdom Metazoa; phylum Arthropoda; class Arachnida; order Araneae; family Araneidae; genus Araneus; species Araneus ventricosus. The sequence goes on from BGPR01000010.1 coordinate 1,261,889, forward strand.
CTAAGCATTAGGCTTAAAAGCGAATAATGTTCGTTATTTAATTAAATATCTTAAGAACTAATTAACTCTGAAAGTTGAAAATAAACCTTTGACCTAAAATATGCTCTAGAATGCCGTGTGTAAATTTCACGTCGCTACCGTTCACCGTTTAGGAGGAGTTCTTGTGACCGACCGATCGACAGACAGACAGATACATGTAAATTCTGCCTGATTTTATGGATACTTATAAATATAAGCAAAATTTTCAGAAATGGTGATAAATTAGGTCAAAGTCTAACCGTTTCCTAGCAGCGAAGTAGGTATAAATTTGCGTTATTTCAAAATCGTCTGCACCTAAAATGTAAAAAATTAATAAAAATGGAATGAAAAATGTCACAGAAATAAAATTGGTATCATTGAAAAGGTAAAATTTTTATCTTTAAGATGGTATAAAAATAATTTGTATCGGACAATTTGTTCCGAAGTGACAGCGGAAAAAAGGATTACGTGATAGTTGATTTTAAAAATAATTTATTCCACATGTTTTCGCATTCCTGAAGGATCACGTGACAGTTGATTGAAAAATAAAATAAACTTTATCGCGAATCGCGGAGTCAATGGGCTTTCTTTGTTAACTAATTTTAATCTGTAGTCAAAAATAATTAATTTAAAGTGATTTCACCTAGCCTATGTCCGTTCTTGGGTTTGAAGCTACAACTCTGCCAATTTTCACCCAAATCGGTTTGGTAGTTTGGTCGTGAAAGCTTAACAAACAGACAGACACACTTTCGCATTTATTATATTACTAGCTGTTACCCGCGACTTCGTGCGCGAAGAATTTGAATTATTCTTTTTTTTTAATTCACGAATGTAAATGTTTTGTTGCATTTTGATAGGAGAAAGTAAAAGTTCTGACGGAAATAATACTTAATTGGACGGCTGACAGGAGTGTACTGTACATGTATGCTGAAATAGTTATGTAAATTGTTTATCTATTCTAATATACTTTTGTATACCACATTATTTGCAAGGATGTAGAGGTTGTGTGGGCAGGACACACGTGAACACGTCATGTATAGTTGCCCATGCGAAAAATATGGTTTTTCCAAATGTACAATTGCCACTTTCAGTATCTGCCCCTGAGCCTGGCAAATGACATTTTTAAAGGGATTTGTTGCCTTCTGAACTGAGATGA
>BGPR01000010.1:1263072-1433253 GCA_013235015.1 Araneus ventricosus
GGCGTGGAATTAAAATACTCTCTCTTCTCCCTATATCAGTCATAACAATAGCTTTCATAACGTTTGGACCTTGGTGTTTAATTTGCGACCGTGTGCCATTGCGGTATATCGAGGTTGCGTATTAGTAGTACTGGCACAGCGGCATTCAATCTCGGCTTGTCGGAAGATGCCCTGACAATTCTAAGATGTTGAAGAGCTCTACAGTATATGATGTTCCTTGTTAATGCCCATTACCGTATCTACAGATGGATGTTTTGTAATACCTCATTGTGAAATTTAAACAAAACATCAAGAGAATAATTCACTAACGTCATTGGATCACTGTGTAACCGCATTAAAAGCTGCAAATGCAAGGACAACAGGAAACCGGAAGTGTAAAGTCTCCTTTGTTGTTAATGGTCAAAGAAAGCAATATTTTCTTATATTAACTTTAACACTGGCAGAAGCCCGCGCGCGAAAGAGTAATTTGGCTTGAATTTATTTCTATAAGAATAAAAAGACTTGTTAGAAATTACGTTACAAAAATATTTTTAAACCTTAATAACAATCAGAGAAATCATTTCATCGCAGTGTAATTAATAGCATTAAAAAGGTCATTTTCTGGTCTTTAAAATGGCATAAAAATAATTGTTGTTTAATAAAGATTTCTGAAGTTATTGGCAAAAAACGTCTAAGCAATAGGCTTAAAAGCGGCTAATGTTCGTTATTTAATTAAACATCTTAAGAACTAATTAACTCTGAAATTTGAAAATAGCACCTTGTGTGTAAATTTCATGTCGCTATCGTTCACCGTTTAGGAGGAGTTCTTTTGACCGACCGATCGACCGACAGACACACAGATACATGTAATTTCTGCCTTGTTTTATATATATTTATAAACATAAGCAAAACTTTCAGAAACAAAGATAAATTAGTTCAAAGTCTAACCGTTTCCTAGCAGCGAAGTAGGTATAAATTTGCGTTATTTCAAAATCGTCTGCGCGTAAAATTTAAAAAATTAATAAAAATTGAATGAAAAATGTCACAGAAATAAAATTAATATCATTGAAAAAGTAAACTTTTTATCTTTAAGATGGTATAAAAATTATTTGTATCGGATAATTTGTTCCGAAGGTACAGCGGAAAAAAGGATTACGTGATAGTTGATTTAAAAAATAATTTATTTCACATGTTTTCGCATTCCTGAAGGATCACGTGACAGTTGAGTGAAAAATAAAAATCTTCATCTCGAATCGCGGAGTCAATGGGCTTTCTTTGTTAACTATTTTTAATCTGTAGTCAAAAATAATTAATTTAACGTGATTTCACCTAGCCTATGTCCGTTCTCGGGTTTCAAGCTACAACTCTGCCAATTTTCATCCAAATCGGTTTCGTGGTTTGGTCGTGAAAGCTTAACAAACAGACAGACAGACAGACAGATAGACACACTTTCGCATTTATTATATTACTAGCTGTTACCCGCGACTACGTGCGCGAAGAATTTGAATAATTCTTTTTTTTTTAATTCACGAATGTAAATGTTTTGTTGCATTTTGAAAGGGGAAAGTAAAAGTTCTGACGGAGATAATACTTAATTGGACGGCTGACAGAAGTGTACTGTACATGTATGCTGATATAGTTATGTAAATTGTTTATCTATTCTAATATACTTTTGTATACCACGTTATTTGCACGGATGTAGAGGTTGAGTGGGCTGGACACATGTGAACACGCCACATGTAGTTGACCATGCGAAAAATATGGTTTTTCTAAATGTACATCTGCCACTTTCAGTATCTGGCCCTGAGCCTGCAAATGACATTTTTAAAGGGATTTGTTGCCTTCTGAACTGAGATGATAAATCCTTCGGCATTATCGGAAGGCGTGGAATTAAAATACTCTCTCTTCTCCCTATATCAGTCATAACAGTAGCTTTCATAACGTTTGGACCTTGGTGTGTAATTTGCGACCGTGTACCATTGCACAGTCTCGGTATATCGAGGTTGCGTATTAGTAGCACTGGCACACCGGCATTCAATCTCGGCTTGTCGGAAGGTGCCCTGACAATTCTAAAATGTTGAAGAGCTCTACAGTATATGATGTTCCTTGTTAATGCCCATTACCGTATCTACAGATGGATATTCTGTAATACTTCACTGTGAAAGTTAAACAAAACATCGATAGAATAATTCACTAACGTCATTGGATCACTGTGTAACCGCATTAAAAGCTGCAAATGCTACGACAACAGGAAACTGGAAGTGTAAAGTCTCCTTTGTTGTTAATGGTCAAAGAAAGCAATATTTTCTTAGATTAACTTTAACACTGGCAAAAGCCCGCGCGCGAAACAGTAATTTGGCTTGAATTTATTTCTATAAGAATAAAATGACTTGTTAGAAATTACGTTACAAAAAATATTTTTAAACCTTTATAACAATCAGAGAAAACATTTCATCGAAATGTAATTAATAGCATTAAAAAGATCATTTTCTGTCTTTAAAATAGCATAAAAATGATTGTTGTCTAATAAAGATTTCAGAAGTTATTTGCTAAAAACATTTAAGCAATAGGCTTAAAGGGGGCTAATGTTCGTTATTTAATTAAATATCTTAAGAACTAATTAACTCTGAAAGTTGAAAATAGCACCTTGTGTGTAAATTTCATGCCGCTAACGTTCACCGTTTAGGAGGAGTTCTTGTGACCGACCAATCGACCGACAGACACACAGATACATGTAATTTTTGCCTTGTTTTATAGATATTTATAAACATAAGCACAATTTTCAGAAATAAAGATAAATTTGTTCAAAGTCTAACCTTTTCCTTGCAGCGAAGTAGGTATAAATTTGCGTTATTTGAAAATCGTCTGCACGTAAAAAATTATTAAACTTTAAAAAATGAATAAAAATTGAAGGAAAAATGTCACAGAAATAAAATTAATATCATTGAAAAGGTAAAATTTTTAACTTTAAGATGGTATAAAAATAATTTTTATCGGACTATTTGTTCCGAAGTTACAGCGGAAAAAAGGATTACGTGATAGTTGATTTTAAAAATAATTTATTCCACATGTTTTCGCATTCCTGAAGGATCACGTGACACTTGATTGAAAAATAAAAATCTTCATCGCGAATCGCGGAGTCAATGGGCTTTCTTTGTTAACTATTTTTAATCTGTAGTCAAAAATAATTAATTTAATGTGATTTCACCTAGCCTATGTCCGTTCTTGGGTTTCAAGCTACAACTCTGCCAATTTTCATCCAAATCGGTTTTGTGGTTTGGTCGTGAAAGCTTAACAAACAGACAGAAAGACAGACAGACAGACAGAAAGACAGACAGACACACTTTCGCATTTATTATATTATTAAGGATTAAGGATTAACGATTAAGGATATTTGCACAATGTTATACAATATTATGGACACCGAGGAACAATGAATACCGTAACAAAGTATTATATTGTATGTATCAGTATTTCCGAGAAACTAATTTTTTACAAATAATATAAAAACAATGTTTTTTAATAAAAATCTTCATTTTAACTCAGGATATCACTCGATTGGATGTTTTATTTCAAACGATCGCAACGTGTTACTCGGAAGTTCAGCACTTATGAATTAAGTGATTAATATTTTTCCATGCTTCGAAAATGTATATCAGCTTCTAAAATATTCATTATATTATTATATTATATAATATTATTCAGTATAGTACAATATTATTTAATATGGTATAATATTATACAGTATTATATGACATTATACAATATTATATAATATTATTCGGTATAGTACAATATTATTCAATATGGTATAATATTATACAGTATTATATGACATTATCCAATATTATGAAAAAAACATTATACAATATTGAAAAAGTCTTAAGTTTTACACTGTTTAAATATTGGGAAAAATATTGTGCAATATTACTTTCTCGAATTTTATGATATAAGACAATATCTTGTGCTAACCTGGGGAAGACAGTTCAAAATAAAATGTGTATATGCGCAATCTCTGTTCGGCAATCGAGGTCCCGCTGGCTGAGCGGCCAAGGCGACACGATACGAAGCGAGTTGTCGGGGGTTCGAATTGAAGGTTCGTCAGCGTAATTTGTTTTTGCTATAGTTTTCCATCAGTTTGAAGCGACAAACTTGCTGCAAGTTCGGCGCGTGGTAACTTCGTCACTTCTGCAAACTTGTTGCGAACTTACAATCTTGCAGTGTCAAACTTGCTGCAGACTTGCAGAGCAACCTTGCTGCAAACTAAATTGCTATCTGGGAAGATATTTTATGATATCTCCACTATGTTGCTACGATAGCCTGAATGCCGCCCAACATAGTAAATTTTGTGCTAATAAAGTTAAGTCATGTTTAACCATCGTTTGTAAGTATTTGTTTTTATTGTGGGGACCCGCAGCCTCGTACATAGCCTCGAGGCCCAGCGCGGCTCTCGGCTACCCTGCACTTGACACTGCTTTCTGAACACTGTTTACCAGCACAGTGATTTTTAATGACTTGAGTTTAAAAGTTGTCCTAATGATTTTCTTTGAAATATTATGTTCAAATAATAAATTGAATCTACAGGTCTTTTGTAAAAATATTTTGCAAAAGTGTCTAGGGTCTGATCTTAAATCATTATTTTCCTTACCTTAATTAACAACTTTAGAATCCGACATAAAACATTCATGTTTGAATTTTGCCGCTGTGGCTGTGTTTCAGGATTAAATTCTAAACCATTCCCAGTTAACAGAAGAATAGATGTTGGCCGATAGGAACTCAACCACTAATATATATATATATTCGTTTTACACTTAACTGTAGCTGTGTAAAGTAAACCACAAACAAAAACGGATGAGTCTAGGATAGCATAGAATTTGTCTGCTAAATAACACAGTTTAGTATGTATTTTTACGATACATTCTGTATTATTATAAGCGGAATTCTAATTTAATGAACAGAAAATTGGCGACGCTGAGTTTTCTAATCTCTAAGCTCAGAATACATGAAATGTCACATGTTTCTTTAATTATTCACAAAATTTCCACCTTTTTATTTCAAAGCCGCATTTTGTTGAAACTTTATGCCTATGTTTTGATATATGTACCTTTTGTATCTTAAAAAAAAAATTTAAAGTTTGGCATCAAATTAAGATGAATTTCATCTACAGAAAATTAAATGATGTTTATTAGTTATTCCTAAGTTAGGTCAAATACATTGCATTTTTTAACAAATTTAGTAGATTTTTTATGTCAGATTTTTAACTATATAAAAGTTATGAATTACTTTGGTTTTATTAAAACTGTTAGAATACCCATATGGTACAATTTATTATCTATCAGCAGAAGGGTGTCTGTCCAACAACGTTCCTCTTTGCACACTTTTCTAAATGCTATTTTTTTTTTCTTATTACTCTCAACCGTTTCTTTTTATTATTAATAAAACTTGCTTTTTTAAATCTAAAAGTTCACAAGAAGCCTGCACAAGTGACCAGATTTCTCAGAGTAGCTGAGACATTCCTTGTTTTTGTCTCTTTTCCCCAGGTTGGAAAAATGACCCAGGTTTATTCTAATTTCGAATAAAATGACCTGGATTATCCTGATTATCACATATAAATTAATAGTTCACTTTAAAATAGTGCATATTTAAATTTTATTTTTTTAAAAAAAAGTCTTCTCAAGTATTTTCATTCCTAATTTCTAACATTGTATATGATTTCAATTTTGCAATTCCTTTAAATATTATTAACTTCCATTAAGGATACATATGTACTATCATTAGTATTAATTGTTAAGTTACCAGGTTTCCAGAATTAGCTGTTATAACTCCAGTTTTTGTACTTTTTGTCTTGGCTGAATCCTCTTAATATCAAAGCTGTAGCAAGGTTGAATTTCAGAAAATCTGTTTGCTTAATTCATGTGCTGATTTAAAGACTAATGAACAGTAATACATTTTTCTCAATTCTTATTGATTATGCGCATTTTTTCTTTAATACTCAATAGTAAAATTTTAGAACAAAAAAAGGATTACCTTCGTAGCATCATTAAATATGACACTTAACTTTTTGAAATGCTTCACCCTTTATGTTTAGAATGGGAAATTATAACTTTTTTCAATGATAAAGAAATATTTTTATGTACTTCAGCAGTTAATATCACTTTTGAAATCACTATTACTCTTTTCTTATGATTTAATTTTTTTACAAGGAAAAATATTTCTTAATCCATTTCTTATCGTATGAGAATTAATGGAACACTTATTGTGATGCTAAGTAATTGATAATTAGTGGTGGATCTGATCATCATAAGAAAAGTCAAATATAAGATTCCTTGAAATTTTATGGCAAATTTGAAATAAGAACCATTTTGGTCATATCACCTCTGTATGAATGTTTCTATTAACAAATGAGTGAAATATATTGAAAATTGAACAAAAATTCTATTTTCATGTATTAATTGTGTCCAATACATTGTTTCTTTTACTCTTTATATTTCAGAATTTTTGTCTCCAGCATTCTCATTTTGTCTTTTTCTTGGTTTGTTAGGACTTGGTAACAAATGCATTTTGTCCTGGGAATAATGTATCATTGTTAGTTACATTTTATTTCACTAGGAAGATTAAATATAGTTTTAGAAATAATATTTGTACAAATTTTAAAAGTATCATATCTAAATTTATAATTTAGATTCTATGACAAACAAGTAAAAGTATATTTGGTTTATGACCAAACCTATGTATTGGAAAGAATGCAACCTTTCCATCTTTTATTTTAAGTACATTAAGTCATTGTCTCTTTAAATAAGATGTTAATTATATAAAAAATAATTACATTTCTAAATAAAAGGTATATTACATGCAATTTTAAAATTAAAATTGTTATAGATTTTAGATTATGTGTTGCCTGATTTAAAAGAAAAGTAAATAAATAAATACCCCCTCTTTTAAAAAAAAAAATATGTATGATAATATTGCTCTGCTGTTACTACATTTCTTTATCTTTTGAGATATTTTAATCTTTTCAGTTTGAGAATTCTTGAATGATTTGTTAGTGATAATTATTCAGATTTTAAGATTTTAGAATTGGTAATTTATATGTTGTGACATAATGTACTTATTAATTTATTTTATAGATTAGTTAGCTATGGAATTTGCTGATTATATTAAGGCTCCTAATACAGAAGGAGTTACACTACATCGGCCATTTCATGAGCCACTGGAGGGCACGTTATGCATCACTGGTCATCATTTCATTTTATCATCAAGATCTAAAAATGAAGAATTATGGGTAAATTTGTAACAGCTAATACTGTTAAAGATTTTATAAGTTTTCTTGCAAATTTTGTCTTATGTACAAATTCTAATACAAAACATATCGTACATTTTGTATGTGTAATGAACTAGGTTTGTAAATTTCTCCCAATTATTGCTGAATTTTTTTTCCAGTCATTATCAAGTAATATTCTGTTTACAATCCATAGAATACAATTAATTTATAGCAGTGGCAAATCCAGAGGGGCTATGGATCTGCAGGCCCTTCCCAGAGCTAATCCAAAATTCTTGATTTTTTTCAAATCACTACAGGATCCTTCCATGGTCACCGATTTGATGAAACTTGGATGTTTGTTCCTTTTATGGATTTAAATAAGCATACAAGATATTTTTGCTTTAGGTTTTATAACCTGTTAAAGTTTTTCAGAATTCCAGGATATTTATCGATTAGGCTAAATTAAACCAGCAAGTATTTATACATGGTCAGGAAAAATTCTGAAATATTATTTTGGAAATTAAATATGGAGTTTCATGTGGACAGGACTATCATCAAAAGGGAAAAGGATAATCAAAAAATTTTAATTTAAAAGTCAAGAATTTTGGATTAGCTCTGGGAGGGGTTGCAACCCATAGCCCCCCTGATGAAGACGTGGTTGAATACACTCGGTAGGGTTTCGATTGATCAAGCTGAAATGATACGGTGTTGGAGCTCAGTTAATGAATTCATTGATAAATTAGTAGAAAAAATTAAGTTAATACCACACTCATACATTGCCAAATCACAAGCTTCATTTTATTTTTTAATTTAAAAGGAATGACTTCCTCAAATACAGCTGTTATCTCAATGGATTTTAGTGAAAATTATGCATTCACTATACAAGATGAGGCACAAGGTTACCACTGGACCTCAAATTCATCCTGTCATGGTTCACTTCAAAAATACAAACCATGAAAAAATGATTTTACCTCTTTGTCTCGTATCTGATCACCTGAAACATGATGTAAGTATGATATACAAGATCCCAAAAGACATTGTGACTGCCTTTCTAAGAGAGAACTACCCACACATTACAAGCATTCACTATTTTATTGATGGATGTGCTGGACAGTATAAAAATAAATACAGCTTCATGAATCTGTGTCTGCATGAGAAAGACTTTAAACTCAAAGCCCAGTGGTCATTTTTTGCTACCAGTCATGGAAAAATGGAATGTGACGGTATAGGAGGTACTGTCAAACGTTTGGCTTGGAAGCAAAGTCTTCAACAATATCTGGATAGACAAATTACAATAATGAATGACCTTTTTGAGTTTTGCAAAAAAAAAAATATTAAAAATATTACCTTCCAACATATCTCTAAAGAAGCGATTGATTCTATTCGCCTGACTCTGGAAAGTCGCATCAAAGATGCTCAAACTCTACCTGGAACGAGATTGTTCCACGACTTTCAACCAATAGATGACTTGGGAATGATTGAGACTAGAAGAATCAGCAGTGATGGAAAACCGCTCTCACTTTCAACTTACTCAAGCAACAAACTTTATTAGTGAAAATGAATAATTTATATCCTGGATGTTTCATCGGTTGTATTTATGACAACTTATGGTATTTTGATATGGTAAATACAGAAGAAGATGTCACTGTAAAGTTTTTACATCCTCATGGACCATCACAATAATTTTTCTAGCCCAACAGGGAAGATGTTTGTGCAGTACCCATCCCTCATGTCATTGTAATTGTGGAATCCCCCAAAACAATGACTGGAAGTACTTACCAATTCTCTCCTCTCTGTAGGAGCCTTGTTCAGTCAAGTTTTGGAAACATTTGAGAAAATTAAGGAACAATGGACTTAGAATTTGAAATATTCTTAGTGGTCAGTTTTGTAGCTAGACATTTTCCATTTCAACAAAAATAAATATGTATGTAACTTTGTAATTGAAATCTTTATTTTTTTAGAAAATTTTTAAAAATCATGTTTAGATTTAGCTGCAGTACACAATAGTGGTTACTTTTCAAAGTTTCTAAAGCAAAATGACTGTATTTAAATAAATGGGAATTTGAATTTAACACACTGAAAACAGATGCATGAATTTTCAAATTATTTTTTTCTACAAGGTAAAAAATAATGGACTGAAATACCCATTATTTTTATTTTTTCATGTGATAGAGCATATCTTTTAGAATAAGAACAAAATTTTTTATTATCCTTTTCTCTTTTGATGATAGTCATGTCCACATGAAACTCCATATTTCATTTTCAAAATAATTTTTCAGAATTTTTCCTGACCATGTATAAATACTTGCTGGTTTAATTATTATTATTTTTTTTTTGGATTCCTTATATATTAAAGTATACTCATAAATATTTTCAACAACATTAGTTGATAAATAAGGAAGATAACTTATTTTCTATGAAAGAACCAACTGTGTTTGCTTAGCCTAATCGATAAACATCCTGAAATTCTGAAAAACTTTAACAGGCTATAAAACCTAAAGCAAAAATATTTTGTATGCTTGCTTAAATCCATAAAAGGAACAAACATGCCAAGTTTCATCAAAATCAGTGACCATGGGTGTCAAATCCTATTTTTGGTTGATTTGACATGGAATGACCCTACACCTGTTTATTCTTAACCTCGTGTTTTAAAAGAATAAAATGTGGCAACATTGATTTCTGGCTTGACAGGCTCAAAAATTTCCTAGCTTTTGTAGTCATTCCACTCATACTTGCAGCATTGACATGTTCAAAAACATTTTTTGGCTAGTTATTTCATTGTGTTCTTGTCAAATTATCGAAAGTATTGTAGTGCCCTTCGTGATTTTTATTGTCAGGGGAGCAAAGTTAAAGTGATTTGACTTACATAAGCCATGAGGTGAGGACGATACAAAATTTTTATGACCTCGGTCCCTCCCAGACCAAAATCCTGTATCCGCCACTGATTTTTAGCAACTTTGTGGATCTTAGGGCACCTTCAGTTTTTATTCCTTTTTTAATTTTCTTTAAAAACTTGCAAAATATAAATAAAACCAGTTTGTAAAAAAAGCTTTTACAAAATTACCTTGTATAAACTTTAGAGTCCCATGTCCACTCAACTGGTACGAGTGCTGTAATGGCATTAGGCATGGGGTGGCATTCTGTATAAACTTTAGAAGATACCTTAACATTTTTCTTTCAGGATTTTTCTGAATCACCAAGATATTTCAAGAGTTAGTCAGCATTTTCAAAGTTATAATGTCTTCCCTGTCTCATCATGTTCAGCTTTGAAAATTTGAATAAATGCAATATCATGTTGTCTTCTCCTTGAACATCTGTACTCCCATCACTATTCCATTGATTCCCTTACTTAGGGTTTATTGTGGTACCTGTGCTCTTTGAATGCTTTAAAAAAATTCACATGTTGAAAAATACGTTCTTGTAAATATTGCAGTATCCCATGTAAAATTTTCATTATTTAATGACCTTTTAACCTTCCACGTAGCCATTAATTTGATCTAGCAGCTTTCAGCTCTGAGAATGAGTTTTTTTAAAAGTGGGTAATCATAAAGACACCCTGACAACTCTAGGATATAGAGTTAACTGAATCACTAGGACCCCCATGGCAATGGAAATTGGAAACCATGTAAGACAAACCATATTGTGAGCATCTCGTGCATTGAGCCCCTATATGTGTGGAATATATCCTGTGTTGAATCATTAGACAGCTATAATTACATTCATATGCCAACATCCTACATACTTATTCAGACAATGTCTCATCCTTGTATTAAAGCTGGTCTTCTGGAAGGATCAATTAAAGTGTATAAACCATATTTATATAGCTGGATTCACATTATTAAGTGAATAACATTGTAATTTTGTACCATAAACCATGGTATCCAGTATTTCAATACCATAAACCATATTTATATAACTGGATTAACATTATTAAGTGAACAACTATATGATTTTTAAAGCACATAAACCATACTTTTTATGTAATTGAGTCTTTGTAATCTGAGGAATATTTTATCCCAATAGTTTTGAGAAAATATATAAATAAATGACAGTTATCTGCTTTGAGACTAAATATTAATAACAGAAAAAATGATTTGAGCTTCTTAGAAGGTTATATATTGTGCTTAAAATATAAAAATATGAGAATATTTTATGAATATTGTAAGGTTTAGAAAGATTTTTTAAAAGTATTTCTCAAGATATATCTCGTATAATACTTTTTTATATGTAACAAAATACTCTAGATTTGTGTTTTTATCAACCAATAATTTATGAACTCAATTTGATGTTAATGTTATTCTCATTAATAAGCCACCAGGGCAGCATTTCTATTGAATTTGAAAAAATTATCTCTCTTTTCTTAGTATCTTTGATGTTAACATTTTACTTTATTTTCCATGTTTATAGATAAGGTTCAAATACTTCAATGTTTACTTGCTCTCTTTTCTTTATATAGATGCTTCATCGAATGGTTGATTGCATTGAAAAGAAACTCAGCTTTTGCACTGGTAGTATCATTTTGAAATGTAAAGATTTTAGAATTCTTCAGTTAGACATTCAAGGTGTAGAAGAATGTAATAATGTTGCAAGTTCCATTGAATTTTTAATGAATTTAGGTATTAAAAATATGTTTTTGTAAAAATTTATTTTTATTTTACTTTTATTTCACTTTTCTTTAAGAAACATTTAATAAAAGCATCTGCTATTCTCATTTCTTTGATACAGTTTAAGTTTCTTTTTTTTCATATATGTTCTTACATTAATTTCATTCTTGTTTGTTTAGATATTATGCTTATTTTTTATTTTCTCATAGAAAACCCAAGAGTATTTTATCCATTCTTTCATCGAGCCATGTTTGACCTGTTAGAAGATGGCTGGACAACATTTCTTCCTGAAAATGAGTATGCTAAGGTTCTTCAGAATAAAGATGAATGGAGAATTAGTCATGTCAATAAAGATTATAGTGTAAGAAATATGTTTTTGTTCTGTTATATCAAAGAAAAAAAAGGGGGGGGGGAGAGGAGAATGTGCATTTCATTTGTTAATCAAATGCAGATAATCATACATTTCATACTTAAGATTTTTTAATAAAAATATTCTTTTCCTGTATTATGTTAAAGGTGTTGTTAAAATTATATGCATAATTTGTTTCATGCTTCATTGATTGATCAACGTAATGCATTACCAGATGATTTGACTGTTTAATGGATTTTTAGATATGTTTTTATAAAAATCAGAACAAGTAAGAATATTTAAACTAGATAATATTGTATTATGTTATTAAATTTCACTTTATGCATTAAATACTATGGAAGAGAAGCATAATTAATATTTTCATCCCTTACTTTATCTATTTTGTCATATAGTCTTTTTTATTATGTATAGTTTTTTTTTACAAAAAATTATTGTTCATAAAAGCATTTTATTATTACTATAATTTTTCTAACTAAAAATAAAAACATTAATTGACATAATTTGTTGATAAATAAATTCTGGGATAATTTTACATTCATGCATTATAGCAAATGACTGTTCTTGCAATGTTTAAAAATTCTATTAATTCAAAATGTTAACTTAATTCTTTTAAGGATTCATGCTTATGCGCTGTTGTTTCTCTTTCAGATTTGTCCAACATATCCTCAACTTGTTATTGTACCAAAATCTATTGATGATGATACTCTTAAAACTGTAGCTGGATTTCGACAATTTGGAAGATTCCCAGTTTTGAGTTATTATCACAAAGGGAATAAGGTTTGAATTTTTCTTATACCTAAAGAAGAAACTATTAAAAGAATTCATTGGTAAATTAGACATTTAATAGCTTGTATGTTAAAAAAAGTTCTCTGTAAGTTTTCATTTTATCTGTACTGAAAATCTGCATTATCACTGTAATGTAAAATTCAAATTCTGCACTTGTAATATCATTTTCAGTGTTTCTAGCAAGCAAGTAATTCAATTTTTCATGTGAGATTTGATTTATGGCAGCTTTATATTTTCATTCTATTATATAATGAGTTATATTATTATTTAATTTTTATTTCTCTTTTTATAGGCAGCTTTATTGCGCAGCAGTCAGCCAATGGTAGGTGCTAACAACAGACGCTGTAAAGAAGATGAACGTTTATTGAATGTAGTTTTGGGCTCTGGAAAGAAAGGATACATAATTGACACACGATCGCAAAATATAGCTCTTTTGGCTAGAACTAAAGGTATGAATCAACGTTAATAATGTATTGTGATTGTTTTTTCACTCATTATCATCTTCCTCAAAATTTGATACTTTTCCAGTCATATTGCTAGTATTTATTAAATAATCATAAGGAAATTATTCATTCTTCCATTTAAAATATTCATATCCTCTCTTTTTTTATACTGTTCACTGTGTATTGAGAAGATACAAAAATAGTATCTTTATTTTACTATTTAATTTTAAACCGTTACTACTGATACTGCTATTTTTGAGCCATGAGTTGGAACTAACATGATGTGAGGAAAAAAAAAATGTATTGCACTTGCAAAGATTTCTGCCCTGCATTTAAAAGATTTAAAAAAAGATTCATAAATATTTTCTTTATCAATTTATTTTTAATGCATTTTGCAGCACATTAAATTTGCCATATTTAATCCTATACCAGTATGATCAGATTTAAGATGTAATTTATTAATTATAGACTGTGTGGGATAGTGCTTGACTTTTGAGTTATTTTTAAGAAAAGAAAATGAACCATTTGTTATAAATAAATAATGGTTATAGAAACTTTTATTTAAAAAATATTGTCAAATCGGTCCAAAAATGGAAATAAACCTGTTATTCGCCCAAACATTTTTAAAATCAAATTCAAAATGCTGTTAGTTTTGATGACTATTCTATTTACCATTATTTTTTTAGAAGTTTTTTGTATTTTTCTTTACTGATAGAAATATAAATAACTGAGAAACCTTAAACATCTTTTTCTTTAAAAAAAAAATTAATTAATCTACATGTTGTAAATCTCGTTGGAAAATTTTGAAGAAAAATATCCAACTAATAAAAGTTGCCAATACAGTTTAAGCCACACAAGAAAAATTTTAAAGATTGTACCTACTACCATATCTATTCTTTTTTCCTATTACACTCCAAATAAAATTTATTGAAGCAAAGAAGGTAATATTTACAGCAAATTAAACAGCATTAAATACAAATCTATTAAGTATATAAAGGTTAAATATTATGTCTATTGCCATGTCTATTTTTTTCTTTCTTTCTTGCTCCTGAAATAAAATGTATTAAAGTATAGTTGGTAATATTGATGCAAATTAAAAGGCATTTAACACTTTTCTCTGTTAAAAAAATATGCTTCTTTTAGAAACAAACAAAAAAAGGATAGAAGTTTTGAAACTGTTTTTTTTCCCTTGGGAAAAAATAAGAAACTGTTATATTTAGTAGTCAGATATGTTAGCCACCCTGGGTAGAGGTGGTATATTATAGGCATATAATATGCCACCTTTATAAAACATATTAACTGAATACTGTTAATATGTTATTGTATTTCATCAATTCTGATTATATACTTGTATTAAATTGTATTAAAAATTAGCTTTAGAAACAAATACTATATAATATAAATATCTGTATTTCCTAAAAGTAGTTTGTTATTCTCTGATATAATTTATTGAAACATTATTAAACATTTCATGTCCATATATACTACATGTTATTTGACTATTTTTAATGGCTATGTATTTCCTTTATTTCAAGTGAACTTCCTTTTTATGTGATCCATCCTTTCCATGCATATTTTTAATTATTTATCTTATCTTAGTGACTGGATTTTCTTGTAACAAACAGAATGGTATGATAAAAGGGGCAATATAAATGAATTAGAAAGCATAACTGTTTGTAATAAATGTGACATATTTATATTTAATTTGAACTATGCAGGTGGTGGATTTGAACCTGATGTGCATTACCCACTGTGGAAGAGAATGCATAAACCCATTGACAGATATTTTAATCTTTTGGAATCTCTTTCTAAACTTATTGAAGGTAATTATGTAATTTCTGTTTGAAGCATGAAAATCACTATTCAAGAATTGTTGAGCAGTTTAATGTTGTTCATCTATGATATTTTGGAACATTGCACCTCACATTTGTGAAAAACTCATATGCAAATTCCTATGAATGGCTAATTTTTTATTATATTAATTACCTTTAGTCATGTCTTTAAATTTTGTTTGAGATAGAGTTCATCTTCAGAAACTATCATTTTGGAAAAACGGTCTTTTTTTTTGTTGTTATTAAGTATCATGTCAACTTCTATTACAATTTTACCAAAATAAATCAATACATCAGTAAGTTTTATGTTAAAAAATTATACGTTTTTGTTAAAGTTTTATTTTTAAGTTCCCTTAACATTAATTTTTTTATGTAACTTAAAAAGCCAATATATCTTTCATTCAAGTGGTTTATAGTAATAAAAAAAGTAACATGTTTGAAGTTTTAATGCTTATTTAGTTTTTCTGAAATACCATAAAGGATAGTCTTTTCATCCTTGCATTAGATGACTACTAATGATTATTTCTAAAATTATTCATATAGAGCATTATTATGCTAGCCTTAAGGTGCTATGTAAATTCTAATAGAGGTATAAAATATGATTTAACTTATGCAAGTGCATTTAAACTAATTTTCATTCCTTGCATAGATTAAAATAATATATCCTAGAATGATATTGGGTGAGACTATTCATTAATTTTTGTAACCTGAGTATTATTTTTTAAATTAAATACTTTCTGTTTTCTTAATTTAAAATTTATTTTAAGGTAAGGAATTAATTCATTTGTGAAATTAGAATATTCCTAGTCATAAATTGAAAGTAATTTAATTGATATACCATCCCTTTTTTTTATTCAGTATATTCATATCTTAATTTTGAAAAATGATTTTTTTTTAATTAAAGTTTTTCAGTTTTATTCTTGATAATCTTTTAAGATCACCTTATAATTTTTTTGCATAGTATTAAACTTTGTCCTGAATTATATGACTTGAATATTTAGCATATTAAATAGTTGTATGAAATATGTAAAATTAATTATTATTTTTTTAACACTGTAGCCTGCAATGATGCAAACTGTACTGTAGACAAATGGTTATCACGCTTAGAATCATCTGGATGGCTGACAAATGTTAAAGATGTTTTAACATGTGCTTGTTTGGTTGCTCAATGTCTGGATCAAGAAGGTAATTCTGTTGGAAGTTGCATGTATTTGAACTGTTACTAATTCTTGTAAGAGCAGTTGCTCTCTTTCTGATTATATACTCATATAACAAAAATTTAAATCTATTGCTCCAATCTAACTTTATAGAAATGATAAATGGAAGCAACTACATGTATTTGGTTTTGGTTATATTTTACTAAATGTATCTGTCAGTTTTAACTAATTTTTAATATTTATGTAGACTTCAGAATGAAATTTGCTAATTTGCTTTAATATTCATTTCAAAAGATATTTGCCTCTCTTAATAGTGGAAAAAATCTGAAGTGAATCCAGGGTTCGTACGCGTCCTTACAAGTCCTTACTTTTTACTCTGCCATTATTAAAAAATTTAAAATTTCACTGATTATCGTTTTTCCAATTCCTTCTCCTTGGCGGCTCTAATCTCAGTCAACGTGGCTCTCGCGGAATGGGGGGCGACACAGCTTGCGTTCTACGAATCCATATCCATCGCATACACTTTAGGAAATAAGAGAGGAGTTACAGATGGCCTTTATTGGTCCATGGTTCCATTGGAATGATTGTCAAAAGTGCTGTTGCCATTTTTAGAACAGTATCAAAGTGATAAACCTTTATTTCCATTTTTTGCCAGTGATGTATTAAAACTTGTTAATGATTACATTGAAAATTTTGAAACCAGGGAATGAAAGAATTGAGAAACCTGAGACTTTATGCAAATTCAACTTCAGTGACCCAAACTTGTATAATGATAAAAGTTAAGTATATTTAGGATTTGCTGCAGAGCAACTAATGAAAGAAAAGATAACAAATAAGGAATTAGCAGACAAGGATGTTTTCACACTTAGACAGGATAGTCTTAAAACATCATAACAATGATAAAACATTTCATGAGGAAATGTCCTGTGAATTATGCACTAATAAGACATGTGATTTGCATTCATCCACGAGTAATGGCTGGTATCCCAAAAAAGCTCAGGAAAAAATGAAAAAGGTATTGATTGTGTTTTCACAAAAATAAACGTATTTTGGAAAAAGATTGCAACGAAATTTTGTTGTTCTATGCAGATTTTCTGTTGAATGTTGTAAAGCCAAATTCATTTGAATTTACTTCTTTCAATCCAAAGAGTGATTCCCTTGATATTTTTTTTACAAACTTATTTTAGCAATAATCATTATGAAAAAGTTTGGAAGATTATCAAAATGGTATTAATACTGTCACACGGACAAGGAGGTTTTTCGGTGAACAATGCCCTGGAAATAGAAAATTTAAAAGATGCTTCATATATTTCCCAGCATGTAATTCATGAATTTAAGCTGTCTGGGGCTATTTATGACTTAAAAATTACTAAAGAAATGAGGACGACTGCCACCTCTGCTAGGGCAAAATACATGCAGTGCTTAGAAAGTGAAAGATCCAAAGAAAAGACTGAAACGAAAAGCTCTAGAGGAGGAAATATATTTTTTAAAACAAAAGAAAATGTTCCTCCAAAAGGACATACACCAAACAAATGAGGAAGCAAATGATTTAACTAATGAGGCTGAAAAGTCAAAGGACATAAATTTATTTATTGAATCGCATGAACTAAGAAAAACATTTACTGAAAAAGAAATTAAAATAAATACCTTGGATGTAAAATTGAATGTAAAAAGTTTGGAATTAAAAGATATTTAATTTGATTACCAGTTTCATGGGTTTTTTTTCATCAATTTATTAACTCATATTTTTAGGAGTTTTTGTTGTGTTAAATTTGTAATGTATCTTCTATGTTTTATATTATACTTTATCATCTAATAGGTTGAATTTCCAAAAA
Organism: Araneus ventricosus; assembly: GCA_013235015.1. Taxonomy (NCBI): domain Eukaryota; kingdom Metazoa; phylum Arthropoda; class Arachnida; order Araneae; family Araneidae; genus Araneus; species Araneus ventricosus. The sequence goes on from BGPR01000010.1 coordinate 1,281,340, forward strand.
TGAGACATTTTATTTAAAATTGCTTGCAACAATTCATTAAGTTTATTCAATTTAGAGGTCCTTATTTTTTAGTTTTTTTTAGTCCTTGATTTTCTTTTATGGAAATGTGTATGAACCCTGGAATCACTTTTTATTTCCTTATGTAACGATAATGAATTCATGTTAAATAAGTTTTATACTTCCTCTTATTTTTTAGAAAAATGGTAATTAATTTAATATCAGCTAATATTCGAAATGCATTTATTTTTAAAATAAAATAAAGTAATCACTGATGAGAAAAATAAAAATGAAAGTAAATAGTTCTTGTTTTGTTTATATTATAATATGAATCATATTTTGAAACCTAAAATCTTAAGCGCTTAATTTAAATTCCATTCTTTTAAGTAACTGTGATGAAACACTTTAAAATTTGAAGTTTGTAAGTGAATAATACATACATTTTGAGAATTAATTTATAAAACCACAAAGTGACTGAGAAAGTTCACTCATCTATTATAATATCATTTGGTTTATTATTTATTATTTCAGTGATGTGTCAGCATTTCTTGTCATTATGTATTTTAATTGTCATTGTTTGTTTAAATTTATTTTTCAAAAATAAATTTAAACACTATTTTTAAAAGTGAGAGCCAGAAAAACAAGTAACAATAGCCATAAATTTTGAACTATTATTTGTTATATAATGTAGTAAACTTAAAGACAACTTCTCTTTCTTTTTCTGCTATTGAGTTGATAACCTATAAAAAATATAATTAATTTCCAAGTATTGACCTCTATTTTGTGGTCCAGGATAATAATGTTTAAAATCTCTCCTAAAATCAATTTCTGCTCTTAAACTATCTTTCGAAATATCTTTTCTCTTCAGTACCTTACAAATAGTTTTTTTTTTCTTGGAAGTTATGCTATTGCTTTCTTGCAGGATCATCTGTATTAGTTCATGGTGCAGAAGGCACTGATGCTACTTTAACAGTCTGTGCCTTAGCTCAAATTATTTTGAACCCTGACTGCCGTACTGTGCATGGATTTGAAGCTCTTATTGAAAGGGAATTTATACAGTCTGGTCATCCATTTAGTACTCGCTGTCAGTGTGGTGCTTATGCTTCTATTAATTCAAGATCTAAAGATCAAAGCCCAACATTTTTAATGTTTCTTGATTGTGTTTATCAGGTTAGAAATATTTTTGAACCAATATCCTGATGTATATTATATTGATAGTTTATATGCAACTTTAATTCATCATTTGAAGGGAATTTACATATGGTGACACTTTTTCATTTACTGAACCCTCAATTGTTGCCAAGTGAAATGTTGTTATTCCATTTTGGTGGTAACATTCATCACTAAGATATGGCGATCCATCACTAAGATTTGTTAGTTTTTGTCTGGGATTCACTTAGTGGAAAAGTACCATATGATTTTACTATGCATCTGTCTGCTCAGCTTTTGGGGAATGTTTTTATTTAAATTGTATTTTTAGACAATACAATGCATGTGAATTGTGTTTATATAGAAACAAGTAATTTTTTTCTTTATTCTTGAATATTTAAAAGGATGAAAGAAAGTTTCTTTTGTATAACAATTTCATTAAAAGATTTGAAGAACCTGAAATTTTTATAATTACAATCCTGTTTATTATTGCTGTGCTATGAATCCAAGCTTTTGTGGGCTGGACACACGCGAACATGCCACATATAGTTACCAATGGAAAAAATATGGTTTTTTCAAATGTACTCCTGCCTCTTTGAGTGTCTGACCCTGAGCTTCGCGAATGCTAATTTTAAAGGGAATTGTTACCTTTTGAACTGATAAGGTAAATCCCTTGGTATTATCGGAATTGGTGGAATTTATTACTCTCTCCTCTCGCTATGCCAGCCATGTCAGTAGCTAGCACGACTTTTGGTCGTAAGTGTGTAATTTGAAACCATGTGCCATTGCGCAGTCTTGGTACATCGAAGTTACATATGAATAGTTTTGGCACACCGAATTTTAATCTCAGCTTGTCGGAAAGTATCCCTAACAATTCTATGGGGTTGAATTCTACAGGATATGATTTTACTTGTTATTGCCCATTACTGTATCTACAGATAGACAAGCTCTTAAAGCATTAAAATTCGAAATGGAACTATCGTAATTAGTTAAATCATTTGGTTTAGAATTTAACTGCCAGTAATTATCCAAATCGTTTGATTAAAAATGTAACCGCCAAACAAATATTGGATGTTGATAAAAAGAGCAATAAAGAATAATTTTGGCAACCTTTCCACTAAATTAGTTTCTTATTTTAAGTAAACATTGAATGATATTTTCTTTTAGTTATAATTAACTTTAGTTTTTAAATTTTAATTTAAAAACTCTTGCAACTATATCATATCTATCAATAGATAATTTATCGACAATTTCTTGATTAAAAACCTGATAAGAAAAAGATACAAATATAAATAACTAAAATTAAATAGACTGCAAACTCAAAAAATTAAAATCAACCAATTTATTATTTCTTAGGAAATGCACGTAAAGACGACAGGTGATTTTTAATCTAATTAAATAAGCTTTAGAATTCTTTAAGAAACAAAGAAAACATTGCCAAACGATATTTGAAAAAAATAATCAGGAAAAATAATGGTAAAGTAATTACAACATTGCCTAGCAACTGAGTATAATTAAATTTGCTTTATTTCAAAATTGTCTGCGTGTCAACTTTTTATTAAATTTTGAAAAATTAATAATTAAGATTTCTTGATTAAAAACCTGATAAGGAAAAGATACAAATATAAATAACTAAAATTAAATAGACTGCAAACTCAAAAAATTAAAATCAAGCATAGAGTTGAGTAATTTCAGTTATTATTCCACAAATTAATTATTTATTTCTTTTTTCCAGCAAGATCAAGTTTTCTTTACGATCATGTGATGTTTGACTTTACGCATTCCTTAAGGATCACGTGACAGTTGATTGAAAAATAAAGTAGTAATCTTCATCGCGAATCGCCAAGTCAATGGGCTTTCTTTGTTAATTATTTAATTGTTGTCGGTAGTAAAAAATAATGAATTTAACATGATATCACCTACCCTATGTCCATCCTTGGGTTTCAAGCTACAACTCTACCAATTTTAATCCAAATCGGTTTGGTAGTTTGTCCGTGAAAGCGTAACAAACAGACAGACACACTTTCACATTTATTATATTATTAAGGATATGAATATTTATAAAAATAAGCAAAATTTTCTGAAATAAAGGTAAATTAGTTCCAAGTCTAACCGTTGCCTAGCAACGGATAGCTATAAATTTGCGTTATTTCAAAATCGTCTGCACATAATAGAAAATTATTAAACTTTAAAAAATTAATACAAATTGAATGAAAAATGTCACAGAAATAAAATTGATATCATTGAAAAGGTAAAATTGTGAACTTTAAGATGGTATAAAAATATTCTTTGTCGGCCAATTTGCTCCGAAGTTATGGCGGAAAAACGGTTTCGGTTAATTTCTAATTAACTGCCTGCTTAATTAACTTTTGAACTTAGAAAAGTTCATAAGTGTCTTCCCCTTGTCTTAAATAATAAGTGTACAAAATTTGGTTGAAAACAGTCCTTTGGTTTAGGAGGAGATGTGGAACATAGCCACATACCCGCAATGACTTTTATTTATATTGAGATGGGAATGTTTGTCTTTTCCATAATACATAAATGGCAGATGCAGTACAAAATGTGTTAATAGAGATTAATATTTATACTTGCCATAATATTTCATTATTTGCAAATATATTTATAACTTTCTAATAAATTTGAATCTATTATGAGGAACAGATTTTGATTTTTCATCTTAACCTTTCTACCTCATCTTAACCTTTTGCCTATTCCCTGCTTAAAACTGTGTTTAAATAGAGAAAAAGAATTGAAACTCTAAATAGTATACAAAATGTTTATTAATTTAATTGAAAGGAAGCTGACAAGCTCTACTAGTGTAATTTGGATTTTAATGCTTCAGCAAAAAAATGCATTTTACATGTTATATTTAATGTCACATATTAAAACAATTATCTTTATTGTATTACTAGCTGATATACACAGCATTGTTTGGGATGAAAATAATTTCATGCCTAATATTTTTAATGTTAAAAATACTTTTATATAAAATATTAAAATCAACTTCTCATCTGGAACTTTAAAAAAATGAAATGAGAGTGTCAGTTGAATCAAATGATTTTTAAAAACTGCCAAAAGCTAATTTTCACCATAAGTTATTAATAATTTTTAACGAATGATATAAAATTTAACTAAACATTGCAATTCCATTTCAGAGCCAAATAAATAAAATCGTTTAAAATATCTGTAATATTTTTATTTAATAGGAATGACAATACTCAAGATAAAATAGCTTTTTCCTATACTTGGAGACAGTTTTTAATTTATAAAAAAAAATAACTAATTAACTGTCACCAAAGCCTCACTAAAACCTTCCTTGTGCTTCATAGTATTTATGGTCAAAATTAAAAGAAATTCTATTGAGTATCTTGGATTTAAATGCATCAGTTATTTGGAACACTGAAGTTTTCTCTTTCTGGAAAGAAATAAAAAGAATCCATTGAAAGGGTGAACTTGGGACTTGGATACTAACTGTTAGGTGTTTTGCCAATTGAAGCATTGGGAGCTGTATTTAGTGGGTGTTTCTACTTTTTGTTCAACCCTAAATACGAATTGATCACCGAGTCTGGATTTCTACTGTTTACAAACTATTTTTATGTTTCACTTTAGCTATTTCAAAGTATTTAGAGTAAAATTTGAAGAAAATCAATTCTGTAGTTTAGATTTCTATAGAGTGCAAAAAAAAAAAAAAAAAAAATTTTTTTTTTTTTTTTTTTTTATATTTCAAAAAAAAAAAAAAAAAGAGGATGCTGTTTAAGTTTTATTTATATAGATGATAAACTAAATTGATCTTACATGTTATAGGTCTATTTTATCTATCTCAAATATCTTTGAGAAGTTCAGCAATTCTTGATACAACAATTGTATTTATGAAAATTACTTTTTAATTCCTTCAACTGTACTAACATTTTTTTTTCAATTCATTGTAATATAAATGCTGTTTTGTTACCTCGTCTATTAGCCTAGAATTCTGTTATAATCTTTCCAAAATATATATATATAAATAACTATCTTGAAATTTTTAAAATGTTGTTTTTACAGCTTGATGTTTTTGTAGTGATAAAACAAATTAAGTTAATGATTTGCAGAATTCATTCTATGAAACAATTCATTATCTTCATGTTTTACACATCCTTTATAAAGTATTTAAAACTTTTTTTACTGAAATTAATTTAAAAGTATATATTATATGGATACATAAATTACAATAATTAAAAAATGCAAATAAAGAATATTGAGTTAAAGTTGCTTTCATGAATCAATTTGCATTTTGTATGTATACAAATCAAACATGAAAAACCGGTAAATTTTTAACAGTAAAGACCTGTAACTTCTTGGAAGAATATCCATGAAAGGTTTGTCATCAACCCAGTACCAATAATATCCTGAATTTTACAAAATATATAAACATATTTGTGTCTATTTTTTGTCAGTTCGTAATATCATTTGGAACAGTATATATTATTATATTCATTTTAGATTTTGTTGTTATTTTCTTATAGATACACCAGCAATTTCCTTGCTCATTTGAATTCAATGAACAATTTCTAGTAACTTTATTTGAGCATGCCTATGCATCCCAGTTTGGTAAGTGAATTTTTAAGGATACAATTAAACAAAAAAAAAAATTGTTCTGTATTTTAATGAATATTGATCATGCGTAGATGGAGAAATACTTTAATCATTGCATGAGTTTTATGTGATGTAATTTCATTTTAAAAATTATTTATTTCTGTTTTGCATCTATATTAGAAAAAATTTCATGTTATTTTACAGGAACATTCCTGGGTAATTGTGATAAGGATAGACATGACTGGAAATTAGCAAAAAAGACAGTTTCTCTGTGGTGAGTATAACTCTTTTCTTAATTCCATTTTACCTTTAGCAATGGTTTTTAAGTACTTTTTTTATATACAAAACTTTGAAATTCAAGCTCCTGTCTTCCAGATCTTGTTAAAATCATAATTTTATTTCCTGTGTTTTATTATCTAATACCAAATATAAGGCTGTAGAACTTTTTAATATGTAAGCTTTTTATTGAGTGGTATATTGTAAATAGGAAGAATTCTTGTCTAAGGATAATACCAATGGGGTGTTAAAATATTATCTGTTTATGTGGCCATATGCATTCAAATATCAATCTATTTAACTTAAATGTATGCACAAATTGAATTGTTTCATTACCTAATATTTCACCTTGAATTGATCAATACTTTGACAACAAATATTTCACCATTTAATCGCTTAAGAATTTAAATAGGAACATTCCATTAATATTTGTAAAACCCATCACCATGCAAACAGCATTTCATTATTTAAAGGCTTGGCAAGCTAAAAATTATTTTTATTTATTTATTGGCTCTTATTTATTGGCTCTGATATCTTTTAGGGGTAATAATATATGTAGTCAAATTATAAAATATTTTGCGTGCCTTGAGCATTTTAATTGCTATTCACTCTCTGTAATAGGGAAAGCTTTAATTTCTTTCCGATAATATGTTGCTGCATAATATCTTTCTCAAAACTTTGTATCCTTTCTTTTAAAATTCTGTTTTAATATTTGAGATGGAAAATTATGTAGGATTAAAAATAACTTACAGAAACTATCTTTGAATCAATTTATTCGGTTTTTGTTCATTGTGTTCTCCAATCTTTCATTGAACATTTTAGTAACAACGTTATTATTATTTTTTTAATTTATCAAGTTAGATATAAAAATTTGTATTTAATTTTTTTATGAAAATGGAATATTGCAATGGGAGTAATCCACTACTTTAACATAATTTTTTTCTCAAACTCCATAGTACTTATCAACATAGTACATAACAAATTTAAACAATGATATGATGGATAATATCGGCATATAGCAAAAAACAATATTCTATTTAAAAAATACTATACTTGTCAAGTGTACTCATGAGCATTAACATAAATGTGCTATGACCATCTAATAGCGAATCACAGGCTAGTACATGGTGAGTTATATTAAGGTGACCAATCGTGCTGCTTTAGGGTCCTTAAACAGTCCTTCTTTTGTAAGTTCTGTCCTCCTCTATGTCCTTTTTGATATTTGAAGACTAATCTGTAAATCTCTGTATTTGTATATTCTGTGAATTTTGATACTCCAGTTTGTTGTTAGGACGTTGATACTCTCTTGTTAATTCACTCACCATAAAATTCAATATGAAGGATATTTCTTGTTCAGATATTTCCATTATATTGTTAAAAGATGATAAATTGACAAAAATTATTCATTCAATGGAAATGTACTCATTTAAATAATAATTAATAGGTATGTAAGCTTAATTACTATACAAAATGTTATAAATGTTTCTATTATGCCTTTATAATATTTTAGTGTATTCCTGATTACATAGGTCTGCAATGAAAAAATTGTCATAAAAATAGTTATTGTTTTTTATAGTTTTTTGGGTGTTGATTACTGGAAAAATAATTTAAAAATTATATCATGTACAGTTTTATCACAAGTCTAATGCGTATGAATTTTGTATATTTAAGCCAACAACATAATATTATTTGTATGAACTTATTAAATACATCTATAGATTTTAAATAATTATTTGCTCTATATAAATTCTATCCAAGAAAGAATAAACTATTATTTAATTAAGATTTTCTTCTAAACTGATGAACTGTCTGTTAAACACAACAGTAAAGCGATAAAAAATAAGTTAAAACTGGATCACTAGCTTGTTGTTCTTCTGTCCCATTTCCATCTCTCCTTCTTGCCATTTTTTCTACTCCCTCATCAATATCTTTCTTAGTTCAGTTCCATACACTTGTGTATAATTCCGAACTTTGAGTAGAATTGCTTTTTACTTTTTGCTTGTATCGTGGTTAAGAGAAATAGCTTCCAGAGGATGTGTTAATTCACCAGATTTTTTCTACTTCTTTTGTGGTAACCATACAGTAAAAAAACAAGAAAAATTTCGGATTTTGTGGGAAAGGTGTACTTTGCTTAATTTGGCATGAAAATGGGGGATAAATACAAGCCTTGGGTCCCACACAAAGTTTGTTTCATTTGTGTAGGCAGTGGTTTCAAGTTAAAAAAACAACCTTTACACGGGGGGCACCAGGGGGGGGGACTGGGGAAGCTGTGCCCCCCCCCCCATCGGGGAAAATATTTGTACCGGGTATTCAACTGTAGTTGATAATAATCTGGCAAAAATTTGAGACCAATTTCATTACACTCTTCCCCCCATACAGCAGGTCGTGCCCCCCCGTCAGGCAAACTCTAGCGCCATTCCTGCCTTTACAGTTTGGTATGCCAATGGTTAGGAGAAAGTCTGAAAATCATACAGATTACTGCTATTTTTAGTATATGCAATGTGAATAGTTTCAATTTAAAGAACAAAAAGATTTTTTATCCTAAAATTTCATCTGCCAGATTCCCTGTCCCACATGGCCCTGGTATAATAGTTCCGTCTCATTCAGATGTAATGGAAAATGCTGCTTCTTATAAAATTGGGTCCTATAAAACATTTTGTTAAGGCTTTACCAAAAGAAGGGGAATGTTTTAAATACCTTCGTGAACAGTTCCTGGGTTATCCAAAGCAAAGTTGAAGGAAGTGGTATTTGTTAGAACCTGACATCAGAAAACTTATGTAGAATGAAAATTTTGAGCTCAAAATGGAAACAAACAAGAGAAAAGGAAAATATCTTGAAACTAGTAGTAACTGAATTTCTGGGAAACCAAAGAAACTCAAACTAGAAATCTATTGTAGAAGAAATGCTAATTAATTTCAAGATATTAGAGTGTAATATGGATAGGTGGATACAAATTCATTTGTATCCACCTTGGCTATTTCCTTGCAAATTTAAATATAGTCAGTGAGTGTTACTATAAAGATTTGTAACTTTTTTAATAAACTCATTGATCATTTAAATCATAACAGATCTAGGATATAAATGTAGAATATGTATTTATGAGGTGATAAAAGATTTTGATTTATTTCCCCCAAAATATGAAATTATTTTATGAAGAAACCATATGTGATAGAAAAAAATGGATTTTATTTTTGAAATAATTACAAAAAATAATATAAATATCAGCTATCAAAACAAAAACAATTTTCAAAAAGTATTATTTTTGCAGGCCTGTGTACTGTTGCAATGAATAAAATCTTTCTTCTATTTATGATATATATTTTTCAGTTTGTGTCCTTTTCCTTGTAATAAAGTTGGTCACCTTATTTGTATAGTATTTTCTTACAAGAAAGTAAGGTGACATTTGAATTACTGCAAACTTACTCTATAATGAACATATTAAAGGATTTAATTTATAATTAACTAGCTGTTACCCGCGACTTTGTGCACGAAGAATTTGAATTATTAATTTCTTTTTAAATTCACGAATGTAAATGTTTCGTTACATGTTGAAACGGGAAATTAAAAGTTTGACTGTTGACAATACATAATTGGACGACTAACAGGAGTGTTTGTTGTTATAGTTAGGTAATATGTTTATCAATGCTAACACACTTTTGTATACTACGTTTTTTTCTTTTACATTTTTTGCACGGATGTAGAGGTTTTGTGGTCTGGATACACGTGAACACGCCATATATAGTTGTCCATGGGAAAAATATGGTTTTTCCAAATGTACGCCTGCCCCTTTGAGTGTCTGGCCCTGAACCTGGCAAATGCTAATTTTAAAGGGAATTGTTACATTTTGAACTTGGATGATAAATTCTTCGGTATTATCGGAATGCGTGAAATTAAAAACACTCTCGTTTTTAAACGCTCTCACAACGTTTGGACCTAGGTGTGCAATTTGTAACCGTGCACAGTGTCGGTACATCGAGATTACGTATCAATACTGGCACACCGACTTTTAATCTCAGTTTGTCGGAAGAGTACCCTTGACAATTCTAAAGGAGTTGAAGAGCTTGTTATCTGTTATATGAAGAAGTTGATGTTAATTATTATTGCCCATTAGCATATCTACAGGTAGATACTCTATAATACCTCCCTCCATTTGTGACATATTTTTTTTATTTATCTGACCTAAACTTTCATTAATCAGTGCCAAAATTACCAATTCAACAACCATTCTCTATTCCTCATATATTCTCCGTTACTGTAAATTACATCATTGTACTCAATGGTATCATCAGGCCCTTATAATCTGTGGAATATACCATCCATCATCCTATATGTCATCCACTTCTACCATTCAAAAGAATACATAAAACAAAATACTATATCTTCGCATATTTTCCTTTAGTTATAATTAACATTAGTTTCTAAATTTTAATCTAAAAACTCTTGCAGCTATATTCAGGGTTCGTACTCCTCCTGAAATTCCTGAAAAACTCCTGAATTTTGCTTTTTTTTTCTAAGGGCCCTGAAAATTGTGTTTTTTATCCCGATATTTCTTTTTGTCTCCTGAAAAATTGCAATCGAAGAGCAAAAGTTAAAATTATGGTAAAACATAAAAATATGACGTTTCCATTTTTCCTTATTGATAGAAAGTCGCTGGAATCTGGAATTCTTACTTCTGACCTTACTAAGCGCCAAAAGAGTCTACCGCGCATGTTCCGAGTCACCGCAATCGGGAAAGATGGGAGAATTGATATTTAGTATACTTTTTTGTCAATTTTATAAAAATTGTCCACACTACCTCCTTTCCCCCTACAATTGATTTTTTTCCCATGTTATCTCCTGAATTTTCTGTACTCCTGAAAAAATCCTTAGAAACTCCTGAATTTTACTATCATATATACAGTATGAACCCTGTATATCATATCTATCAATAGATTTCTGTCCCGGCGTCAATTTATTGACAGCTTCTTGAATAAATTCTGATATGGAAAAGATACAAATATAAATAACTAAAATTAAATAGACTGCAAACTCGAAAAATGAAAATCAAGCATCGAGTTGAGTAATTTCAGTTATTATTCCATAAATAAATTGTTTATTTTCTCAGAAAGATCACATAATCGAGGTTTGCTTTATAATCACGTGATGTTTGACATTAAAAATAAGTTATTCCACGTGTAGTTTTGCTGTGAAAGCATAACAAACAGACACACTTTCTCATTTAATATATTATTAAGGATTTATTATTTCTTAGGAAATGGAGGTAAAAATGACAGGTAATATGAACTGCAGTGATTTTTTAATCTAATTAAATAAGCTTTAGAATTCTTTAAGAACCAATGAAAACATTGCCAAACGATATTTGAAAAAAAAAAAAAAAACAGAAAAAATAATGACAAAGTAATTACACCATTGCCTGCAACTCATCAGTATCAACTCTATGTAGTATCATTAAATTTGATTTAAAATCATCTGCGTGTCAACTTTTTATTAAATTTTGAAAAATTAATAAAAATTGAAGGACAAATGTCACAGATATAAAATTGATATCATTAGAAAGGTAAAATTTTGAACTTTAAGATGGTATAAAAATAATTTTTGGGGGATAATTTGCTTCGAACTTACAGTGGAAAAACGGTTTTGGTTACTTTTTAATTAACTGACTGTTTAATTAACTTTTGAGCTTTAAAAAGTTGACAGTAATCTTCCCCTGGTCCTAATTAATAAGTGTGCAAAGTTTGGTTGAAATCAGTGACGTGGTTTAGGAGGAGATGTGGAACATAGATACAAACCCACAATGACTTTTATTTATATTAAGATAAATCATATATTTCAGAATTTTTTTTCAAAGCAATGGCCATATCTCCAAAACATTGTTTTTAAAAATTTACTACAAAGGAATGCATTAATTAAAAGAATGAATGAAACAGTTGAAAGGAAACCTTTGAAAATCACATTGAAAGATTTCATTCCTCTTTTCATTTCAATTTTTTTAGCTCATTTTAAATATATATATAGAAGAGGTGAATGAAAAATTGAATGGAATACATTAAGTATATAATACCTTGGAAGTAATTACTACAGTAAAATGTAATATGATAGAACAATTTAAAAATTAGTGTCCATTTTGCAAATGTATGTTGAAATTGTATGAAAATAATAATTAAAAAAATTGAAATTTAATGTAGAAATATATTGACAATCTTTCATTAAATTTTAATCTTTACCTATCTATTAATCTTGACCTACTGATATAAACACAAGTTCCTTTATTTTGATTATTTCAAGCTGAAGCAAAAGTAAAAAATCTTTTGGTCAATTTTTCTGTTATTTTTTAGAGAAGGCAACACCAAAATCATTTAGTAAAATAAAGCAGATATATATATTTAAATGAAACACCTTCCCTCTTAATTTAACTTTTTAATTTTATTGCATGTCTGTACACTATCTTTCTGCTTTTTACAGGTCTATGTTAAATCGAACTGACGTATTGCTAACATATTTAAATCCTATGTATGAACCAAATAGTCATGTCATTTGGCCTACAGTTGCTCCTCAAAGTGTTATACTGTGGGGTGGTATGTATCTTAGATGGGTTATTGATCAGAAACCCCCTGCAGAGGGTTGGACTACAATAGCTGAAATCAGAGACAAAGAAAAGGAATTGCAGTGCAAAGCAAGCAAACTGAGAAGGTACAGTATAATCTTTAACAACAAAGAATTAAAAATAGAAAATTTTGAGAATTTGAAGAACCTATATATCAAGTGCAGAAAGAAAATGCATTTATTTTAAAAGGACCATTCGGAAAAATGAGATTATACAGACTTTTATTATTATTATTATTATTATTTCATGTAATAGTTAATGCAAAACTTTGTTAAATTAACTTTGTTTGCTAACCTAGTTGAAACAATTTTTCATATGAAAGAATTAGGTTTGGATATTTATTTACAGGAAGGTATTCTTTTTTGTAATATTTAATTAATTTCAGCAGATGTTTTACATATGCAGAAAGGTTTTTGCATACAGTGCTAATAACCAAAAGTTCTATAAAAGCTGTTTAAAGATTTTTTTTTGTGAATTAATAAACTTTCATTAAAAATCTGATTTTGCCATTCTTGTATATAGTTAATTTTTAAGAACATAAACTTGATGACACTAATTACTAATATTTTCCTAAATTTTTTTAAAAAAACCATTGATTTTCAGCAAACACAGCAGTAACTGCTGGATATTAACCTTAAGATTAAGACCTTAATGTGCAGAAGTCATCAAAAAATTTCCTTTCTTTCTGATCAGCAATATTCCTTTATATTTCCAATATTTTGTATTAAGCTTCATTATAGTTATTCTTCATTTTGTTAACTTTGTTTTATTTTCCTTTTGTTTGAACTCCTTTGATATCTTCTTACACTGTATTCCCTCATATTCCTCTTTGTATTATGTAATCTTTAAATGCATATTTGACTTATATACCGCTGATTAAATACTGCTGCTATTGTATTACTTCAAGAAATCTGTAATCTTTTACATTAACCCCTTAATGATAACATAATTTTCAAGAAAACATTAAAAAAGTGCCTATTTTTTATTCAAGAAAATTGTACAAAAATAAGTGTATGAACAATATATGTATTCATTTTTAATTTCTGGAATTTTTTTTAGCTTGAAATTAAGAAAATTTAATTTTTGAGAAAAAGCAGCAATCAGGGTTGTTGTGACAACCAACTACAGTAAAAGCTTAACTATCCGGCATACTCGGGAAACGCCGATTTCCGGATACCTGAAAAGTCCAGATAGTTGAGTGTGATTTGAGAAATGAGGAGGGTGATAGATTGTAGCCATTTTTTTTTTTTAGAAAGATTTTCTCGGCCAAATAATTTGTTTTTGTCATTTTGAAATGTGAATTAAATATATTTTTTAAGAATACTTCTGTATCTTCCATAACATTGTATTTACAAAACATATTATGAAGATTTTAATTTAACATTTTCATGATGGAAAAAAAAATATGATCTGTAACCGAATTTTTACCGTAAATATATAGATTGTAAAAATATAAAAATAGCCGACGAAACTAAAAATATTCTACTCAGCAAGCATAATAAAACTCTTTTAAGTGATCACAAACAAATCCCAGATTGAATATCAAAGGTACTTGAATGAGAGGAGTTATGGGATTTGAAGCAACATAGACTGTAATCTCCAATATCAAAGGTAATTAATTATCTTTTGAAAAAATCGCAAGGGTTATTGCGCAATATGAGCGCCTCCAATTCTCCCGCACATGATATTACGTAATCAACATCTGTCGGTATTCGGAAAGGAAGTAAATAAAGAAAAAGAGACTTACCAATCTGGAGTACCCACCCCCATGAGCCTTTTTTTTTACTGCTTCTGTCCCTTCAACTTTTTTTGGTTGTTTATTTCGTTTTCAGGTCTCGTTTTTCGGTGAAAGGCGAGGATCTTTTATTATTATTATTTTTTTTTTTTTGGTTCTCACTTTTGCTTTTGAACCCCCCCTCCCCTTCCATAAAACAAATCTGTGTACGTCACAGTATTGTATATTGCTTTTTTTTCCCTTCCATGCCCCTCCATGCATAGCGGACGTTGTATTCCAGAAATAAATTGTCCCCGTGAATGGAACTTCGCTGGCGAGCGCGCGCGTGTTAAATTTTGGCGCGCTAACGTAAAATTTTTAGAAAAACTCATTTTCTAATTTTTCCGGTTAGTTGAGCTTTCCGGATACTTGAATGCCGGATAGTCGAGAATTTACTGTATCTCCAATTACAGTATAAATAGTCTGTTACTGCCATCTGGTATGTAAAATAAGAAATAAAAATTTCTCTGGTATAAGAGATGGATTGTCTTTAATCTTTTTGGTGTGTTACTTTTGAAAACTCCAGCCCAGAAATATAATGGGCTCAAGAAATAGAATGCGAAACCTCATCCTGTGATTTTGACGGGAGTGAGATGGAAGGGGTTAAAGAAAAGTGAATTATCATGGGTACATTTTATGAGTAGAAAATGCTGATATACATGTAATATCTTACTTTTTGTTATCTCTAGGACATTGATGGAATTGCAAAGGGAAGCTGTAAATGCTGGTATTATTAGTCCAACTAATGTAGACTTATTGCCTCTAGATGTTTGCTGAAAAACTATACTGTTAGAAGATGATATGATCCAATAATTGGTGCAATTACTGTGATGTATACAGTATATATATATATTACTACTTAAAAAACTTAGACTGCTTTTGTTTGTGTATATTTATTTGCAACATTATTAATTGAATTATTAATATCAGAGATTAATTAAATGCAACTGCTGTTGAGATTTGTATTTCTATAATTATAAAAGAAATTTCAGTAGAATATTTAATTTATATTTTTCATGTCTGTGTAATTTTTATTGTCTTTATATTTGCTTTTATTATTGCTGTATTTTGTATGCTTATATTTTTCTCTAACTAAGAGCTAATATTATTCTTGAATGAGCTTGTATCTATAAATGGATATGCAC
The DNA here is from genome assembly GCA_013235015.1 of Araneus ventricosus. Classification (NCBI taxonomy): domain Eukaryota; kingdom Metazoa; phylum Arthropoda; class Arachnida; order Araneae; family Araneidae; genus Araneus; species Araneus ventricosus. The sequence goes on from BGPR01000010.1 coordinate 1,296,857, forward strand.
CTAAAATTGAAATGTGCTAATTATTTTGGATTAGACATGTTTTGAAATGTGTCTAAATTTTTGATTGGTATAAATGTAATATTGATTATAAATATTTTTTAAAAATATATACATTTCTCCTATAGTCAAAAGAGGTTGATTTCTGAAAAAAAATTGCGAGTAATGAATGATATAAATTACTAATTTCTTTTCACTTGAACTGATAAAAATAATTCCAGTTCATAAGATAAAGAGATTATTAATACATGCATTTTTCTTTATAATCTTTTTGTTTTTTGCTCTTCTTGTTTTTCATATTCTGTTTTTTTAGAGGTTTAAATTGTGTTTTTAAAGAATAAGGCAAAAAGTTAACTTCTAATGAAGTTTTAATTTTTTATTGAAAAAAAAATTATATGTAAAATTAGTTAATTTATTTTTGAGAATTTTTTAAGAAATTGGGATTTTTTTCTCTTTGTTCCTGTATTTTGTAAAATAATTTATTTGTATATAGAAGAAATTCTGTACAATTAAAAAAAACATTCCATGTAAACATTTCTCTGATAAGTGTCTTTCATAAAACAGGTGAGTGTTGTCATTGTATGGTGTAAAGGTGTGTCTGCTGTATGTATAAATTGCTGTGTACAAGTGCAATATAAAACTTTATGTATGTGTATTCAATTATTTGTAAAATATTTTTGAGAATAAAACTTGCTCATTGATTATAGATGCATTCAGCAAATTATTAACACTGCATCATTGATGTTTTATTTTAAAATTGTATTTTTTGCTGTGTATTAATTTTATGTTACTTTAATAAAAATATACAATTTTAAAAGTGTTAAATTTAAGTGCCTCTTATTTATATTACCTCTATATTTTGTCACTTATCATTAATTCTGATTAATTTTCTTTTTATTGTTTGTATCATAAGGAATTTTATAAAACTGATTTATTATTCTAATCAATACAATCTGGGAAGATTCTTTTTTGAACATCTTATTGTATTATTTCACTCATCTTTCCTAAAATAAATTAATATCCAACTATTACCCAGAATTTTAAACGAAAATTCAAAAAAACCTCTCTAATATCTATATTTGTTTAGTACATCCCATGATGCTTATAAAATGCTCCTAATTTTTAAGCATTGAAACATTTTATTTCTAATTTATTTGCACTCTATGGCTGTATCAGTTTGTACTTTTAGTGGTAATGAGATTTGTTATTATATATAAGACATGCATGGAATTTAGTTACTGATATTTTTATTAAGGGATTTAAGAAGTATTCGTAAGTGAAAGTGTTTGGGAATTAACACCAGTTTATGAAAAATAATGTGCCATTTGTTTTATTAGCAATGCTGGAAAGTCATGAAAAGAAAAAACTTGGAATAGGATAAGGTTTAGAATATTAATTGCTATATATATGTGGTAAATTATTTTTGTTCTGAACTCGTTAGCTGAAATCTTATTCCTGACACACATAGTGTGGGTCTTTTTTTTTAAATGAAGGTTTATAGACAAAACTAATTTCTTCTAAAATAAGCATGTGTTTTATTATTGTCTTTGTTGAAAACCCTTTGGGTTTTAATGTGCATGCATATTATATGTTTTGATCTAAAGTTGCAATGTTTATCTTAATCATTAAATAAACCTGTACATAAATCGATTATTGTACTTATAGTGAAAAAATTATTCATTCATAGTTATTTTCCTTTTCTTCTCTTTGGCAACACTGCTTCTAGTTTTGATATTTTCTACAAAATATTTTGAATCTTATAATCTATTTAATTTATAATAAAAACGAAGAACTTCAAGTGCAGTCCAAATGAAAAACTGTAAATCGATGTAGACAATAAAACCATTTATCATCCATAGAAGATAAAAATATTTATCTTCCCTAACTTCATTTTATCTATGCAGTAAGAATATCATATGCATTCTAATTTATAGTAAACTTGGTTAAAAATGAGAATCAAACATGTTTTATTCCTGATATAACACATTTCTTACATGATTCATAAAAGGGAAATGAAAGATTTTCATTTGAATATATTTTCTGTTCAGAAAAAAACTTTTTATCCTGAATCATTGAAGAGAAGTTATTAATTAATTGAAATCTAATTCTAAATATTTATTTATATAACAATTCTTTAAATCTCACTGACTATATACAGAAATATCAAATGAATCAATCACAGATTTTTAAACTTAAAGCAATGTTTTTGAATACCTTATTTTTAAAATTGTATTTTGAGGCAGTAAAAGATAAAATAAAAATAAAAAAAAATAAGATATATAAAAAGTGGTTATTTTCTTCTGCCTCTCTTGAAATTTGAGGCATCTGGTCATTTGCATAATTTCTAATAATAATAAAGGAGAATGTGTGTGTGTTGGCACGTTGCAGGGAACTAGAGCTATGAAATTTGGCACAAACAATACTTAGCAATGTGCACCTTGGAGCAGTTTTTTTAAAACTTTTCATTAGAATTCAATGTAATTAAAACTAAGTGAAATTTTAACGTTTTTCCTTGACAACTTCTGAAAATATTACAGCACAAAAAGGATTTTTAAACCATCTGAATTTTTTTAAAAAAAAAATGATTGTTTCAACAATTTCAAATCATTTGGCATAAAATTTTTTCTCTAATATTAATAAAATTTTAAAATTATTTTTAGGCATAATTTACAATACTTTTGATTGTTTAAACAAATATTTAATTGTTTCTCTTCCATTGTTGGTAGCTAAGGATTTAACTTTACTTTTTTTTTCCATCAAGTTTTCTGAGAAATCTCTAAACAAAATCTTTTTAGATAGTTAGTATATTAAGGAATATATCTAGTAAGCTGAATGATTACGCTTGCTGTGTTTTATTTTTTTTATTTGCATGTTTTAATCCAGCTAACATGTTGCTGGATGTAAAGTGTACCGTGCCATTTTAATGTTAAAATCGAATACATATTTTGCATGAAGAATAAGAAAGTAAAGTTGGCGCCGACAACATGCAGTTAGATTTTGCATGACACGAACAGTTACTTGGCTCCATTCGGGGCATTCATGTATACAATAAGCAGAACAGGTGCAAGGCTGCTATAAGAACATGGGTTAAAAGTTTACCACAATTTGAAGTTTAAAATTACTTTGCTTAGGGAACCATGAATATCAAATTATGCATATGAGTTTTGATCGAAATTGTATTCCTGGTGAACAAGCTGATCGTCGAAGGTGGCTAGTGATAAATGAGTTAATGAAAGTTTTTCAGCCTGGCTCCTACCCTATTTTGTGTAAGGCTTTAATGACCCACCGAACTAAAACCTTTGGTACTCACAGAACAATAAAATTAATGATTCCATCCTTCCGTTTTAGGGTTTCCTTTCTCTTCAAGGTTTCTTGCTTGTAATCCTCCTTATTTGAGTTATTTAAATCTATTGATATATTCTGACTTGTAAGATAACAATCGACCGCATTTGAGCAAATATTAATGTCATCGGGCTAATATTCAACTAATCTGGAATCGGAGAATGCAAGAAATTCATTCAGCGATCAAAAAACTAATATAATGAGGATAATATAAAGGAAATAACTGAAAAGTAAATGAATGTTAAATGTCCATTTTCAACACTTGAAATGAGGATGGAAAGTTGAAGTAGTAAATAACCGTTTAATTGTGGAAAAACACTATTTACAGTACTAAACGACTGGGAGTATTCCCCCTCAACTTTCTCGTATTCTTCTACAATACAGTGTGTTTGTGTTGTCAGTGGGGGGTTCCGGGGGGCAGGCCCTCCGTCGGAGTAAATTTTTGTAACCCGTTCAAGAAACGGCCTATTCAACGAGTACATAATTAAAGGTCTGGCAAACATTTGAGAGGGTCATCATTACGCCCCTCCCCTTGTCAGGGAGACCCTGCTGCCCCACAGATGGACTCTAACGCTACTCCTGTTTGTCGCACAGTGAAGAGAAGAGAGTTTGAATTTTTTCCCCCCATTGACAGATTTAGTCCAAAGTTTGGTATACATCTACAGTTTAGGTGATAAATTATATGCCTAATTTCATCCATATAGCCCATAGCGTTTTTTGAGTTATGCACACGAATAGACAGGCAGCCAATCACGGAGTTTGTCCAAATTTTAATACAGAACTACAATTCTGACGTAAAGGTCATATGCTAAAATTCGCCCATCTATCTTGTTGCATTTTTGTAACACATTAATGATGCTTTGTGTTCACATACGCACACATAGATAGACAGACAGTCATAATTCCAAAAAGGCGTTTTTCGGATTCAGGAAGGGTCAAAAACGAGGTGATTCGTCAAAATATCGATTTCGAATTTTTTTTTTTTTTTTTTCCTTTTAACTCCTACTTTTTCTTTCAGTGCTTCACGAACGGGAAAATAAAAGGTCAACTTTTGATAAAAGTGAATAAAATAACTTTTAAAAGAAAGTTTTTTTTTTAATACTTCCTCTAATATTTTTCTAACACAGCTTTTCACAGGCCTAGTGTTCGAAACCTCTACCGGAAATCGACCATCTTTTAATTGCGGCCGGGAATTAAAAGCCTTGGCTAGATCCAAGTCCAAAATGCTTTCATCCTTATTGTTGACTTGAACCCTTCCAGTTTTGTCTTTTATTCGTTTATGAAGACATTCAAAGATATGTGGGGGAGGGAGAAGTTAAAGCTGCTTTTATATTCAATTTACATTAAAACTTAAGAAAAAAATGTGCAGTTTGTTAAAGACTTTCTGCATATTCAACCCTTTCCCGTGGAAAGAAATTAGATGCATACAAGCTTTGATGCTAGTGGAGTAAAGACATGAAGACACAAGGTGGTATAAATTCACGGGTGCCTTGTTAGAGCGCCCTGCGCAGACAAAATTATTAGTGCTTTTATTTCACTTGTTAAGAAAAATCTAATGTAGGAAGTGAGAAAAAAAATAATGCTCTTCGGATGCCATTTACCTTCGTTGCGCCACTGTTTAATGCATCTGGGCATTAATAAACCGATACCATACGCTAAGTTTTCACAACACTCTCAACCTGGACGAGTAAGCAGATCGCAACATAAATCCTCTGGGTTAACGCAATGACTTGGTTTTTTCTCATTCTAAAAAGAACAACCTTTTTAAAGTAAATCCTGAACAAGAATAAATATTTGCATAATTTATTAACTAAGGAGTCTTTTACGTATTCTAACTCAGTTTTGAGAGAAAAAAAAAAACATTGTTCTATTCTTTATGCCTCCTGGGCCATCTGCGCACGCGACGGGGTTTAAATGCCCGTTCTCGCCCTATATGTCGGCGACAAAGCCATCTGCTCTGCTCGAAATCCCGACCTTACTCGTGCGGCCTCCGAGCAGCTGGTGTTATTAGAATTACACCTGTCCTGTTGTTTACCACATTTGGCTCGAAATCGCAGTTCACTTTCATTTATTTTTACTTTCTCGTTGTGAAGCATACAAAAAGAAAAGTATAGTAATTGTCGAAAAATTCAACCTCAATATTTTAATGAATCTGCATTTTAGACCTCCGTATGTTCCAAAAAAAAAAAAAGCAATTTTTGGAATTATGTCTGTCTATCTGTAAACACGATAACTCAAAAGTTGAAATAAGTTTGATGAATAAAATTTGATACGTGGTCTTAAAATGAAAATTGTAGATATGCTTCAAATTTTGAACGAAATCCCCCAATGGGAAGTCTGTCCGTCCGTGTGCATGTTAATAGGATAGATAAAAAACGCAACGAGTTAGATAGATGAAGTTTAGTATATAGTTTTACTATTATAATCATAGGCGGCTCGTCCGGGGGGCAACTGCCCCTCACTTGCAAAAGTAAAGGGACCTTGCCCCCCCCCCCACACACACACACTTTTCAAAGTTCAAAATTAACGATCCATCGAAAAATGGATCGCAAGTTGAAGCTTTGCTGAATAATATCGAAAGTTTCCAATTCATTTTTTGTCTGCTTCTGATCCAAAGAGTTTTGGAAGCTACAAATACTCTCTTTCAAAAGCTTTGCAATCAAAATCGCTAATTTTTTTAACAGTTAAAGAACTGGTTAATACAACAAAAGAATGTTTGCATGAATTCCGAAGTGAAGATTTTTTTGAAAAGTTGTGGATATATGTTAACGATATTTGTGAAGCAAAATCGTTTACTTCTCCAAAACTTCCACGCTCTAGAAAGGTGTCTTCGGAAATAGGCGGCGGTTCCTTCAGCATGTCACAAAGTGTTTAATCGTTCTATGAAACGTAAATTGCTTTTCCAGTTATAGATGCTGCTTTAAACACAATAGACGAAAGGTTCAATGAAATAGAGTTGGATATTTTTCAATCTCTAAAAGATGTAACATTTTCCAATCCATCAAAGATTATAAAAATTGCATCAATTCAAAAAGTCTCTGAAACATATGATCTTGATATGGAAAAAATAAAGGGAGAGATACAAATTTTTCAGAAAATGTACAAAAAATGCATCGACTCGTTGCCAGAAATATCCACGGAGATAACAGAACTGAAGAAAAGATGCAATTTTCTTGTTGAAAAGGAACTCTCTGATATACATATTTCCATAATTGACAAAACTAATCTAAATTCTCCTTGTGATACCTGTCTCAAATGCATCATGTGCGAGAAGTTTTTTTCATGCTTAAGATCTTTAAAATCATACCTTAGAAATAGTATGTGGCAAGAGAGGCTTTCTGCACTTGCGGTTTTGAAGATCGAAAATACTGTAGAAATTGACTTTACTAAGGTAATAGAACAATTTGCGACGAACAAAAATCGCAGACTATCTTTCTTCTAATTTATAATACGGATGTATATTGTATAACATAATATCAAATAAAAAAATTTATAACTGACCTGTTTTCTCTGTGTTTGGGAGTACGCCGTTTTGTGACGGCATCATTGATCGATTGACGAGTTTAAAGAAAGAAGAATTGACTTAAAAGGTAAGCGTTTTATATTTTTCTCATGTTATTATTTCATGAGAATTGAAATGGAACTTTGAATTGGAAGGAGGGAATCTACGGTGGCTATCCGTTCCGATTTTTGAGGCCATGTCCCGAATTTTTTAGAGAAGGTCATTTAATCAATAATGACGTTAAAATCCAATAATGTAGTCCATTTCACACACAAAAAAAACAGCTTTAGGGGCCCCCCACCCACACACTCGCATCTCTTTTGACCCCCCACTTTTTTGGTGCACCAGCCGCCTATGATCATAATTATAGATCTGTATCAAGTTACCAAATACTAAATCAACAGGTTGAATGCGAGTCGGTCGTTTTGTCGTACGTATACGAATAAGATATCTGAAAAACGCAACAAGCGAGGTAATTGAAATTTTGTATGTTGTCTTGTCACCAAAATTATAGATTCACATCAAATTTTGGACACAATCGGTTTGGACAGCGGAAAATGCACACTCAATTTCCCTCACTATGTTCCGAGGCTGAACACAAAATGCACCACATTGTGTAAATATGTGAGGAATTAAAGAACAGAACACACTCACTGGTTTTTTACTTACATAATTTGATACTAAGATTATACATTTGGGCGTACAAGTGGCTGATCGAAAATCGCAGGAATCATTTCATTTAAAAGGAATACCAGCTAAAATTATTCATGAATTTGAAATCATTCGTAAATAGTTTATATTTAAAAATGTTCTTGTTTATAAATGGTTTACGTATATTCTAATGTATAAATAAAAGTAAATAACTTATCCAATACTATTCAGTTCTAATCACATTAAAAAGAAATTCAAAATTACCATTAAGTTTCACTCGCTGTTTTCAAAATATATAAATAACTTTAAATGTAATAATAACAGATGACTCCTATGTAATAACTAGAAGATTTGTGCACGTCTAAGACGGGCTTTTAGCTTGACAATAATATCTCAGATCTTATTATCACAAATTTGCTAACGAAAGTTGTTGAAGAAAATCTCATGCAGATTGCCAGAGTGATTAAGAAATAAAAAAAATATATATGAAAAACAGAACTGATGAATCAGTTGACACTAACTTTCGCTTTTTCCGAGTAAAAATAATGCAAAATCCACTAACAGAAAAAAATGCATTACCAAATACAAAATCAAAAAAATGATTAATTGATGAATGCAAATCTTTAAGTAAAATGAGCCTTTTGCAGTGTAAGAACGATTAATAAATATTCAGTTCCAAAATTAAGTACGAAAAAGAAAAAGCCCTTTTAACAAAAACTAAACTCATCTAAATTGTTCTACGTGCGTCAATTAAATATAAAGAAATAGATTGTATTATAGATTGTTTAGCAACACTCAAATCAAAACTAATCACTAAATCTTCATAACATTTAAGATAACAAATTTCTTCTTAAATATTCAATTCAAAAATTAAGTACGTAAAAAGAAGAAAATATCGGATGCACCATTGGAATACACAGACTTCAAAATACTTGAACGCCGAGTTTCTCTTTCAAAGATAAGGGAAATTCAATTCCCCTCTCCGAATTCTAAGAAACCCCTCCCCCTTCTAGACAAGCCACTCTAACGAAGAAAGAAAGCGCGTGCTGCGGGTGTGAAATCAATCACACTGCGTCTGGTCTGAATCTCTTTTGGCACGTACACACGCCCACATTCCTGAGCGTAAGAGGCCTTCTCACGGCTTTTATATTTTAGACGTGAAAAATATTAAAACTTTTCGAATTAGCTAAATTTTTTTTTTCAGATAACAGTAAGGAGATCTATTTTAAGGTCTTCAACTAACTGCCTTGAGTTCTATACTGACACGCTGCATTCTGACTGGAATCTATATGCCAATTCAAATGGTTGAATTTTAAAGAGATGAAAAAAAGTCTTACAAAAGTACTGTATAAAGAAATGATTGCCGAAAAAGGTGATAGAGTAGTTTTGGACAATTTTCTTTATTATTAATAATTAAAATAGAAATTAATCAATTCAAATAAATAGTATATTTCATTTAAACTTATCTATTGAGAAACATTTTAAAGACAAAATGCAAAGAGATTTACTGTCACGTGACTGCATTATTAGACCAAAATTATGGATCTGTATCAAATTTTGAATAAAAATCCACCAACGGGAGGGCTGTCTGTCCGTGTGTATGTGAATACGATGACACAAAAATGCAAGGAGCTACACAAATGAAATTTGGCATTTAACCTTTGCACCAAAATTGTAAGTATATATCAAATTTTCGCAAAAAGCAGTCAACTGGTAGAGGCACTGTTTCAAAATAAAAAACTCGATTCTCTTCACAATGCGACGAAAATCAACACAAAAGGCTCCATATTGGGAAGTGCATTACATTGCGAGAAAGACTACGGAAGAACACTCTTGATATGATAACACTCTTGATAACTAAACGCATTTTTTTAAAAAAAATTTTCTTTTTTTCATTTATTCTTTTTTGAGAGGACTTCAGAACTATTCAAAGTAAGTTCTAATGGCAATATTTTTCTTTCTAGTTCATAAAAAACAGAAAGTGAATTCGTTTTATTTATCAACATTTTCTTTTAAGTTAAAAAAGAAATTCGCATTCAAGCGTTGCTTTTCTAAGTTTCGGTAAAAAAAAGAATAAAAGGATATTTAATAAAAATTTAATAAAATATTGCACACGTTTAATCCAATAAATCTTGCAATCATCCCTGATATATTTTTTTTATCACAACCAAGGAAAGAAGACACATTATTTTCAAAATTTATATGCATAATAATATGTTTGTCGCAAAATATTTTTAATGTAGCGAATGTATTCTTGAAAACGAAAAATCTGATTATTGCAGGAAAAATCTTCGGTAATAGTACCAAAAACTTAGAACTTTCTACAAAAATGGAAGCGCTTATATTAGATCTAAAAGATACAGATAAAGATATTTAAGGTAAGAAAATTAGTAATTCTGTACCAACAATCATATGGTCTGCCCAGATTCTACTGTAAGATTTATTTATTAACTACTAAATTTAAACAATACATTTTAACAAAAAGATGAAATTGAAAATTTGTAATTTCTTTGAGATGATTACTTTTCATTTACCCATGTGAAAGTGTACTTTTTACAAGTTTGTGGATCATATATTCGTGCAAATGGTCCGTTATAAAGTTTTCTTTTTTAATGGCAATTGCCTCATGTTTCTTTTTTGGCGATTTTTTAAAAACCGCCAAAAGTAACATTTATGGCAACCCTGCAGTGAGGCCATTTAAATCCGAATTGCACGTGCCAGGTGCATAAGTTAGTTACTCTTCGGTAACAGCTGGAAGACAAGTAGTTTCGATTTTCAGTTCTTGGGGTTAGGTGGTGGTGGTGGTGGTGGGGGGGCCCCCGGGGCTATCTTAAGGACCTTCACGTGCGTCCGACATTGTAGACAACAAAAAAAAGGAAGGGGTGTATTTTTTTTTGTGTTGCAGTTCTTTCTTCTATTTCAATACAGGGTGGTCATAATATGGGACCCACTTCAAAAATTATTATTAATAATAATAATAATAAACTAATAATGTTAAAAATACGTTTTTTTTCTTTTTTAAATGAGGGAACTTTTAAAAAAAGTTTTTTTTTTTTTTCAGATAAGTAACGCGCCGTTACGGCGGTCTAGGTGGTCGAATATTATTGGACATCTCTTATTTTTGAGAACTATTATCTGCAAAACTATTAAAGGTAGAAGAAAAATAAAAACATGCATTTGTAGGGAATTTTACGCTCTTTAATTTGCTAGGTCAATTATAATTTGAAAACTAAATAGTTTTTGAGATATTGAAGAAAAACTAAAAAAGGAAACCAGAAAACGCTCATCGGCTTATGCTGATAGGTAGCCAATTGCGTATGGGAATCTCTTGCTGTAGCAAATTTAGAACGCCGTAAAGGTACGCCACCTTTCTGAAAAAAATTCTTTTTTATTTGCTCTCTTATTAAAAAAACCGCAGTTGTAATATTATTAGTTTTTTTTATTAATAATTTGTGAAATGGATCCAATAATTTATGACCACCCAGTATTAACAAGATTAAATTTTTCCATTATTTAATTTTTTTACTACTTTTGTTGGAAGACAGATTCGGCATGTAATTCCTGTTATGGACTTCTAGTTGCATATCACAAAATAATAATTATTAATGATTTTGAAATTCAGATGGTTTGTTGTCAGGGGTTCGGTTGCAAGATCCGAGAATCGTGAGTTCGAGACCCGATTCCATCGAGGACCAGCTGTGCCTGTGGCTTTGGTACACGCTAATTTCAAAATTCAAGGGCGCTCCGCTTTCCCCCCCGCCATTCCATTTTTCAGCCCATAAATTTAGGTAGCTCATTCACAGGCACGCAATTCCGCGCAGGTCGCAAAACAGTCCGCTACGGTTCACTACGATCCCCTACTGCACCTACTTCTCCTCCGCCTGCTCTGATTTCCTCTGGAGCAAGAGATCCCCTCCCCCAAATATCTACACCGGTCGCATTTCAGCATTTATGGCCCGGCAGTCGAAATGGATTTCAAGAGAAGGTGGATTTCCAAATTTTCGATCACATTACGCCAATTATCATCAGTTTTTAGCAATGACGACCGATTTCAGCTTGGCGCAACCGAATTTGCGTGGAGCGTTGCGGTCATGTATGTCCAGCTTTAAATCTCACTCGCGCCACTGAACGTCATCACGTTGGTGTAGCGCGAAAGTTTGAAAGCTGGGGTGGTGGCTCAAGTGTCTTCGGCATAGCTAAAAATTACTTTCGTGTAGATTCAAAACGAGGCGTCAATCGAAATTCGTCTATGATTTTGGATTAAAATTTTAATAATAAAAAAAAATTGAAGGAGATTCAATCCTTGGTCCGAAACATCGCAGCACGATAATGCTTTTTTTGTTTGATTTTAAAAATGTACCCTTAAATTATAGCAACGATAATGTGCATACAAAAAAAATGCATTCAATATCGTCGCAATGTGCATGCAGTAACTAAAACAATGAAAAGTATTAAATTATTTTTTTAAAAAATCGGAGAAAAAAAAATTGGTATCGCTGAAAAGCCAATTTTTTTGAATTTTGAAGTGGTGTAAAAACAGTTTTTGTGTGATATTATGCTCTGATTGAGGGAAAAAGTTAACATTGGATAATTTTTATTTAAAGATATAATTAAAATTCTGAAAAACCATTTCTTAGTGAGAGAGAGAACTACAACCAAAGAAATAACTATCCGCAAATCTGGTAGATCTAGGTCCAATGGTAGTGTTTTGAACGATTTTTGCATCATCTATGTAGTAGTTTACAGATCGTACCCAGCCTATATAAAAAAAATGGACAAAATATTTTTCTTGTCATTTTCATGGTGGTGCAAGTTCACTCGTTGAGTGCACATACTTTTATTTGGATTGCACTTCCCGAAATATTGTCAATAGCAACCACCGGGCTTCCTTCTTTGTAGTATACTTGTACAATATGGTGTATTTTGTATTTAGCTTAGGATTATAATGAAGAAAATCGAGTATGCATTTTCGACCTCCTTCCTTTGACCGATTGGGTCCAAAATTTAATAGAGCTGTACAATTTTGGTGTCAGGACAATATTTCATTTATCTATATTTTGAGACACAGTCAACACGATGACAGATTTAGTCCAGTATTAAATGAAAATTTACAATTTTTGTGTAAAGATCAGGGGTGGTGCCACTGGGGCGTCCGGGGATGCTGTGCTCCCCGTCGGGTCACATTTTTGTATCCCTATGCGACTGAGGGGGGGGGGGGGGGGGGGGGGGGGGGGGGGGGGGGGGGGGGGGGGGGGGGGGGGCGGGGTGGCCCCGGGGGGGGAAATTTTTTTTCCCCTAAGCCCCCACCCCCCCCCCCCCCCCGAACTAAACCAGAATTCTTGATTTCATTTAAAATTACTGTTTGTTCTTAATTTCCCTTTTTAAAAAAATAATAAAAACGTGACAACATTGCTTTCTGGTTTGACAGGCTCGAACATTTTCCTACTTTTCTAGTCATTCCACTTGTAGCGTTGAAGCGGTCGAAAAATTTTTTGGCTAGTTATTTTATTGTATTTTTTATTAAATTATCGAAAGTATTGTAGTATTCTTTATGATTCTTGTTGTCAGGTGAGTAAAGTATGTAAAGTTTAAGTGTTTTGGTTTACATAAGACATGAGGTTTGACATTCGTCACGACGACACAAAATTTTTATGACCTCAGCCCCGAATCCTGGATTCGCCACTGATGCAACGGATTATACAACTAGTAGATGAATAAAGATCTGGTGAAAAAAAATTGAGAGGGTCATTATTAAGCCCCTTCCCTTGTACAGCAGGTCGTGTCCCCCCCGTTGGGCAAAATCTAACACCACTCCTGTTAAAGATTATACTAAAATTTATCCGCCTAGCTTGTTGCGTTTTTGAATTATCGCACACAGATGGACATACTTCCCATAGGTCCAAAATTTGGAATTTTTGTATAATGACCTCATGTCGAATTTCATCCACCTGGTTCGTTGCGTTTTTTAGTAATATTGTTCGCAGACAGACACAAAAATTCCCCAAAAGTTACCTCCCCCACCGCCACCCGAATCGCAGACTGAAACGTGGAGACTCAACGAAATCTCGAGATCAAATTGTTTTGATGACTACAATATTTCCTCTAGGTATGCTTATACACAAAGGTAAAAAGGGAGTATTCAAAGGGTTAAGAAAGGTTTTTGCCATATGCAGGAATATTTGAACTAAACACCTCGCTTTTATTAAGAAAAACAGAAAGAATACAACACAAGATTCTTTGAATGGAATAACTTTATTAATACTGTTGGACTTCTGCATTAGTAATATAATACATTCGTTTTTTATTTATTTATTTTTTACACTATCATTCACACACTTTATTTTTATACACATGAAAAACTTCAAAGGTTTCCTGAAAACGCATTTGTTTTACTACAAAGGTAATAGAAATTTACACTCAGTATGCAATCCAAAGACAGGGCGAGTATCTACAAATACATTTTTTTGGTTTGTTTTCATTTATTCCTGTGTGGTTCTCTCACTTTTACAAAAAGACAGAATGTGTGTGTGTGTATGTAGAGACGGAAAACTTGAGCAAGGAAGTATAGGTTCAGTTCAGAAGCACCTACAGACAGAACGCATAGCGTTTATTTATTTTTAAAATGCGGCTTCACAACAGTTATCAAAAGCAAAGGAAATGCAAAAAAATTAAAGAGAAAAGACAGCATTGGCAACAGAAGTGCTTCGCTTATAAGTAATTATTGAACTGCTATGTTGTATTAGGCATATCAAAAGCATTTACTATCGATATTAGTCGTATTCATTTATGCATTTGGAAATAGCGTATCAACACAAATGACGAGTTTCAATTTCCTCGGATGGCAATAATAAAAAATAAATAATAAAAACACTGCTATTTTAATGAATATCAGAGTTTATGTATGTATATATCTGGTCTGCATATAAATGAATTTAGCCAAAATTTAATCGATTTGTTACAGTTAAAGCGTGGAATCCGTTATTTCATGAATTACCTAGTTATTTTCAATCCATTATTTCATAGAATAACTAGGTATTTCACGAATTACCTGGTTGAATACTTAGTTATTCTTTAAAATAACCGAATTATATTCTTTAACGGTAATAGAACGATAATGATGATATAAATAAAATAACAATACTTTTGAATAATAAATTATAAGTTCTTCTCGGTTTTCAAGAAAAACTTCAAATGAGTTTGTTAAAGAAGTTAACATAACTTATTGAAGACAATCATCCTTTGAATATTTCAGTTGGTTCTCGTTTAAAATTTTTCAATTCTATTTATATAGCCTCACTAGCAAAAAAAAGTTGTAATATTTGGAGCGAAACATTTTATGTTTAATTATATCAAATGATCGAAACGAAAATTTTAAAATTGCTTCGAATGAAATATTGGCTTCAATTTTTCAATATAGCCCGGTTAATTTTAAGACGCTAAAATTAAATTCGAATTTGGTTGCTCAAGTAAAGATGAAAACACTTTAGACATGCCTTCATATTGGAAATAAAATTTGAGAAGAATTAAAGAAAAAACTAATAAAAAATTAGCATAATATAATAATCAAATCTCAGCAAATTTATTTATGTATTGACACATCCACCGTAATTTATTTCTATTGTTGGAAATAAGTCATATTTTTAATACAGATTATGTTGACATTCACTGAACATTACTTACGTATTATACTTTTGTATAAAATGACATTTTTATTATATAACATATACATTTATAAACATAAATACGAAAACTGATTAAAACAATACAGCTGGAGAAACGAGGAGTTTGGAAAACAAAATAATGGAAAAAAGGAAAAATAAAAAGGTGAAATAAATTTTTCAGTGACTAATAATATAATTGGCGCCAAGGAGAATTTTTACACCAAAATAAGACTTTGTTAGTACGAAAAAAAAGTTCGTACAAAGAAATCTTTTATTTGTTGTGTCAATAAATTTATAGTTGCATAACGGATTATGACGAATTTTTCTTTACTCATTCAAGACAGTAAGGCACGAAATTATGTTTAATGCTTGTAGTAGTTGGATATAGTGAATTTACAGTTAATAATACTTTACTAAATTTACAGGGTTTTGTAATTCAAGTTTAATTATCAGTTCAATTTAAAGAGTAGGCGGGAAAGTTGCGAACTAACTAACTTACCAAAAAAGAAGTAACTAAAAAAAAGGGGGGGGGGAGAAAGTTCATTTTTGATAAAAATAATTATCCACAATTCCTTTTATAAATAGTGGAAAAATTTTAATTATTCATTTACGTTTGTAATGTTTTTTTTCATGCTTCTCAGGGAAATGCCGATTAAAAATAGATGAAACATTTTTTGCCATTTTTCAGTAGTAATAAGATTTCTTTAATATAAGATTTTTCCAAGTTTTAAATTCTTAACAGAATTGTGCAAATAATCTAATTTTTAATAATTGCACCTTCTGATACCTTCAGAGTTTTAGCTAAAATAGGCTAACTAACCATAGAATTAGTGTTCATTCAAAGTTTTTAAAAATCTAGAACGCCTAGTAACACCTGTTTTGTTTGATATAAGTTAGTAAATTTTATAAACTTTTTGAAAAATATTATAAGATATATATTCTGCTGAAAATCTTCGGAATATTTGTTAAATACAGTAAAATTATAATGTATTTTGCATAAATCTATTTATGAAAACAATAGCAATAATAAAAAGTTAAAATTTAAATTTTCGTGTATGAGATTTTCAGAAATTTTCACATAAATAAATTACGAAGGGAAATTATTTCACAAAAATATGATTAACTTTTGAAAAATATTCGTGTTCCCTTTAGTAAAATTCTCATCAGTTTTGAAAGTTATCAAAATATCCTTCGTGCAAGGTATGGGAATTTTGCGCAAGAAAACACAACTGTGAAAACTTGGTTTTATGAATAGTTCGAAATTACTTCAGACGGGATAATACACTCAAAATGAGAGAAAGAACACTGCGTAATGTTAGAGTTTTTTTTTTTTTTTTTGACGCCAACTAGGAATAAAATAGGGATATATGCTTACACACATTCTATTTGGAATTTCTTTTCAAACTCATACATATGACAAAGAGGTGTAATTAATATGATTACCTTATTCTTGGTAAAACAAATATATGGCTGGTAATTATGAACAATCTCAGAGTAAAATATGTACAGTCCTTTTACACTTCATTGGTTAGGTAAAGATGTGAAAAAAATTAGTACATTTTGCTACAATTCAGAGAAAGTTGCATTTCACTTAGTAAGTGTGTTATATAGTTGCCAAATGGAAATGTTAAAGTAAAAGAGTCATAGGAATTTTCGCATAGGTTAATTAGTGCAATTCTTAGGCACTTGCAAACATTGTGAGAATGGTACACTTAAAAAAGCGAATCGCATAAATATTTCTGTTAGTTTTTGCAACTGGTATATTCAAAATATAAAATCGATCAGAAAGAAATGCTGTTAATAAATTGATAGCACGACAAATAAGATATTTTTCATGTAACGTATTTTTTTTTTTTTACAAATAAACTATCCAGTTACAGGGAGAGGTCGGGTAACATATGGCTTAAATCGGGAAATCATAGATAAAGATAGTATATATGCATAATATTATTAAAGCATACATAGCTATAAGATTTCAAACTTATTTCAACATTTTTTCCTCAATGATGCTACATGATTTTCTGAAATGTTTTAAGCACAACATTTATCAAAAATTGATAATAACTTTGGAGTAAACACCTGCAGCACCACATACAATGAAACTTTAAATAAAAAAATACGCACAATTAATTAATTAATTAATTGAAGCAACTTTGCGTCAGAAAAAAATTATCAATCAACTTTATCGCATGCTAGTAAAAAGTTGGCAGATATTAATTTATATACTATCTGTGAACGTATTGCAACGTCCAGTCACCATAAGTACCGACAGTCCTACAATTTTTAAAGTACGGAGGGAAAGAAATTTCGAATGAGTATGAGTAGAGGCTCTACTATATTGCATATCTAAAGTTGTGCGTGTACTAACTGCTCTTTCAAGCAATAGGAAAAGCAAAAAGTAGTCAAAAAGTAAGGTATTAGTTGTACCACACATGAGATATAAGAAAATAATTTTCCTGAACTATGAATAATAGAAATATATTTAGTGCCAACTGCACAGTGACATAGTCAAAGGCAAAGGGAAAAAATATAATTTACAATATTTTGAAGTACAGGTTTTCTGCAGTCATGTTTTAAGAATTATCTTTTTAAACTCAGAATATAAGTGCATAATTAATTGAGGATGGAATAAATACTATCGCTATTTTTAATATGTGTTTCTTTTTTATTTTTAATACGTTCGCTGCTATATTATTCACGCCTGAGATTCGAACCATCTATCTAATTAGATGACCCCTTCTCGGTTATCTCTTAACTACCGTAGAGAAGCGATCATCTAACTAGACTTAAGGTATGAATCGTATTTGATTCATACGGCGATCAACGTGCTAATACAGGTTGATGTATCATTATCAAACAGGTTGATGTATCATTATCTAAGTTTAAAATTTAATTCGTTAGACTGCCATTAAAATTCTTGCAATTATTAAGAAATGGTCGGAAAAAATCTTTTTCGCAAATACGCTGGCCACAATGCAATTTTTCAATTCTTTTTTACAACTTTTGTGACCGAAATAGAAAATCATAAATTTTTCGAGCCCAGTAGATAAGCCATTGTATTAGAAATGCTATTTAATATGTAAGAAGAGTGATGAATTTGATTCGAAATATATTTAACTAAGAATGGGCAAAGCAAGACATGGCTTCAAATTAGTTAATACTGTTTTTAAATCTTAAATAGATCCTCGTGAGCACTCTGACTATGCCACAGACAGATCATTTATATAAAAATGTGTTTTAAGAATTAAAAAAAAAACGATTTCATTATTTGTAAAGATTAACTGCACCCTGTCGTCTTCATCGCGTTTTCCAGAAAAGTAATTACTTATCGAATCGTAGCTCTGTGCTGAGATCTTAAGTTTTTTCTCGAGTGGAATAATACATATTTGCTATTGAAATTAATAATGTGAACACAGAACAGCAAGGAATCGAAAGTTTTAAAAAGCGCACAAATATTTATATAACATCACAAAATCATAGGACTGTTTTTTAGCGGCGAATAAACACATTCAAATTTTTGGCACTGTTTCTCATGCTTTTAACTGGTCACTATTGAAACGAATAGACATAATGATTATTTTCAGCACTGAAAAGACGCTTTCCAGCATTGAGTACCTTTTGACGTTGCGAATACTTTCACAAGTTTGCATATTTCAGTTATCACTTTGTTTATAACAACTTCAGGTTTTGAAATCTTTTCGGTAATATGAGCAGTTTTTTTTAGCGCAGTTCTTTATAGTATGTACAAAGTCAACACAGATGTATATAATTGAATATACACTCTATAACATAACACACTCATACATTTATAATAAACATAACTCGAAGCATTCAATGACTTGTTCAGAAGCTTTATACAACACATCTGGTATCAAAACCTCTCTTGATCGAAGTGTTGTTCGACATCTAAGAGCGTTAGTCGAAAAAAGTACCTACATTATTTGCATCTGCAGATGACCGTAACACTTAATCTGTTGCATGCAGTGCTCTACTCAGCACTGGAATGACTACTGGTATTCGATTCTCAGTTGTATTGCACTTTTTTTTGTTTACCATCCTTTTTCAATTCCCAGGCCAGCTGTGAATTGAATTTGCAATATTACGAGCGCATCACACAAACATACATACAACACTAAGAGTTTAAAGGAGTAATTCTTGTGCAGAGAGAATATTGTTTCCTGTAAGCAGTATTCGAGTAGGCGGCAGCAGCATGGAAAATAACATGATAAGCCCATTTGTGAAACGAAAAGTATGCGAAGGCATGTGAGTGGGACGCTATAAATATTGATATATCCTACATATACAGTATAATAATTCTTATACATAAAGATGAGGACGACAGCTTTCATCCAACACTCATGAAACATGAACTGATTTCATACAGCGATTCTAAGTCATAATTATTAGCCTTTAAGCTTAGACCCACAACTGAATGCTGCATCAAAACCCAAATATTCATTGTTTTTGACATCAGGCAGCTTTTAGCTGGCGTGGCTCTTAGCAGTTAAATGTGAAGAAACATTAAATTGCTACCTTAAAACATAACGCTTTCCTGTTTTTGGTATCAAATGACTCGGTTTTATCCCAAGAAGTATCAATCCATTAAAGGTGAACCATTATTAGATTGCTGTTTCAAAACCTAAATTTTTCTTGATAACAAGCGGCTTCTTGCTGGATACCAAAAAAGTGACCCATTAAATCTGAATAAATATAAGATGGCTGTTGTAAAATCTAATTGACTTTTTTTCTTAATATAAGTAATTCTTAATGCCAAACTTTCTCCAAGATGCTGAACAGCGATAACCGTAAATTACTGACAGACTGCTATGTTTCGCAACACAAACGTTTTCTAGATATCATATAGTATTCTTATGCATAACAAAAAATTGGCTGTAAGTCCGTTAACTGTGAGACAACACTAAATAGTTAATGGCAAAAAACTTTCGATTGATTGCCAAAAAGCACTGTATATTAATTAAGTATGAACCGATAATACACTTTTTCAAATTAACATAAGTGTTTTCATTTTATTAACATCAAATAGATCTTAACTAGATACAGGCTTCCTCACCGTTAAGCGTGATTGGACATCAGACAGCCGCTTCAAAACACTAATGTTTCCAATTCTTAATGTCAAATGGTATTCTGCAAGATGCGAAGAAAAACCTAGCTATTCATTAAATATGAACTGACATTAATTTCTTCCCCAAAACGCAAATGCTTCCTATTCCAGAATATGGGCGGGCTTTTGCAGCGTGCCTAGCAGTGCTTGCCTAATAAGCATGAATCGGTTTAGACTGCTGCTCAAACAACGTAAGGATCATATGGGTATAATCTGTTTGATATTAAAGTTACGGAAAGGAAAAGCAGTGCTAATAACAGAAAGGTTGAGCTATATTTATGTTAACTGAAAATGCTCGAAGAGTGTTGGATGAAAGAGTTTTCCAAAGATGATGCTAAGACAATATTGAAGCTGACAATGATAATAGCGAATAAATGAAAATGACATTCTTCCACAGCAAAAAACATTCGAGTAACATTCTAAAACAGCTGAACGCTACTGAATAAAACAAAGCAGTACGAATGTGAAACAACATTTGATCCCTAGTAAAAGTTTCGAAATGCATTCGGAGTTGTTTTATTCTTACACTTTTTTATTATTATTATGTTACTGTGCGTAAATAGTAAAATTATTTTACATCATTTAGTTACCTCGCAGAATTCCACTTGCACTTATACGAGTATCACAAAAAATTCAGTCGCAGCTTTAAGGACGCTAATTTTTATTCAGCACCTAAAAATGCGGGGCGAAAAACAATTTGCCGCCCCAAAGTTCAACAGTCTTAAGAGATTTTCAGTTACCTCCTGAGCTTGAGTTCTTTAAACGAAATTCAAACAGTTTTTGAGACTAGTATCATTTGGCTGTATGCTTCGTTTGCAGCTGATCCAGTTCGTTATGCAACCTAATACATATTTACAAGTCATAAGCCTTAAATCTGAATAGAAGGAAAGTGAATACCACAACAAATGTCTATCTCTTTCTTTTTTGCCTTACAATCAACAACAATTTAAAAATAATTTCAGAATTTTCCGTCTGCTCATATTTTATAACTATCTAAAAATGTAAAAACTAAGAAACTTACAATGTTAAAAATTAATTATCTTTTATCGTTATGAATATGAGAAAATAATTTTAACTATTATTAATCTGAATATTACTCCTAGAATAGAATTATAATACACTTTTTTTCGGTTGTCATTCGGTAATTTTAAAAAAATGTATAATTAATATAACAGTTTATTTGTCTTTTAATGTTATATTGTTTATTAATGTACAAGTATAGATTTAAAGAAAAGTATAAAACAAATAAATTCATTATATAAAATTCATTTAAGAATAAACACTTTCCTGTCATTTTACGTCAAGAAAATATTGAATATATACGAAAATATTTTCTAGAAATTTATCCTATTTTTGAATGTAATCCTTTAAGAGTAACTATTTGATTCTAGAACTACCAAACCTAAGTGGACTTGACGAATGCTTCATAATCTCATTCTAAAATAAGAAAGAGAGCACATTCTGAAGAAATCGCTATTTCGTTAATTCTTGTTGTATCCCTTCTTTCTACTCAGACTAAGCAAAATGACCACACTCTTTCAATTAGTTATGTCTCTTAAACAGCCGTCTAATGCCTAACATCATAAAACTAAGTCTGACACAAACATTGCATAAGTATTTGCATGTTTCCCCGTACCTCTTCGGGTGTACACAAGCATGAGTTTGTTTTCCGAGAGATTGCTTTCAGAAAATGTACAATAAGCCATCATCCTTGAGATGGAATGTTCAGCGACTTCCATGACTTGTAGCGAGTTTGAAGGAGTGGAACGCTGGTCAGATCTCTTCCGGTCATTCTAAGATATGTTTGGTTGACACTGCCGACACGACTAGCTCTTAAATTTATGGCGCTTGGTGGAGACATTGATGAGTGATGATGAGTTTGAGGATGAGAGGCAAAGACAGACATCAAAATAATAATGAAACATCTTAGTTCTTGTAGAGTTATTTGCATACATTGATGCAAGATTCTCTTTCGAAGGTTCTTGTATGCAATTTTTTTATACAGATTTTCTACTATTGAGACGTCTTGTAAGTACTTTTGAGTAATATCTAAGCTTATTTATAAATAATTTCATTTCAGTTTGAAACTGGATTTCACCAGATCGGTTACTGATCACTTAAGTTTTCAGATGATTTCTTGAACAAGAATCCAGATTTTGCTCTTATTTCTAAATATTTCAACTAGTTCAACGTTCCAATGAACTTAAATTTAACTTCAGTCATTTTCTTTGAAGTGTCCACAATGTAAATGTAAGTTTCAGATTTAGTTTGATACGTGATCCCAGTTCTATTACAAAGAATTGTTCACTTGTTCCTAATTGAGTGTGTGATAAGTGTATTCGTTACCCCCGATGTCAGAAGGAATCCATTCATGTTTCCTAATTCTACGAAGAAGATTTTACAAGTGATGACACAGATTCGTGCAATTAGTACTCCTTTCCACATTATTTATGCTATCGGAACTGAATGACGGTTTCCAAAGAGATACTTTTGCACAATCTTGGACTTGGTCAGCTGGAGCAGGTTTATTATTATTTTTCAAATGACACCTCAAACTCTCCATCTTCTTTGTACTTTCGGGGATGAGACAGTAGCAACGACACCTATAACACGTGAGTTTAATCTACATCGAATTTTTTTAATGCGATAATTTCCCTTCTAAAGCAAGAGCAATCGAGTGATGAACCCAATAAATTAATCGATAATATGAGCTGCCTGATTTTGATTCACTGAAGTGCCTCATCTGCCACTCCTTCAGGCTGCCATGTCGTAGTGGTGAACCTCCGCTGTTTCTTGAATAGTGAGGCCAGCCATGCGCTTACGATCCATGGTAGCCTAGGAAAATAGAGAAACAAAAATTATAAACTGGCCGAAAATCTATAAACATCAGTCATTAAAAATATTCTTTTCTCTCTCCAACATAGTGAATGATGCATAAAAATTTAGTGTATCCCCGACAAAACTTGTCTAACAAGCAACGAATTGTTGCATGCCCTAGAGAAGCCCGATTCTAGCTTACCATGGTCTTTCTCTCACTGAGTACTTAACAGATAAGATGCATATGAAATCCAGCTGAAATATTTATCGACCAATCTAAAGACTCGTCGAAAGGAAAAAGTTATTATGCTCCTTATGAAGGTTTCGGATCCTTCTAAATATAACATGAGCCATTGGTGTTTCAATCACTTTGATTATCTGCAAAAATATTTGCACCGTATCAACTGGGCAGATTCCCTAACCAGCCAACCCGTTTGTTCTAAATATTTATTGAGGATTTTCAACCTTTTCAAATTTGTCCTAACCTTCACGAAGCTTCAGAAAGGGATAATGCAGGTGGCATCAGTGGCGGATTTTGACAGTAAAGGGGCCACAGGTGCAAAATTGTTTTGAGGCCCCTAGCCCTACCCAATATCTTAAATTCACCGTAGGCTTAGCATTGCTATGTACGTCGAATAGATTTTGAGGCCCTCCCAGGATCTCGAGGTACGAGGTGGGCGCTTCTAGCACCTGTGCGGAAAACCGCCACTGGGTGGTATTGATATTAAACTTGTGCACTCACTGAACTATAGGAGGATATAAATGGTCCAACAGTCGATGATCGTTATAATTTAAGAAAAACTATAACAGCAACCTACAATAGAAATTGAACATTAGTTTTCGCACGTGAAGAATTAAGTTTCGACACGACATCACAAAGGAAATTAAAGTATCATTGTTATAAAAACGAAACAAAAAAAATCTGCATTTCTACGCACCATTTTCAGTGATTTCGAACTATTCTCAGTTACGTATCAATTTATGCAATAAGTATCAAACTTCTGATCAATGCCTGTGAGTTCTCTCAAGAAATAAGATCGCACTTACGTGATGAAGCATCCCGTTCTTTCCAACTACGATGGCTCTGCACTCTTCGGGGGGCCTGCGCCGCTCCGTGGTGATGGCGCTACCGCAGCGTATGGGCATGGTGGCGTAGGGGGCAGGATAGCCTTCCGGAGGCGGATGAGGGGGCATCGGCACTCCCGGAATTCGAAGCAGAGGCCGGTTCTTGTCCACGTCTTTGTAGCGCTGAGGGTGAGGCAAAGTAGAACTGCCACAGTAGGAATATCGACGGTCGGGACCGCCTGCAATAAACACGTAATCTCAGTGAACTTAATACTGCATAATGAATTAAAATACAATTAAATTCTTATTTCTAATGAATACCTTTCGTTCTAAAAATGTTCAAACCTAGTTTTGCTTTGGCAATTAAAGAGCAAAATTGTTTTAGTATTTTTTTTAATGAAATAAGTAGATACGGAATGGTCAAGTAACTGTTAAAAAATTCCTCTCTCAATAGCACATTGATATCAAGTTTTGTATTATAGTTATTTTGTACAGCACATTGCGTTTTTTGAAAAGTGGTGAAGTAGCATATCGCCACTTAGCAAGCAGCACCATCTATCTCAATTTTTTGAAATTTCAAAGAGGAAGAAAATACTCAGTTTTTCGCTACCAGTAACGAATATTTTTGAATTTTTTTTTTTTTTCATATCTGGTAGGAAAATGAAGTCTCATGTTTATATAGGATGTTAAAAATATTCAGAAATATTTTTCATTGGTTGCAAAAAATTGAGTATTTTCTTTCTTTTTGA
Source organism: Araneus ventricosus (assembly GCA_013235015.1). Taxonomy (NCBI): domain Eukaryota; kingdom Metazoa; phylum Arthropoda; class Arachnida; order Araneae; family Araneidae; genus Araneus; species Araneus ventricosus. The sequence goes on from BGPR01000010.1 coordinate 1,321,763, forward strand.
AATTTCAAAAAATTGAGATAGGTGGTGTTGCTTGTTAAGCGACGGTATCAATAAAATAGCTGATGGTTTCAGCTGATTCCCATATATATATTTAGAAAAATGAATAAGAAATATATCTTCAAATAGCTTATTTGTTATTCGACGATTGTCTTTTCGATGTATTGTGAAATGCAGCACTAGCACTAGCTCCATATAATTTTTTCTCATTATTAATGCATCAATAATAATGTCTTTAAAGTTTTTTAGAGTCAAATGACGAATCACGCAAATTAAAGTTAGCGAACTAGAATATTTAATACAATCTAGAGCTGCGCAATACAAATGATTTCATACAATTTTGCTTCTTTATTGAAAGCTAAAATTCTATGTTGATCCTCTCTTTTAACTGGGAATGTGCTTTTTCTAATTGTTAAGAAAATTATATTGCCCTAAACTAAATAAATAAATACAAAATGTTCTACTAAACGCATTCATGGATCTCTAATTACAGTTTCTTAAAATGTTAAAAATTTTTACATAGTTTTAAACTTGAATTTAGTATCCCTTATTCTTAGAATTGAAATTGGATTACTAAAAGAAGTGATCAACAGTTAATGTGCACCATCCATAGACATGATCAGTTAAGTTGAAGTGACATGACTCGACAGGGAAATGTTTACATTTATATCTGCTTTCTAATTTAATGTTCAGTCTGAGGGTAAATTGATTGAAAACTATTAATAATGTTTTTAAAACTACGAGGATGGATAAAAAAATGTTACAAGTGTAATAAAATTTATTTATTAACAATAGACAGAAAACACAACAGGGGATTAAGAGGCATACTTTCCGATCACTTTCCCACATAATCACCAAATCTATTTAAGCATTTATCTGAACTGAAGACCAACTTGTTTAACCCGGGTTGGTAGAAATCACGTCCCTGACCATTGAGCCAGTTCTCGGCAGCTGTTCTCGCATCACTGTTTGAAGAGAACTTTATTCGAGATACGCGTTCCTCCAATTTCGGAAAAAGGAAATAGTCACTGGGCCATCGTGAAGCCATCTGACGAAAACGCCTTGGCATGGAGTGATGGCGTCATCCTCCTCCATGACAATACCCATATTGCTTGCGAAAAGAAAGAATTGCTGCAAAAGTTCAAGTGGGAACCCAGATTTGGCACCCAGTCTGGGTTCCAAATACTTATCTGGAACAAGATTCTCTTCAAACAGTGATGTGAAAACAGCTGCCGAGAACTGGCTCAATTGTCAGGGACGTGATATCTATCTAGCCGGATTAAACAAGTTGGTCCTACGTTCAGATAAATGCCTAAATAGAGTTGGTGATTATGTGGGAAAGTGATCGGAAAGTATGCCTCTTAATTCCCTTTTGTATTTTCTGTCTATTGTTAATAAATAAATTTTTATTATCCTTGTAAACTTTTTTGGATCCATCGTCGTATCACTCCATTATAATCAATTATGGACTACCATTAACCTGGAAAAAAATGTTTTCAGCTAAAAAAAAATGCAATTACGAACAATAAAGTAATAACTATTTTATCAATGGATTCTAATTTAAAAGTTGGGTTGATTTATTGTGAAAAGCAATAAAAATGTTCAGGATTTAAAGCACCAACAAATGCTTAAGAACTAGCCGCTGTTTACAACTTCTTTTCAATTTTCTGTCAATCACGCAACAGATACAACTCAAAATGCATTCCAACATCTAACAAACAGCATATGATTCAACCCCCCCCCCCACCCGAAAAAAAAATGTTTCTGTTCAGTATATATCAATAACTTAAGCATTTAAACTCGAGTGAAAAAAATAGAAAACTCAATAAAAATGTCAACCACCACAAAATTCGCGGGTTTTTATCATCATCTTAACAGTCCACTGACCTTTTTCCTGCAGAAAACAAGCCGCTGAAACAAAAGGTAAGCATTATCAAAGCAAAGCAAACCCCATTAATTTTCATCCACGACCATTAAAGAAAATCAAAGACAATGGGAGAGGTTAACAAAGCGAAGACCGCAGACTGCACTTGACATTTTTTTGATTACGCAGCTTTAATGTGTCATCTTCCATGGTCCGATGGTCGAGTATGGCGAAGGTCACGACCCTTATCGAGAAGCGGGAAAGTTTACGGTCGGGTGCCCGTTATCATTTCGCATGGTCCGGCGAGTGGGAAAGTGACACCAAAATCTGGGGGCGTAGACGGGAAGAAAGGTGGATTCGAGGAAAACAAATCTTTCCAGTCACGAAGCCAATGAGGCTTGAGATTCAGAAAGCGTGCCTCTAACCCCCTACATGAGTGATAGCATAAAAAAATCTCATCAGAAAGCAAAAGGATATCAAAATCTGATGGATTTATTAAATCCAGGAGCTAAACACATCACTCTTATTGTATTTTTGTTTTTCCCCCCACTGCAGCACCACTCAGCGTAATCTGACGATAAATCTTTTAGGGTATAAATCATAACTATCTACAAAAAAACGTAGAATCAAAATACTTAATGGTAAAGAGTTTTAACAATACTGGAAAATATCAGCCAATATAAAACATTTTCAAAACAAGAATCAAATATTAAACACAGGCATTAGGTTTTTTTTTCTTTCTTCCTTTGATAAAGGCTTTTTCAAAGTAGGAATTTGAGTAACTAACATTGGTTTAAAAATTCTTTTAAAAAATCTGATAAAATGAACTCAATTACAAGTGAAAATCATTTTATAACCATATAACACACTTTTTCCTTAAATTTAGATTTGTGGAACTATTTCAAAAGGGTTCGAGTGTGTGCGTAAAAAAATAGATATTTAAATAATAATAATAAAATATATAAATGCCTTTTGACTTTTATAGAATTTTCAAACTTCGTCATTGTTTTACATAGAGGCTAAGAAGTATTTTTTTTTTTTTTTGCATTCGTTCAAATCTCGGGATTTAGACTAATAATAATAATAATAAAGCAAATCGGTAAAAGCTAGAGAAATAGGTTCTTCGAAGATTATGATTATTAGAGCTATACAATGTACAATGCTTTTTTTTTTAAATAAACATTTACGATAAGTATAGGGAATACAGACAAGAATATCATATGAGAAATGACTACTTGAACAATAACCGAGATGATAATCCTTTATTCGTAGTAAAAATGAAACAAAAGCAAGTTGAGTTAGTGAAGAAGTAATACATGATATTACTTCTTTACTATAGTATAGTGGCGACACAGTCTCAAATATTGTTTTATCATTAGCCTAACGTGCCAAAATTGCGTATTTGTTACCTAATATTTCCGAATTTTTTCGGAAACAAGTTATCTTGGTCTTTACATTAACAGAATAGAAATTTGAAAAATGCACAGTTTATCTGAAACAAATGTTGCAAAGATAAGCTTTTTATTCAGAAGGGCTGGGTTAAGCCCAGTAGGGGCCCTTAGGCAATGCAAGTCTCGGGGGCCACCCCCCCCCCCTTTCAAGACCAGATATTTTATTATTGATTTTAACTTAATCTCTATATAAGCAGATTTAAGTTGCAAACTTTGACGAGTTGAGATAGTAAATCATTTAATTGCGGATCACTTTCAACAGAGTTGATTTCAGTATATCGCTCATAAAAAAATGCAAAATTAAAATTTAAAAGTAATTTTATACAAAATAATAATAAAAAAAGAAAGACCAAACTTTTTAAACACATCCTAAATATTATTTAATTATAGCATCAGATATGTTTTTAAATTAGAAAGCAACATATTTTTTTAAAATTTATAAATCAACATAACATAAAACTTGCAAAAGTCAATTAATTAGAAAAATAATGTTCCAAAATGTAAACGATACTGGATTTTCGAGTGCACAGCCTTTATAAATTAAACGAAAACACAAAATTAAATTATTCTGAAAAAAAAAACGGAAAAAATTAAACAAAAAATCTTGAGGCCTCGGGGCCCCTAAACTGTGGGGCCCACAGGCAGTTGCCTACTTTGCCTATTTAATAATCCGGCCCTGGTGTTCAGAGGTGTTGTACCTGGCACAGCTGCTTTGTAGCGTTTCTCCTCCCTTCTGACGTAGAAACAGGCCCCGATTAGCACCAGGAAGATGATCCCCACGGAGGAGCCGAGGGGCGCGATGACGGACAGCCGGAGGTAGATCGGGGTGTCCTCTCCACGCTCCACGATAGGGTGAGAAGACATGTCGGACAGAGCTGCAAAAGAATCCATAGATTAGGAACTCTGCACAAACAGTGCATTTCAATGTTATATTCACAAGCATTCATAAGCACAAACAAAAAGGAACTCTTAAATTGTGGGCCGCGATCCTATATAGCAAGGGTTCCCAACCTATTTTCTCTCCCGTACCCCTTAATTAGTCTTTTTATTTTCGCGCATCCCCTTCTGTCATATTCCCCCTCCAACTATCCGTCTATGCAAAGAAGTTTTTATGAATAATATTAAGGGCTTAGGTAAGCTTAAGAGTCAAATAACTCAAATTAATAACATTTCCAGGACTTATTTTTGATTTTATATTTTATTCTATTTTTACAACAGTATTAGTTCACCTCCAAAACAAGCGAAACCAGTATTGTAATAATTTATTGTTCGTTATTCACTATGCATCCCATCGAGCCATTAATGACGCCTGCGTTCAATCGCTCTTTAAATAAAAACGTCATAACAAAAAGCTTTGAGATTATCCCGGATTGTTCTCGATAAGCCCAAACTAGAAAAGCAAAAATGAAAAGTAGATAACAGTGGCGCCTAGTGAAGCTACAGCTTTTGCGATGACATTGATGATTCACGTATAATCGGGGCTGGTGAAGACCACATATCAATCATTTGCCAGGTTTCCTTTTGTTTTATTTCTTCTTATTTTGAGCATAGGCTTTAGGACTTACACAATTTTCACTTTTATTTTTCACACGAATTTGGGGAAGCAAAATTCTGTTACTTTTAAAATCCATTATGTTTTCTTGTGTCCGCCATTACCGACTTTGAGTTCGCTTATCCCAGGGGTACACGTACCACTCTGTCATATATGTTCTCAAAGCTGGGACTACAAAGATCATGTTTTCTTCTTCTTTAAAATTCTTCAATTTTAACGAATAAAAGTAATTTATAAAACCATCTTGTCTTCAAGCATTTCATTAAAATTTGCTGAAATATTCTTTTAAATTCAGTTTCTTCATCATTAAGACTTGAGTGAGTTCAACAATTGGGAAATAACAAATAGTTTAAAATCAGAGAAAAACGTAAATGAATGTTTCTTCTTTATTTTGAGAGGATGTGAATGCCTGTGATTCGTTTGTAATAAGTTGCCAAATTGTTTCATGTTGTGCCCCTATCCTAAAGATACCTTTCTGTTCAGTTACGCATATTTTGACAATCTGCAGTAATAACCCCCTGAATTTCCCTTTCGTTATTTTCAATTTTAGAATCACAATCTTTTTTCCCGCCCAAAAGGGACAAAAAAAAAATTAAGATGCTGTCTGGAATAGAAAATGCTGCATACATGGGGCAACTGGCGGAAAATGATAAGTAAAAAAACCAGAACCATAACGATTTGGTGACTAGTAGGCAAGGGGTGTATAGAGTGTTGTGACACTTGCGTACAATGTCATTTGCGTACAAATCATTAGCGACTAATCAGTCATCCATCGAGCACCGACAAGAGAGTGTAGATAGTGATTAGTGTAGGTTTTCTATTATTTATGCGATGAATATACATGATAGAATTTATGAGATTATATATATAAGAAGAAATATGATTTCCATGATTTTCCTAATATATTTTTATCTAAGCCCATCAGTAACAATAAATATTTCTAATGAGGCACATAATATGTCGAATCGATCCAAATTTTATTTAAGAACATGTCAAATTTCACCAAAGCTCACGATTTACATTGTTGTAACTTCTATCATAACTTGTTTTTATCAGTCACACTACTGCTGTCAAAAAATCATTGTACGCAAGTGCTATACAATCGTGTATAGATCGTCTTATCCAATGTGCTAATTGGGGTGTAGCCGAAAGGCGCTATTGATTCAAGGGCGCATACAAACTTACTTGACTGACTTTATTTTAATTTTGAACTTAAAAATTATTTAATTATAATTTTAAAAATGAAAAGGCCCCGATTTGTTAAACTGTGAGGCGCTGATCAGAGAGCAGGTGTCTTTCTTATCGTTTTTGCTCCTCAGTTATTTTATTAGGTAGGCATTTTCTTTGGTTCATAGGAGCTCAAATTCCTAGCTACGGTTCTGATGGGGCTTCAAATAATTGTAAACCAGGGCATTCAAATTTATTAAGATGACCTTATGTATAAATGCCGTAGGCGATAGTCTTAGAGGCAGGGCCATCTTAACAAATTTTGATGCCATGGGCTAGATCAGAACCGTAACTAGAAATCTGAGAGCCTGTGGTCCAACGAAAATACCTATCTAATATCTAACATGTTCTCTGATTAGCGCTTTACAATTTTCCAAATCAGCGTCTTTTCAGAACAGGATTTTACGAGTAAGCTTCCGTATTGTAGGTAACTTCTATCACTCGCATAATTTAGGATTTTTCTCGATGATTGTCTCTGTATGAATATTTTTTGAAATGACTTATAAATATTTATTTAACATTACAAAATCGATCACTGTCCAGTTACAACGCCTAATCATATCTTTACTTTTAACATATTAAACATTTTATTTAAATACATTTCCGGTTCAAAATTACAATAAAATCGGTATTGTAAAATTTTAGGCCACTTTGGATCAATGGCATCCCTGGGCTACAGTCCAATTAGTCCAATAGATAAGATGACTCTGATAAGAGGGTACCACAGAGACAAAACATACTAACGTTTATACCACCTTTTAAAGTCAATTCTGATGACGAAGCGAAAAAATAATTCCATGCTCCGATCACTATTTACCCTTGCTAAGTCACTGATGACGACTGGGAGTGAAATAATCACAGTATTCCCCAGAGGTCACTTACCCTCGCAATGCCACTTGATGAATCATATCACTGCGTTTAATGATGTTGCAATGCTGATAAGGTTTGAATACCATAAATGTTTTGATACACTATTTTAATGACATTAAAAAGCCGTCAAAATATAATAGTTATTGTAAAAACATATTCTTGCGTTGGTCTAGATATTTATTAAAGAATCATTTGATGATGTCATGTTACTGCTAGGAAAAGAAACAAGAACTCTGAATTGAACTGTCTACATTGCTGATTATATTAATTTTATATTTTTCCCTTTTATTCTGCACCTTTCACACTGTTATAAAAACATTGACATGAAATATTAAAATGTCCAGGTAACGACAGTTTTATATATCATATCTGCAAAAGAACTTGAAAATATATGGGAATTCGAAAGGGCTTAAAAGAAATCAGATTTATGCAGGGCTCTAATGATAAAAAATCAACTAAATTATCATGTGCTCCTTATAACTCGGATGAAATGTTTCTTACGCGAGTGAGAAAGGAATTCAGATATTTCGTGAAAGACTTTACCTCCTAGGTGGAGCATCCATTACTCGTTCTTAGATTTAAGAAAAGGGTCAATTGCAATAACCAGTTCCCAGTAAGAACTTCATCAAAACAATGCAATATAACCTTCCCTTTTGTTGAGTTTGAACTGCACTATAAGACGCCGATACCACCCAGTGTTTTTCCCATTCCCATCAACATTGTTGATTTTCTTTGTAAGAGAAATACATTGCCCTCTGTAATGACAGAAAGGACTCATTTTTCTTCTGTCATAAAATAATGCGCCTTTTTTTAGAAGAGTCATAAAAGAAAGAAGATCGTAATAGATACCATGAGTGAAAGGTTTGCGGAATTGCAGGAGACTTAATTACTCCGTAACTTTTTTCTTCCGAGTTTTATTTGAAAACTACTTGGGTCGCAGGACATTTTTTTACGACGGCATTTGATGATGGGTGTAATGAAAACGCATGTAAAAAAAACACCGTCGAAGATTAGATTTTAGTTCTCAGATTCATCATCTGAAAAAATTATTACGCTGAAACTTAATCAAGTGACTGATATACTGATATAATACGAAGAAAAAAAATTATGAGTGGAAAAAAAAATTCCGTCTACAATTCAAGTGAAATGATAAAGAAACCTTAAATAACACATTAAAAAATAGGATTTAAACACTGTTGATGAGTTTACAGGATATCAATTTAAAAAAGACCTTCATATAATTGCACAATAAATCAAAAAATCTGTCTTTCCCTTAAAGAAAAAAAAAGTTTGATCTAAGGAGAAATGCAAAAAATACAATGGACAACTGGAAACTTTTTAAAACTAAACATAATTCGGGCTTTAAAAAATGGAAATCGAGCTGAATAAAAGTACATACTTTTGTATAAATAAGTTTGATCTAATCTTAATATTAATCTATTTTTGTATACATAAGATTAGACTTTTGTATTAGTAACTAAAAGGTTTGCTTCAAAGGAAAAAAGTACTAAAAAATCGTGTTAAAAATATACACATACGCTTCAAGAACTGAACAGCGTTTTACTATCATCTGCTGAAAATATAATATTAGAAATAAATGAACTTACCACCTCCTTCAGTTCTAACTGTAAGCACATCGCTGGAATCACTGTCTCCAGCTTCAGAAGTTGCCTTCATATATATCTGATATCGTGTACCCTCTCGTAGTGAGCTGAGGGTGTACTCCCTCTCGGCAGACCGGGGTACAGTGATTTCGCTCCACGGTCCGTACTCGTCCTTGTAAAACAGCGTGTAATCTGTAGAGTGAATGTAAACAATAAGGAATTTTATATTGGAGATAAATCTTGAAGTAATTGAAGTACTTTTAACAACAAGGATTTTTTAATTATTTTGTCAGTGGCTGAAAGAAGAAAGCAAAAATATTTGTATGATTAAGGTATTCGTAGGTATGCATCGAGTAATTTCTCGGTGAAAGTGTCTGTTTTATGATCTTCTGTGAAAGATCTGTTTTTATGAATAAATATTTAGATTCGCTAGTTGAATTATTAAAATTAAATTATCGAAAAATGCTCATTGTTTTTTATTTTATTTTATTTTTGTCAACTCAAAAACAGAAAAGTACTTTCTTTAATCAGCAAAAATTTTTATACTACAAGCTTAGGGCAATGATTCCAAACTTCATATACATTAATGTAAAATCAGAAACAAGTCATTGAATATTTGTTATTTGTCTAGTATTTCGAGAAGAAAATAACAAAAGTTAATTATTGTTATTTAAAAGTTTTGATTTTGATGTTTCGAGATTGTTTTGTTCCTGCCTATAATAAAAGCACAGTCAAATCGAATACTTTAAAACACTGTTCACCTAAGTTTGGATAGTGTATTTCAAAAGGTAAGCTCTGTATGACTCAGGCAACCAGGTAGAAAACAATCTAAGCAATAGCATATTTATTTGTTTTGTAAAAAACATTCATTCCTTCGTCAGAAAGTGGCTAACAGAAGACAGATTAAACAAAGGGGATACCATTTATGGAGATGATACCACCTGCAATTACCTATAATACACAGAATATTTCTAAACCAATGTAGTTCCACAGAGTGCGACAGAACAAGTATTATAAAACCGCAAAAGAGCAGCATAGATGTTTAGAATTAATTTAACAGTTTACGGATCAAAATCAGAAGGTCCACCAAGTTTAAAATTCAACCGACTTTAATAATAAAAAAAGAAATCAAGCACGTTCCAGAAGTCAGTACCATCTACATTAAATTCTAGACCTGTTTACTGTGTCTGCATATGTCAACAACATAGCTATATTATAATTAATCTCTTGGGACAGGTCAAAGTTATATCGCCAACCTGCTTAGGATCATTACAAAGCGTTATCGTCAGCGTCAAATACAATAATGATAACAGGTTCATTCCAAAGGCCACCTGCTTCATTAGGAAACTAGTTTTGAGGTTTCAGCTGCCGCACATTTGCCCTTGCTCCGACTTTATGAGGTGTTTATCATTCTCGGGACTGCCTCTGAGACAATTATTTTCTTTTTTTCCCCTTTCAATGTGAATGAATGGTAATTTTATCCTACTCAACAGCAACACAGTCAATTTTAACCACATCCTTTCGTGAAATTTTTATTGCTGTCTTTATAATGTAACTAACTGAATCTAGCACTGACTGTAAAAAGTTATTCGTTTTATCCCAATGTCAAATAAATAAATTCGGAAAAATAAAAAATGATCGAAAATATTTTGAACAATAATTACTTTCAACCGAAGAGGAAGATGGCGTTTACATGGACTTCTTGTAAATACAATATAGTTACAAGATTTCTTCCCATGCACAAGCTTATATGAATTTTATTTGCGATATATTGAGCTCGTAAACTTATATGCAGCAAATTACAGTGGTATCTCCCTATAACGAAATCGCTTGGTTCCAGTTGAAAAATTCGCTATAGAGAAAATTTCGTTATACGGAGATTAGAGAGTTTTGCAGTTATTTAAGTAAATGTTACAAACCTTTTAGTATGTGCTATAAGTTCAAAAATATTTAATTATGACTTTCAATTAAAAATGAAGTAATATCTATTATAAACTTGCTAAAATTATACTAAATTTTATTGTATAAATAAAATGCCCAAAAGTGAAGACAATTCACCAATTTAGAGAATAATATGTACTAGTACGGATAAACATAAAATGCGTATTGTCACATCCATTTGCTGTTTCCCCACTCCACCCCGATTCTAGGCATTTTGATCCGTAGAAATGTTGCTCCCTCTGAGAAACCATGTAGTACATTCTTTGCCCACGTCCCCACAATTGCATTACCCTTCACATAGCATTCTATTGTTATGTGTTATGGCTGGAACAATGCGAGTGGTTCCAGAAACAGGCACGTGTGAGCGATTTGTTTGCACAAAAATTAGCAACTTTCTTCAAAAATGACAAAAAATCGAAAAGATAAAGGTCTGAAAAAGTTCGTTTAGGTAGACAACCACTTCGTTATATGGAGAATATTTTGAATGTTATTTAACATTCCGATTAAAAATATCGTTATAGGGAGAAATTCGCTGTAGGGAGACTTCGTTGTAGGGAGACTCTACTGTAATTTATTTAAATTTCTAATTGTGTTTTTTCTCAGTGTAGAGCAACTTTTTTCAAAATTTTCATTTCTCTAAGCACCACTGGCCTCACTTAATTATTTCAACTATTCAAATTTTGACAAAAAAAAGGAAGAAGAAGAAGGACAGGAAGAAAAATGTAGAAGTCGGTACCCTTTAACTTTCCAAAACATGGCGCGTTTTGTATTTAACTCCGTTGTATAGTGAAAACAAATGATCATGCATTTTGGTTCTCTTTCTCTTGATCAGATGGGTCTAAAATTTGATACGGATCTACAATTTTCGAGTCAATACCACATACAAAATTTCATTTATTTAACTCATTGCGTTTTTTGAGTTATCATGTTCACATACAGATCGAACAGACAGTCAGTCTTTCCGCGATCGGTTTTCGTCCGAAATTTGTTAGAGATCCTCAATTTTGGTGTTAAGACAATATACCAAATTTAATTCGTCTTACTCTTTCGGTTTCTGAGTTATCATCTTCATAGTCAGTAATAAGTTATTTCAACGTTTTTCCGTTTCAATGAGGTCTAAAATGTGGAGATCCAAGAAAATATCGATATTTGATAATTTCAATTGTTTCTCTTTACATATTTCACATACGAGAGAGTTAAAAATAAAAAAAAACCCTGAGTTTGGTTTGTTAATTGATATAACAAGGTTTCCTTTTATGTATCACTCTTAAATGTCTTTTGGAAAGTAAGGATTGAGTATCTAAAAGAGACAAAACAACAACAGGTTCAGGCCTTAGAGGAAAATTCAAATTTAGACCTTAAAGCCGTTTTTCCTCGACAGAAAACCTATTCTATTTTTGAATCTGCATGGATGGAGGCCTCTGATGACGTCATCCACCAGATTCTTATTCCTCCTCGTTCTTTTTTATTCGTTGTTTGTTAATTTTATTGTATTTTTACCTCTTTCACAATTAAAACTTCCCTTAATTCGTATTTATATTTTTGAACACTAAAGTGATTTTTTTGGATACTGATGATGAAAACTACAAAGAAGAAAGGAATTTTAAAATATAAGAATACGACAAATTTAGAACGATGCCTGTCCAAAAGTAGAAATATAAAATATCAAGAACAAGATATAAAATAATGGAACCCAATCCGAAGCATAGAAATTAGACGATATAAGGAAATGACAGGCGAATGAAAAGCCATGTTTTGTACAGCATTAAGATCCCACCTATTATCATTTGTTGAAACTGTTTTGACACATGTCTCTCGCAAGAAGGTTTACAACGAAACCGAGAATGCCAGTTCCATCTGTTTACCATGATTGTGAGAAAATTCGGAAATGAAAAAAGAGCGGGGAAGACATACGTCCGGGGGCCGCTACGGGAGTCTCTTCTTTGTCGTCGTCCTTCTTGGAAGGAGGGGGCGCTTTGTGTTTCCACTTGAGGCCGATGCTGGAGCGTGACTGGAAGTCCACCCACAGGAAGGGGGGAGAGGGAGGATCTGTGGAATGAAAAATAAAATATGAAAGATATTGAGATGGGGAGAAACGCAAGTTGTAGGCATCAGTGGTTTCCAGATATTTTCTGCATCATTTCCGTTCGTGCTTTCATGAAATAAAGAAAGTCACCCGGGACATAAATTTTAGATTTTGTTTTATATTGCTTTTTGTGGTTCTAAACGAGCCTGAATCTTTCTTTCAGTTTTATCTCACAGGAATAGTTTGATACAAATATTCGAAAAGAAAAAGCTGTATTTATGTTACAGTAACAAACGTCTATTGTATTTCTCTGGGTAAGAAAATATTTGAAACAGTTTATTATAAAATATTATGCAATAGTTTCAAAGACAAAACATAGCAATTACTATAGAGTAATTTCAAAATTATTATAAAAGTTTCATAAATCGAATTTTATATTTAACAATTTGAATTTACATTAGATTTCAAAACAAAAATTCTGAATTAGAAAGAAAAAAAATAATTTATCAATTCATTTATTTTATCATTATTTTACTAGCTATATACTGTTTCATACTTTATTAAAAATTCAAACCAAAAGAGTTTTCAATAAACGAAAAGTTCTTACAGAAATCCCGTTTATCAAAATTTGGTTTCGAAATACAGTAGATCTTCTCTTATCCTTTATTGAATTATGACTATGTATCGGTATATATGTATTACAGGGAAACATAACAGAAGACAAAAAAGTGAAAGCAAAGTGCAATAACACACGTTTAAAACTTTTTGGAATGCATCGGTTTTAAGTTAGCACTATCATTTCAGTTTTATCCATTTTCTTTAAAATCATATGTTTCTTTTAAAAACTCTCAAAAAAAGTTTTCAGAAGAAGATAAATTTGAATACATAATTAAAATAATAAAATTAGAAACACGGTCCATTTTATTAATAAATCAGTACAAAAGCTATAAATAAATATAAAGACATGAAAATCTAAAAGTTCCTTATTTCGAATTAAAAATCATCAACACTTTACCCGTGTCGGATGTTTTGGCAATAACGTCCTGCGATTTTGGCCCACTTCCAGCACTGTTGAAGGCTTGAACTATCACTCTGTATTCCGTCGATCTCTGCAAGTTCGTCAAACGGTATTCTTCCTCTCCCTGTTTGCTGAATTCGACAGTTTTGAAAGAGTAAGGCTCGCTGCTAGATGCCACCTGACAGCCGATGTAGTAACCTTTCAGCTGACCGTTCCACTTGTCCCGGGGAGGAGTCTGAAAACAATGTTGAACAAATTTACAGAGAATAAATTAAAATTGTCTACAAGATGTTTCGAAACATTCATGTCATATACATGTTATTCATTATAGGGGAATTTTATCTTTATATATAAAAGGCAAATACCAGGACTCACTCACTCATCACGAAATCTCCCAAACCACTGGGACTAGAAACTTGAAATTTGGCAGGCGGTTGCTTCTTGGATAGTAGGTGCTCACTAAGAAAGGATTTGTCGACATCTTAATTAGAATTTAAACTATTTAAAAATTACCTTAAATTTTAACGCTTTTCCGGAATAACTTCGGATCCTTTTATCAGGAAAACACCATTTTTACATCATCTTAAAGCTTAAAAAATTAGCTTTTTGATGCAATCAATTTTATTTTCATGCGATGTTCTGTTTAATTTTCTGTTTTCTGGAGAAACGGCGTAGCCACGGTTCCTCAAGACCAAGGTTCTATTTATAGCACTGGGAGAGAGGGGACGGTTGGTGACGGGTTACGATTAAGGAAGAAACGCTGCTCAGTCATAATTCACACCAGTGGCGGTGAGTCCAGGGACGAGGAGGGTCACTCGCCACCTACACTTTTTAGGGAAAGATTAAATTTTTATTTCGTTTTAACTGCCTGAAAATAGGAATTATAAAAAAGCAATAGTGTTCAAGAAACTAACCAATTTTTAAATTATTTTTTTTAAATTTTATTCAATGATTTTATTTAGATTCCATGTCCTCGGGTCTTTTAGATGTCTATAAATTTTTTGTCGCCTCGCTTTTTCCGCCCAATTTGGCACCCACTGGTTTACACGGGGCACAGCATGTTCGGCTTTCATGAACATATTCAGTGTTAATCATTCTACCGATGAGTGACAGAAGAATTGAGTGAAAGTTATTTGAAATGTAGTTTTTTAGTTTCGTTAACTGTGATGCATCATACAGAATTGTATAGCTGGCATTTGAAATTTTACGTCTTTATATTTTTTACTATCTGCTAAATACAATAAAATATTCACTTTTTTGTTCATCTTTCCTGAGTTATCGCGGGTGAAACTGCGAGGGGGAATGCTACAATTAATGTAAAATACAAAAATAAAAAAATAATAATTTAAGCGGGCGACCCAGCTAGTCCCAGAAAGCGGCTAGTGATAAATAAATGAGCTGTCATTAATGATATATTACGTTTTCAAACAAACGTTTTTTACGCTTACAAATATAAAAAATTTTGTCTCATAAAAATAAAGTAAAAAAAAAAGATGTTACATTAAAACTCAAAGATTGGCAATATTCAAAAAGACTTCATTTCACTAAGAAAAACGGGAAACCTCCAAAATTTTGACTAAGTGAAGAAATCTTGACGTTTTAGTGTAACTAAAGATCACGACTCTTGGCGCTTCTATTTCGAAAAGAAGCAAAATATGATTTTAATTAATCTGAACTTTTTTTGCCAAGACAAAACATCAGTATCGGCTTAAACACACTGGGCATCAGAAATGAATTAGAACATTAATATACTCCTTTGCTGTTTGTACCCGTCTACGACTGCCCATTCAAACCGGTAACGGACCGTCATGGTCTTAGGCACGGAGGCAGGCCGTAGTGTTAGTTAGTTTACTGAATGTAAATATTGATAGGAATCTATGTAGGAGTTTTCTAATTTCAATATTATTAACGCCTACTGAATCAACAACCCTTTCAAATAATTGCTTTAGCATAAAATAGACGATGACAGTTTTCATCTAAATAAGATCCACCTAAATGCATGAATCATCACAATTAATGTCACAGCTAATTAAAGTATTATTCAATTTTGTAGCCTTTTATCGTTATCCGTTTATAATTATCTCTGGTTAACATTTTTAAGCAGTGTTCATTATATTAAAAAATAATTAATAATATAGTAATTTAAGCTATCAATATATTATGCGCAGGAGGATTCTTAATTTTGAGAAGGTTTACAGACAAATTTTTCTTATATTCTTTAGAGACTAACAGTCTCTAAAAAAATATAAGAAAAATTTGTAAATTTGTAATATTTGTTCAATGAACGTTTTTCTTGAATAAAAATGACAAAACGAGTTTCTCGACTTAAGATTTTGATACAGCTGCTAGTAAAGAAAATAAAATTCAGCTTCAGATTTGTTTCATAAGAATGAGTTACAGAAATTTAAGTTCACGAAATATACAACTTGAAATAATTTTACAAGACTATGGGCTACTTCTTTTTCTTTCATTCAAATTTTGACAACAATCTTTCTAGATTATGCTATATTCCAGAGAATTTTAGAGGCTACTATTTTCATTGTTTTATTTTGCATTTCTCTTAATACGAGTGGTTTTTTCCTAACCTCCGATCGAGCCGCTAAACAGGCAGACAAGTGGTAGGAGGTGGGGATGCTTAGTGGGCGACTGCGCATGTCTCTAACAATAACCTTAACTAACATCGATGCCAGCTGGCCAGTTTGAGCTGATCTATAGGCACGTAAACATGGCTGGTAGAATTGATGCTCCCGCCAAGTGCGAGTTGCGCAGTTTAAATCGCTTTATTCGCTTTTTTAAATCAGAAGTTTGGTTTGTGGAAAACAATCAATGCAGCTGTTTCTTGTCAGACTTTACGACGACTGCGAAGAGCCATTCTGACTTCTGGAGTTGTCATCGTTCGTGACAACGCCCGCCCTCACATTACTGGTGTCAACCAGCAGCTTCTGGAGCAGTTTAAATGGCAAAAAAATAACCTGGCGTACAGCCCCGACGTAGCAACGAGTGATTTTCACCTCTTCCCTGAATTGAAGAGCCGTCTAGGAGGCCAAAGCTTCCAGAAAAATTAAAAGATTCAAAGCAACGTTAAAACCCATCTCATATCACTGGCAGGATGGCAGGAACGTTCTTCGAGGTGGGGATCGGAAATCTGGTCCACCAATATGAGAAATGCCTAAATCTTCACGGCGAATATGTCAAAAAGAAACCATGTTTGAACATAACTTTTGGTACTAAATTCATTTTGTTCTTAACTCTTCTCTTTTTTTATGTCCATCGGAGGTTGAAAAAAAAAAGACCTTTGTATAGTGTTTCTATTGTGTTATTACACAACCATCATTGAACAGAATCACATACCTTCCACTTCACTCTCAAAGTTCCAGCTCCTCGAGGCTCAACCGTGACGTCAGTGGGAGGAGCTGAGGGCTCTATGGAAAGAAAAGAAATTAGTCACTTAATTACAAATTCATACGAAATTAATGCAATTAGGCATCTTAGTGAACAAATTAATTTTACAACAGAAATATTTTAATTATTTTAACCAACATTTTCATATCTGAAATGGCATTTCAGTTTCAATGGGAGGACATAAGCTGCATAATTTTTCAGTTTTATAGTAGAAAATCATCTCAAATAAAGATAACCTCCTTTGATGAAGTTAAATTGTAGATAAACAAGAATGACTCGAACAAAGAAAGAAACGAAATTATTTTACTGGATGATATATACACTTGAAAGCTTGATTTAAAGAAATTACCGCAACTATGAGTGAATTAAAACGCATTGATTATTACCATTAAAGCTTAATAATAACGATTACTAATACGGTGAGACCTTTTTAATGTTTTCTCGATTCTTTTGGCTCACATATTTTCAACAACTTCAGCACAGAGAAATTAGTTTTTAGCAAACCTTGCCTTATATATCTAAAGAAAACTGGACCAAACCTTATATATCTTAAAGAAAACTGGACAAGATTAGGTAGCAATACTTGCTACACATGCTTTTGAAAAATACCGCAGATACAAAAATAAATAAATAAAATAAATCATAGATAATAATTCACTTTATTTTTGATACTTCCTTATCATTACGATTTCTTTTATATAAGATGTTCTTTACCTAGGATAACAAGATGGCCATTAAAGGAAGGACCCAGAAACCCTCGTTTAATAGGATATTTGTGACAAAGAAATATAAGCCAACTCATCTTGTTAACAGGTTACCTAACCTTAATGGTGTAATAAATAACCTGTTTCTTACCCGCTTCTTTTGTGAGGAACTGCTGGGATTCAGAGGGGTTCCCTCGTCCCACCTCGTTTTCTGCCAACACCCGTACCACGTAGGACGTGCCTGGTTGAAGCTCCTTGAGCATAGTGAACGTCTGAGAGGCCGACACCTTTTCCTCCTCGAGCCGGTGGGGAGCACCTGCGGGATGCAGATTTCAGACGATTGTAATAGAGTAAATCGTGCTACATGATAGAAAAAGAGAGAAGAAGAAGCACCCACCTGCGTCCCTCCAGTACTGAACGACGAAGAAAGTGATGGGGCTGTTCCCACCGTAAGGAACGTTCCACCGAACAGTGGCACTATGACTCCAGGTCTGCTCCACGCGAACGTCGCTTGGGGGACCAGGAACCTCTGAAGAAAGTTTAAAAAAAAGCGAAGTTAAATATAAGCATTGTTTGGTAAGAGAAAGTAGTATGGCCATCTCACATGATATTATTACAGACAGTAGTAGCCCATCAGTGACCTAGTGAGTTAAGACATGGCTCAGCTGTGGGACAGGAGTCGGAGGAAGATGCTATCTTTTGGCTGTGTTACTAAACAGCAATGTTCAAAAATGATAAACCGATGTCAGCTTTAGCAAAGAATTGTTCTCTGCAGTCGAGTTGGCTTTTAGAGATTTTCCTTCAACAGAAAAATAAATGTGGCCTAGTTTCCCCCTACAAGTTCTCCGGGAAGGCAATCTATCCTCTTTTATTGGAGCTAAGTCAGATTTCTACCCCTAAAACATCTTAGGTGCTCTAGGGTGGAGTTGACCAACAAAAGACAACATTTTCCCTTTATTGCTGTGTCCTTCTTTATTCATGGATTATGCTAGATATGCTGGAACAAGTGGGGATAGAATCACCACCACAGACAGTAGTCTTATTAACATTGATGGATATTTCACCTTTAGATTGTGAACAAGATGAAACCTGAAACATCCTCTGAGAAATGGATATTTTGATGAAGATTCAGGGAAATGACAAATTATTAGAAGATAAGGTCTGTGGCACCTTTTAGAATCCAGTGTTGTTATTACTCTGCTCTTTCCTCATTAAAAATCAATCTACCCCATCATACATGGGTAGGGATACCATATTCCCGGACTTTAATCCTACATTTGTGCTAGTGTCCGGATCATAAATATGTCCGGATTTACGTCAGTGAACGCGACGAGAGAGAAATTAAATTCGTAAAATTTCGTTGTTTAAAATAGTAGAGTTTTCCAAATATCTGCCTGGTATATCGGCTCTAGCTGAATGAAAGTTTTCGATGATGAAGTTCATTTGGACAGCTGAGAGAGGGAGGTTGTCCTTGCCAGTTGTAAACGAACTGCTGAACGTCAACGCAAATTCCGTTTTATTCCGCCCGAACAGTATCTACCAGCAAAAAACCGGAAAAAGAGTTGAGAAAGGAGATTAGCTTCCTTATACAGGGGTCAGTTCAAACCGAAAATTAAACGTTTTGGCAGTTTTTTTTAAATTCTGTTTTACATTAGTGTAATTTTCAGTTACCAAACACTAATAAAAATTGCATCTTCTTTGCATTCTGACGTCTTAACTTTTTTCACTTCCTCAAACTCTGTGTTAGTGTCGTGAAAAAGGGTTGTTGGCAGGCAGATGTTATAATTTTATATCATATTTTGTATCCCCAAGGCCCTTCACCGCTGCGAGTCCGGATTTCAACCAAAATAATGATGGTGACCCTATACATGGGGCCACGGAATAGAACAGGGGAGTAGAACTATTTGTTAGACAATCTGAGGAGAGACAGATGAGCTGCAAGTGGAGGAGTGAAAACTTAATCGCTTAGTAGCACAGTTGCTCAGCCCGTATGCTGGGAAGAAAAATTTACCTTACACAGCATTTGTATCACAAATAAGGAAGAGGATAAAAAGAAATTTGTCGTAGTTAAATTGAAGAAAATAAAAGTATCTAATCCCAATAATAGTAACATAATTAAATAAAGCAAACAATAAATGTTCTACATTTGTTGAAATGCCACTGGCAAAATGGAATTGAAACAAGACATCTTGAATTGTCAGGAGCCGTGGATTAGGGAATTTTTATATGTATGTGTGTTGAAATGTTGCATCGGATATTATTACTGTAATTTTATAACAAATGTTTTATTGTTAATTATTTTATTTGAGGAAATTAATTAATAGTTCACGTTTTCTTTAAACAAAAGTTTTTTTTTAGAATTAATTGAATAGTCTTTAAAAATTTGTAGTTTTCACAATGATACACGCTTATTTCGAGACAAATCCCATAGAACGCGTGAAATATCACAGAGAAAGTATTAAAATGAAAACGAAGAATACAGCTAAGAAACACCGCCTTATGAAAAACTAGACGCTCTAAGTTGAATTACCAATCATCAACTTCTACTCCTCCTCATTTTTTAAAGTTTCCTGACAATGTAATTGCTGTATGCCGATATTTTATCGATATGAGAATAAAACTATTTTTCCAAGTGGCATGAAAAGTTTTCTTTAAAAATAGTACTGTACCAAGATATCGAACGAGAAGAGGGGAAAAGTTATAATGATATGATCTCACTGCAATGGGGGAAAAAATCAGGAAACTTATAGATAGTCATTCGATAATCTATCTCAGAAGGGAGCAGTGATAATGGGTTATCATCAGTAAGTGCAATTTCACCTAAGAGCAAAAACTTATATATATAGATATACCAGCTCTTTATTAATGAAGCTGTTATACGCCGACATCAAATAGACGTTTGACGAACAAGCGATAGATGGCGCTGGCAACGATGGACGCTAAGAAATGTGGAGAACTCCATCTTTTAGTCCATTCGTGGAGAGAAAAAGTAAGAGAAATTTTATTTTTCTCCAGATGGAGAGAGGCGATAAAAAATAACTATTCGATAGTTAAATCCTCGGAAAGGAATGGGGTCATAAAAGGATATATCTGTCACGAAGGACGGCAGGAAATTTAATCCAGCAACGCAGTAGCGAAAGCCTTTATGTTTTATAGTTTAGTTTTCATGTTTTTTTCCTTTCTTTCTCTTTCAGAGGTTTATTGTAAGGCATTTATCGCTTTAAGCAATCATTTTGAAATAAGGATAAGGAGTTTTAATTAATTAAAAGTGATATAATTAGTTATTCGAATAAGAATGCGGATTTTTATATTTGGTTTTATTATTATTATTAATTCTTTGAAGAGGAAGGGAGCAGAGACAAATAAAAGAAGAAAATAAGCATTGTTTAAACCGATATGAAATGGATTTTTCCCCCTTATATGTGAAAATATAGCATTTTTTTTTTTTTTTGCTTTAATCCAAAAAATAAAAACTTAGCTAAGCATTTTTTTTAATCCAAAAAGTTGAAATACCAATTACAAAATTAAAATGTAGAATAATTGAAACAAATGTAAAAACATTTTTGCTTATGTTATTTGCTATATATTCTTACACAGCTAAATTAAACAATGATGTGTTTTTTTCGTTTTCTTAATAATCTCTTAACAAATAATGACGTATTCTTAACAGTTATATTAACACATTATCTGCCAAAACTCTATTATTTCACTTTTTCAAAAGAAGATTACAGTAATATAATATGAATAAAATATTAAAAAACCGCTATTATTGAAATTTTTAAATTAAAATGATAAATTATCTTTTAATTAGAAAAATAATTTTTATTGAATTTGTACCTTTTATAACAGTCAGTTTAACATTCAGATGCAACAATAAAAGCTAAAAATTGTACTATTTAGATGAAAACAGGCGTCCCAAATAAGGAACAATGGCATATAATGAATTAATGAGATCAGGGATGCCAAATAATCCTCCCGAATTCTTTTATTATTATTCATATATTTTATATTGAGTAAGCTTTCAGTAATACTAAAATGCAATTTTTGTGTCGGGGATACACTCATAATATTTTTTTATAAGCTAAACACTAATTTGCCATTTTCTTTATTGTATTTAATTCGGTGTCATTAGCGAAAACCCGCCAGACACCCAAATTAGGTAAAAATATTTTCCTTAGCGAAAGGCCGCCAGACACCCAAATTAGGTAAAACTAGTTCCCTTTCTTTTTCTAATTTTTCTTTTCTTTAATTTTAATTGATCGAAATGAATGATCGGAAGGGCGAATGAAAGATGGAAGGATGTATGTACGAGATGTCTAATGTGAATAACATAACATTATCTTTCAGATTTATACCCCCTTTAAGTAAAAGTAGAATTTAGGCTCATATAAAAATTTTTGGTTTGGTTTGGAGGAATTTACTGGCGCAAACACCATTTTTGATCATGCTGCGCCAAACATATATCAAAATTTTTAGTTAGGCCCAATGGTAGAAAACCTTAAGTATCGGAGATGGATGACCCAGGGTCCCTGTGCTCCGAGTAAAAACAATCATTCCTGGCGCGTTCGGTGTCAGTTAAAGTTAGATTACTTACCGAGTACAACTAGTTTGACGGTCCGTTCGTCTTTTCCAAAAGCGTTCTTCGCGATGCAAACATACAATCCATTGTCCTCACGATCGGTCACCTGAACATGGAGTTCCGACGTCGTCCCTAGCTCAGAGGTACTGTCGTACACTTCATACCTACACAGAAAATTTTTAAATAAATTAGCACCTTCATAAAAGTAAACATCATGAAGCATGCAATTCTAAATTCATATTTAACAGTCTGGTTTCATTTCATATCGAACTAAGCTTTGAGATTTTTGCTTGCCATTCGGCTGCTTTATCTCCATTTTTCTTGCATCCATATTAGAAATCACTTGAGTTAAGGAGAAGATTGCCTTAGGTAGCAAAAACGAAGATGCTGGAATAAACAACTATTCTTTAATCTAAAATCAAAGAAAAAGAAAGGAAGAAGGTCTTAAATCATTTTTAACTTTACAAAACAGGATAGAGAAATAGTTCAAAAGCAGATCCAAAGAAATTTAAGGATCTGAAATTTGCTGAAGAAATTTGATAATGAAATTTGTTTTTCTCGCTGAGTCTTCCGTTAATTCAAAAAGCCAAGAGAAGGAAAGTGGTACGATTCCCAATCGCCTCGGAAGTTTTTCTTGAAAACGTGAATATTTTTTACTAAACAGTCTGGTTTAGATAACGACTCTTTCCTAATTTTATGATTCAACATCGTCAAAAATGTTAGCCCTATTTTCAGCTTTTGTAGGATTTGAGCTCGAAGGTATAAACATAAAATGCGTGCAGTATTGCACTTCCTTAGTTTCTTTCTACAGATTTTTTGATTATTACAGTTGTTATGTTACAAGAAAAAGCTTTAAGAAAAGATTTTTTATTTTCTGGGTTTGGTAGCTGATTGGTTACAAAACATTAGAGAGAAATGCACATTCAATTATAACTTTTAAAGAAGACTATTTTTCGTAAGTGGGTCAACTGGTGATAAACTTCAGAGAAAAAAGGTTGTGTCTCTCTTTTCCTCTTAATAGCATAGCTTTATCATAATATTCAGAGACATAACTACTTTTAATGTACTGAAACTGGAACATAGCTGAAATGCAAAAAACTACTTAGTTTATTTCTATAGCAGTTTTGGGAAGTTATTAAACGTCTAATCGTATTTCTATGACAAACAGCATATTCTATGCTTTGTTCATTGGCCTCGTTTCGTTACTTTTTTAAAAATATTACTAAAGCAGTAAAAATAATGACGAAGACATTAAAATTAAAGAAGACGAAGATCCCCTATTATAAAATATAGTGGCAGGCGAAGCTAAGAAAGTCATGATAATAACAGGGTGGCTACAAAAACTGTGAAAAAATTTCCCCGACTAAACTTGCAACATTTCCCTGATTTACGGCTACTAATTATATTAGTTTCCTGGCTTTGTCCCTACTCAGAATCACTGTATGTACACAATATACATTATTAAAAACACTTTTACCAGTTACTTAATAAGAAAAAAAAATAAATTTTTTTATGAAATTTAATTTTAAAAAATGGAATGAACATCCTAAAAAACTATTAAAACAGTATATTACATTTCTTATATATTAAAAATACTGGAAATTTTAACAAAATACTTTGCTTCTAAAACTGCACAAGAATTCTAAGAAACATTAAAACTTCTCTTTGCAACACAAGTTAAATTATGTTAACAGTAAAGGTTATTATGATCTTCGTACAAAACTTTAAAACAGTTTAATAACTAATTTGTGTTCTTTGCATGGGTACCAGAATAACATGTTGCAGCATAAACATAAAAATGGTATAATTATACGTACCTAATAATATATATTTTAGCAAAGATTTAAACAAGAGAAACTGCCAAAATATTACTTCAAATCTCAAAATAATGCTAGACATAAGATACTAATTTATAGATAATAATTGAAGTAACAAATAATTATTAATTTAATTATAAATCAATGGATATTTTTACGAATTTCCCTGACTTTTCCATGATTTTTCCAGATCGATAAAATTCCCTAACTTTTCCCTGATTTCCAGTTCTGACGCCACCCTGAATAAAGAATGATAAGTTCATGGAATGTCCAGTTCACTTTTAGTAACATCTGTTGAAAAATATTTTGGTATTTGGTTTTCTTCTGCTTCTTTTCTTTATCTGCTTACTATTTGGCCTTTTTGCCGAATAGTAAGCAGATATTCGGCCAAATATTAAGGAAAATAATTTTTAAAAAATTGCTTTTAAATACACATTTAACAAAGAATATTGCAGATTTACATTTCAGTACATTTATTATCAAAAAATCTCCTAACATTTACTCAATTTTAAGTTGAATAAGTGTATTTATTAAAGTTACCTATAATTTATCATTGCAATCATTGAAAGTATTATGCAAGAACAATAATTTTTCAGTATTTTCAGAAGAGAGTTTCATTTGTTTGGCTTCAAACACGTGTAATATCAACTAGGGATGTAGCGAATATTAAGTAGGAGGCCTATTTGGCCCTTTCCCGAATATTACGTCTGGGTAAATGCTAAACAGATATTCGGGATAATAAATTCAAGATAAAATGTTTTTTTAATGTTGTTTTAAATATATTTAATAAAGAATATTGCAGAATTACATTCCGGTACATTTAATATAGAAAAAAATCTAACATTTATCCAATTTTAAGTTGCATAGTACATAAGTGTATTTAAT
Organism: Araneus ventricosus; assembly: GCA_013235015.1. Classification (NCBI taxonomy): domain Eukaryota; kingdom Metazoa; phylum Arthropoda; class Arachnida; order Araneae; family Araneidae; genus Araneus; species Araneus ventricosus. The sequence goes on from BGPR01000010.1 coordinate 1,346,700, forward strand.
GTTGCATATCGTTTATAGATGTCGTTCCATATAGTTTTTTATTTATTACCAACTTCAGAAAATAAACGGTCGCTATATATTGCTTGCAGGTGCTGAAAGATATTTTCTTGCTAAATTTGCGAACCCTGGTAATTTTTCAGATTTTTTTCCACCAACTTAGTGGAAACTCCATCCTACTCCATCCTCCATTAGAAGTTCTTTATCAAAATAGGAATTTACTTCTAGTAATTTTAATTTATCCATTCAATTTTCTTCTGTATTTGTCATTGTCATGTTCTGCAATGATAACACTCTTATTTCTTTGAAGCAATCCCAAAATGAAGGGAATTTCTTATTACTAGAATTAAAGTATTTAAAATATTACAAATATATATAAAAGAAAACATTTTTAAAAATATACGAATAATAAAAACTAAATTTTCTTTAATCTTAAATTTTTTTATTTAAAATTTTTTTCATTTGCAATCAAAAGTGAAATGTTTTTAAAAATTTGGTATTCGGCCTGAAATTTGGCCGAATATTCGGTATTAGGTTATTCGGCCAAATCACTATTCGTTACATCCCTAATTAAAATGTCTCAAATAAATTCAAGTCTACTACAATTTAGGACAGTCTTGCATATGAAAGTAATGGAAGTTAATTTTAACACAACGAAAATATTTTAAAGTAAGATTCCTGGAAAATTCTTCAAGGTAAAACGCATGACGTTGGACCGCAAATTAAGAGTTAAAAATCAACAAATAAATATTTCGTAAATTTGTAATTTTCACATATTTAGTATGAGTACCAACACTCTATCATTCTCGTATGACATGCTAAATATATTTGTCCTTATAAATAAAGATTCATTTGAAAAATTAAAAAGTTAAATTCGAAATTTTATTTGTTCCGATTTCAAGAACACTTTCTAACAACTCAGAGAATCAAAACATAGGAATCAACTTTCAATTCAAAATTTAAAATAGTAAGCAAGATTTTTATTGGATCGTTTTCCTTCAAATTACTGAGTTATCTAACAGAAATTTAAGTGCAAGTATAAAAAGGTGCATTTGTTTAATATATATTTGTGCATGTGTTTATTCAAAAGAATGCTTTTCATTTCATTCATGTATACATATTCTTGAAAATATTTTTCATAGCAACAACTTTCATAATAGCAAAATAAGATTTCTCGTTATAGTTTGCAAACATTTTCAATAATTACAGCGGTAAGCCGCTTAAGTCTATTTGGAAGGAAAATAGTGACAAGATTTCATTTTATAATTTTGAATAAAATTTACTTTTCCGAAAAATCCAAAGTTCTTTTAATACAAGTTTAAATAGAATTAATAATTATTTCTGAAAACTGCACTTTTTTGTGCACCACTTTCGATATCTCGGACAAAAGAAAATATCAATACTAAAAGAAATATCTTTACCTCGTGCTTTCCTTTTCTGATATTGGCATTTGATTTTTGGTCCACGTTAAAGTGATAGGCTTGTCACCAAACGCTTCGCAACGCATAATGGCCGTTTCTCCCCATCGCACGGTTTCAACTTGAAATTTATTCTCAAACCGAGCTGGAACTGCAAGTGACAGTAAAGATGAAATGTTAATTTAAAAATAAACTTTTCATCTGTAACTCTCAAAATAATTTAGCACAAAGAAATGGAAACAGGAAAATGAACTTAAGCAATAAGTCATTAAATTAAAAACAAATGGAAAATTACGGTTTGGTTTCATTCTAAAAGTTTTTCTTAAATGAACTGAGATGTTTTAATGCATTAAACATAATAAGTTGTGGGCAAAGAATAAAATTATACGATTACTTAATTAACAAATAAGAATATTATGCTAGATAATAAATAAAAAACATTGAAAGCAACAACAACAAAAAAGAATAACGTTTGGTTTTCTTTCAAACGTGTTGTCGAATATAGCAATTTTTTTGGTATAAACTTTGATACAATTTTTGACCGATGAAAAACAAAATTAAGGTTCACAAACTTTCGAAATTATTTGAGAATTCGAAAAAAAAAGAAGATCCGTTATCAATTTGGTTTCATTCTAAAAGTTTTTTTAAATGAACTGAGACGTTTTAATGCATTAAACATAATTAGTTGTGGGCAAAGAATAAAATTGTACGATTATTTAATTAATAAATAAGAAAATTATGCTAGATAATAAATGAAAACATTGAAAGCAACAACAAAAAAGAACATCATTTGGTTTTCTTTCAAACGTGTTGTCGAATATAGAGATTCTTTTGGTATAAACTTTGATACAATTTTTGACTGATGAAAAACGAAATTAAGGTTCACAAACTGTCGAAATTATTTGAGAATTCGAAAAAAAGAAGATCCGTTATCAATTTTTACAAAGTGCAAGCTGTGGAGGTAGAAGTAATTTAATATAAGCGATAAAAACGACAACGACTTTCTGGCTATCAGCATTCTAATGATACTTTTTTTATTTTCCTCTGGTGCATTCGAAGTAAGTTGCAGACATAAAAAAAACCTTTGAAACGAATGAGAACGATTGCAACTAATGTTATTCAATTACCAATCACATTTCTTTTTTTAGAAAAATCTGTTTTCCATCCAATAAAAGCCAATTTTTGCAGTGAATGGATCGTTGTACGCCTACCTTTAGTTTAGATAATTTATAGAGAAAATGACCGGTCATTCTCGTAGAATTAGAAAAGGAAGGTAGAATTTTTGTTTTTGTAACAATACAAAAGCTCAATTTCATTTTCTGCATATTGTTTAATTCTGAGCACCTATTAAAAATTATTGGTAAGGGGAGAAAATATTTTAGATAAAATTAATTCGAATAAAAACTCTAATAGGGGTGCAATTAAAAATAAATTCATTAACATGAAAATTAACTGGAAGTGATGAACTTTTTCTGCGAAAAACTTTACCAACCGAAATGTAAAATTCTATAAGTAAATTACTCTAATGCATATTATAAAAATTACACACATATATAAACAGATGATAATAATTTTGCATATAAAAAGTTATTATAAAACTCTAATTATTAGAAATAAGTAAAATATTAAATAATAATAGTAATAAAAAATACAGTACTAAATGCATTCATTATTAGTTAAAGAAACAATTCAAAATCTAAAAAAGAAAAATGGAACCACAACAAAACCTCGACGATTTATGACTAAAAATATATGCAGAAAACAATCTAAAACTCAGAATTTATTTATACGATACATTCAACAATCCACATTAAAGATAAGGTATTTTGGATTGAAAATATACGTGAAGATTTTTTCAAATTTTTAGCGTTCGTCTAAGTCCAATTTTCCAACAGCAGACACACATGCAGTTCTATACTTTTTTTACATCTCGCTTAGATGATGTCAGATATGTATCATGCTGATAGTCAAAACAACTTACAAAGGAAATATTGCAGAAACAAAGTGATTCAAAACAACGGCCATCTATCTACCAATGAATATTCAATAATTAAGTTTCAAGAAAAATATCAGTTACGAACTTTATTCAAACACTACGAATAGTATTGATTTGATGCAATTTTTGCCAATATATTTACAAAATAAGTTGTACAATAATGCTGTACTAGTAATATTCATCAGTTGTTATATGCAGAACAGCCTATATAAGTAAGTACAAATGGATAAATAAATACACACGCTTATAAATGTCACCAAACACAATGAATAATGTGGTCAAAGTGGTCATGGATACTCAGACGCTAATACAATACAAATAATTAAAACAATACGGAACTAAAAATAAATTCATTTACTTTCTCAAAAAGTATATCTAAAAGAAAAAGGAACTAATAAGAGAGAAATTCTAAATATCTAGAACAGCAAAGAAATCTACGTTAGCTTCTGTTTGAAATTCTTTGGGTTTTATTTGCTTCACGAAACAGAATAGTTCATACAAATGCATAAATTTGTCTCTAATTCAGAAAGGAAAAACTCCTAAACTTTTTTCCATAAAATCCCTCCCTCCTACCATCACCACCAAAAGTAAGAATTCTATAGATATGCAACATTTTAAACTAAATACTGTATATTTTTACACCAGCATGGCAGTTTTCACTTGCCTTTACCTTAAACTCAAACAAACTTTTTTAAAAAATTCTCCTCTTCACCACTTTTAGTGCTTGAAAGTTTGCGAACCAAACAAAATTTTCAGAATGATTGAAATGATCTGAAAATTATCTAAGAAAGTTTTCAGCTCCAAAGGCTGACATAATACTTAAATCCCGGCACAATTTAAAAACATTTGGTGATTTCCATGGGCTAGTTCACTAATTTAAAAGTGATAAATGTAGTCGACGATCGTAATTCTTAAAGTTTAAGCAAATATCAACATAATAATGTACAGAAAACTGAAATAAAATATAATTAATATTCTGAGATCGCTGTGGACATTGCTTATAGGTTATTTATTTTTTTAATAGAAAACGAAATGTACTATTATAGCGATTGATGGAGTATGCAAATTATACTCCAAAAGTGAATAAAATGTCTGTTGTGTATTAAATTTATAGCATGGTTTGTCGTGACTTCATTTATCAGCACAATGTTTAAAATAATCGATTTACGATGTACCTAAAAATAGAAAACACACTCACCCAGTAGTTTTTTACTTTTGGTACACTTAGTCTGATATTTTACTCAAGAAACTAAAATATTTCAAACGAAACAAATTTTCCGTTAAAATACCTCGTATTTCAACAATATTCTTAGTCCAAAATGGTGCTCACATATGTTTTATACACTACTTTAATTTGCTACAGTGCCAAGTTTAACCAGAAAGGATAAACAGTGGAAAACACAAAGCCTTGTTAAAATATATTGAGTTTTATTTTTTCGAAAGCAGAGAAATTGTATTCTTGTATATTCATTTTCATGTTTTACATCAGCTGTGTAAATCAGAAGGGGTGATACAAAGTTCGATTAACTGCATTTATCTGAATGTTTTATTGTATATGAAAATAAATTAAAGAAAGCTTTAAACCAATTTGTCACATTTTAAATGCAAGATTAAATTATTTAACAACAACTTTTCATATAGTATGTTCATGGCAAAATACCCATTTCAATGAAAATTCAACAACTGCTGAAAAAAAATCATAAAGTCGCAGAGAATTTGATTAGCTGTATTTCAGTTTAAAGAATAAGATTTTGATGTATACTTTATGAACAGGAAACAAAAGTTCAGACGAACCTCTATACATAGAACTTGAATATTTATTGAAAAAATTTCGATAAACAGAAATACAAATTGCAAATTTAGTAAGAAAATTCTTACAAAGAACAATTATGCGCAGTTAATTCTTGAGGGTCAAAGAAGACTTAAAAGTATTGAACTACCAACGAAATTTACTTTTAAAAATTCACAACTCCATATGTAATTTACAAATTTGCTTACGATGTGCTAAATTGCTTATTCGTATACAAAAAACGAAACTAAATTTTCATTTATTTTTGGGGCAAAATAATTTATAATGTGTTTTGGAGCATAATATTTTGCCGAAGCTGTTTCAAAGTAATGTTCATTTTTATTCAGAGAGGTAAAAATTTCTTCAGAAACGTTAGGAATAAATCTGAAATAGTTTGTCAATAAGTCTGAAATAATGTCAAATAGTTTGCAATGCTTCCGTTACTTGTTTTCTAGATGGTTTTTAAATTATTCATCTTAGTTGTCATTATCAACACTGGGTTCATCTTGATCAAAGCAATCCTCCAATGTGCGAATGGTGGGAAATCAACCGTAATTAAAATAATTTGATAAACGTGAAAAAGTTGCTCGAATTCAATAACGTAATTTTTTTTATCGCATTCAATTATTATTTATTCCGTTTATATTTGTTCGATATATAGAAATTTTATTCCATATACAGAAACTGTTTTCTAGAGAAAATCCAAAATTCTTGAAAAAACTTCGGTATATACAGATTTTCGATACAGGGGAATATCATACATGAGGGTTCGATTGTACTTGATAAAAAGACGATTTAGTTATTCCGACTTTCATCGAAATTTTAAAGAATATATATATTTTTTTTACTTTGTATGAAATGGATGAGAATTAAAAAGAAGAAAGCAGCTATCATAGACTATGATTTGCAAATGGTTGGAACTAACATTTTATGAGGAATGACATAGTAAACCCGGGTTAATCAGTACTAATAGTTCTCGGGTTACGCCACTCTTCAAACAACAACATTTTTTGTTGTTGTTTTTTCAGCTGTTGTCATTACAGTCTAGAATTCAACTGAAAAACTAATGAGCTAGAAATTTCAACAATATTTTCCTATGACCTAAACCAACAAAATGTCGTCAAGCAGCACAACAGAATTAGCCCTTTGGAGGAGAAACGGCAGCCATGCATATCTATAGACTCTTGTACGAGCAGATAGACCGGGGAGGCGCAGTGCAACATTGCATCCGCCTCGACCAAACAATGTTTCAGTGCACGCGTAATGAGTTGCCCCGTCGATATCGACAAAAGAAAATTCCCGGACCCAGATAATCTCGACCCCCTTCCCCTTCAGAAAACGTCATCGATTGTAAAGTGACGTCACGGAAGGCCCAGATGTCTCGAAGTGTGGGGCGGTTCCACTCGCGCTCGGGGAAAGGTGGAAGCGTGTGTACAAATATCGATCCGCCCCGCTAAGCCTCGGTTGTTACAGTGGAGCTTTAAGGCTACGAGAATGGAGTACGGGACTTCTTTTTGGCAGCGGTTTTCCATATGGAGGAAAGCATGGTAGACATCACTGGAACAGGGCACATCTTAAATTTTTCCTTACGGGACGGTACAGATGTTGTACATCTAAGTAATGAGGATTGCACTCCGCCCCCCCCCCCCCGCACTCCATTTGTTTGTTGCCAATCAGTCTGTAGATAATTTTATTCCCCTATCCTGTTGTATCACCCATGTACGATGAACATGTGTGGTTATTACTAATGAGGCAAGACAAGAACAGATGACACCACGGGCGGTCGAAGAGACAGCACATTTTATCTTATATGGACTTGCAAAGAAGGAAAAACACCCTCCCTCTTTGCTAAAATCATGGTTTTAAAAGGTTGTTTTAAAATTTCATCTTCCCGTAATCTATAAGTTAAATGGGATTTGCATTTATAAAGACAACTCGCTTTCATAAATATAATAATCAAGATTTTTTTAAAAACAATCAAATACAGCCAAAGTAAGGAATGACCACAGAATTTGAATAATGAACTCAATCGTCCTGAAGCCTTTGTATGAAGTCTACAAATAAGGAATACTGCACTTCTTACTGCATGAAGGGTTTTTCGAAATGGAACATGGAAGCAGCAATTTCATAAAAATTTTACATCATTGCAAAAAGAATTGCCTCATATTCATATAACGCCAAAATTCGGGATGGGGAGACAAGTAGGATATATTCAGGCCCATGTAAGGCCATCCATCCATGTTAGGCCTTATATCCATCCATATTAAGCCTTAACTCCTTAAATGGTTTGCCCGTACGTGCATCGAGTTATCGCAATTGTAAACTTATAAACTAAAACAGTCAGTCACAGATGTTATAATTCGATACAAAAATTAAGTGGAATCTATAAGCATAAATTACGTGGAATCTATAAGCATTTCAACGGTCCTTTAGGTTCATAGTTGAATTAAACTGACAACGCATTCCCAAAATAGAAGGTGTCATCTAATTAGATAATTGAGAAAACAAGCCAAATAGCGGATTAAGTATAAAAAGGCCTCATTAATCTTGAATTACATTTACGGCAGTAACATACGGTTTTTCATTTCTTTTCTTCACTTGCATTTTTTTTTCTTTGAGAAGAGTTCTCTATATAAAGAAAGACGCATAGAACGTTGCAGCGGAGCTTAGTATACAACACCAATCAAAAGTATAAAGAATAAAGCTGAAAAAATCATAAATACATGATACAAGAAAGTTAAAGAGATGAGCCAAACTTAAGCGATGGATTTGTTCTCAAAACCAGATGTTAGGAACATAAATTTCTATATTTTCATAAATTTACTATAAAAATGAGGGCGGGCACACATCCATTTGTCATTCATTGATAAAGAATGCGAACGTAAACACGAATCCCATATAAACATTGAAGGCTGAGACACAAAACTGTAAACAGAAATCAATCCAAATGATCTTTAGAAACATGCTTCATTTTTCACATAAAAGGATTAAATATAAGCGAAAATAAACGTTTAGTTGAAACAAACACTGAACAGAACTTTATAGTCGAGAAATTTAAATTTTTACACAAGGCGCTATACGCATGAAACTTTTTTTCCATTTGTAGAAATCTTCGGCAAGCAGTATCCCATCAGGACATGTTAAATAGCATGAATTTCATTAAGCCCAAGTACCGGCTTAAAAAGAAAGTTTTTGATAGTGATTTAAACGTATACAAAAATGCAAGTAAAAGAAAAAAAGTTTACTATTTTCATCTTTGTTTTGAGACAAAGATTATAGATGATAGATTTTTTTTTTCAATGAAGCGAAAAACATGCTTCGCATCGATGCCGCAAAGCGAGGACAGAATGCATCTAACCGTATATTTTACTTATAGAAGTCAAGAGTGGGTATACCAAGAAAAATATTAACAACTCCGTGGATATAAATATAGAAATGGAATTGTGGTACATTAAAAAAAGTTCATTAATTAATTTTAATTTCAGTAATTTTTTAGAAGATAAGAATGTAAAATTAAGGTTCATTAAGGAATAAAAATTACGAATATTGTTTTCGTTATTTTTTAAAAGCCTGTCTTCCAAACAAAGGGGGGGGGAAACGACATTTAGGAACACGGCAGTATAAACATATAAATTAGTCAATAATATAGCACATATGAAACCTCAAAGGACTTATGAGAAAATTATATATATTTGATAGAAAATATTTCAAATTAACAAAGGCGGAAGTGTGCATGCAATACAAAAAACTTATTCACAGAAGCTTATTAGTTGCGCTACATTTTAAGGTTTCTTTTGATCTATGACTGAAAATAAAACTTCAAAAAGTTAAGTCGATATACTTTTCTTTGATTCCACATTCTCCAAGAAGGAAAAAAACATGGCGGATAGCGTTGGAGAAAAGTAAAGAAGACGAGAATTCAAGTTTAGCAACGAATATAATCAAAAATTCACGAAGAAAGAGAATGGTATTTCCGAATAGGAACGGATATTTTGCACTTCGAAATGGAATGGATGTTTTGCAACTAATCATAGTAAAGCCTACAAAACTAGTATGCAAGTAAGCGGGTAAGAAAAATATTTGTTAAAACATCGAGAAAGAATGAATCATTATTATGACAAGGTGCTTGTGCTGGGGAAAGCATTAGAAAATAATTTAGTCAGTCATACACTGATTTAAAAATACATAAGCAGGGGAACTTCTGTTCCATTTCAAAATCCTGGAAATTACAGTGGAGTCAGTATAAATGCGACATAATTTAAATTATTTATAAATAAATATGTGATGCACAAAAATACGTGCTGTCACTAACATTTTCAAATAATTTCGTTAATGAAGTAAAACATATATGTAAAATATTAAAATTTTACTCATTCTTCACAAAGTTAACTAATATTTTTGGCTTGTCAGCTTAAAAAAAATAAATCATAAGATTATTTTTTCTGAGGGGGAGAGGGAGGTTTAAATTCCGTTAAAAGCTCTAACAACTGAAAGTTAAGTATGAACAGCAAAACGTTTTAAAGTACACAATAGCTTTTCATTTTGTCTTGCAGGTACTACGTTAGAACCTGAAATACGCATATGAACCGAAGTTGACGATGAGGAATTTCTAGCAGGAAGAGAAAGATTCATGGAATCTACAGAATTTCGGAATAAGTTCTACAATTATTTCAGAAATTTTCATATAAATTTTTACCGATAATAATATTTATAGGATTTATAAGATAATATGTCTGAGTTTCTGGCTCTTCATCGATTCTCGAAGGAATTTTGAATGTATCTTCAAATTTTATTTTCCGTCAATTTTGACGTCAATTGGTAAAATTGCATTTTAGAGTAAATCTCATATCTCCCCTTCTTATTGTCCGATTTTTTCCAGAATTGATTTATATTTCTGAATTTCTATCCCTGATTCCAGAAGGAATTTTGAATGTATCTTCAAATTATTTCATTTTTGGAGAATTTAGACCCAAATTGGCAAAAAATGCATTTTATACTAAAATTCATATATACTGTTCTAACTGTTCGATTTCTTTCAGAATTGCTTTATATGTCTGAATTTCTAGCCCCTAATCTACCAACCACAGTCCTATAAATCTTTACCAATAACGTCTCGAGAGGGATTGATTGACTCCAAAACTTCATTCATATTTTGTTTAGTGAGAAAAAATATCTCACAGTCTGCCCACCATCTAAGCTATAAACATTCAAGTTATGTTCTTATTCCATCATAATATCACCAACATAATTAATATGCGAATGATATATTTGTGTTAAAACAAAGTTTGAGAAAGGTAATGAGATTGCATATCATGAATACAAAAATTCCGGGTTTGAGAAAGTGAAATATCTGAAACTCCGGGCATATTCAGATTGCAAGTACTCATGTTGAAGAAAGTTCCAAATTAATAAATGGAAAGATATTTCGGATTTTGATTATATTTATTTGAGAGTTCTAAATGGATTAACAGATTCATGCACAATTCTGTTATTAATTTATAAAACTCCTTTGAAATGCTTGTGAAACTTCTGTAAACTTTCATTTTAATACTTATGTAAAGAAACAAATTAATCATATAAATATCGTAAAAAGTCGCAATCTTTACTAATCAAGCCAATTCACACGACGTGACAGTCAGTCACACGGCAAACGTCGTGTTTAGTAGCATCTAACATATAACTGCATTATGTCTAAAAGCATTAGACAATTAGAAGTGTGCCGATTTTATTTTAAACTGCAAGATGCGTAATAGAACTTATTTCATATAGTTCATACTAGTGCTAGACTTAACACGATAGATGCGCAAAGAAACAAATTAATCATATAAATATTGTAAAAAAGTCGAAACTTTTATTAATCAAGTCAATTCAAATGACGTGAAAGTCAGTCACACGACAAACGTCGTGTCTAGTAGCATTTTAGCACTCAATAGCATGTTATCTAAAATCATCAGACGATTTTCTTTTAAACTGCAAGATGCGCAATAGATTCCCAAATTAAACTGATGCATCGCAATCACCATCTTTATCGAATATCACTCCATCAAGATAATCACAGTAAAAATCGAAACTATATAATTTTTTTATCGTAAAACATGAACAATATTTAATAATAGGGCAGAATTTGTATATGAAGAGAGCATTCATAAAAAGATAAAAACAGCTACTAAATAAAATATGAAAATGCATAAAATGAAAAATGAATAAAATTATGAAAAATGAATAATATCTAAACATAAAAATAGTGTAAAATATTCTGATTTTACTATTAAAATTATTTTTTCGGGAAAAAATTTATTCTCTGCATGAGAGAAATATGGTTTTAACGAGAGTGAAGGATGATAAGTCACCAGCAGCCATTGTTTCTATAAACACGCACATCATTCAATAGAGAGGAATATGTTGCGCTTGCAAATATGATGCACTTTAAAATATGAAATTTGGAATCTCCGTTAAAAGGAACCATCTTGAAGTATTAACAACAATTAACAAAGGAACCAAGTATTGAATAGCATTTAACACGAAAAAAAAAAACACATTTATCTGAAAGTCCTCTCTTTTCTTCTTCATCTTCACAGTTTAAAATATGGGATAAGCAGTTTGTGCTAATGAAGTTCGACTGTTCTGAACAGATTCATCTGAATTCATCATCTATTTATGCCATTTATTGTTTTGAAACTCAGTACTCTGAATCCACGAAGGCTAATGGAGACATTTCATGTGCACGTAATACATGTCAAGTACCGATTTAATTCTGGAATCCAATTTGCAACTTGCAAGAGGGAAAAAGACATGAAATCACAGCACCGAGTAAGAAAATGTGGGGGGATGCATTAGGTGGAATGCTCAGAAAAGTTTATCATGTGATTATGACGTCACATTAATTGACTCTAAAAACCCGATAGCTTTTACGAATGCCCAAAAGAATCCTCAGTGTTAAGAAACTACACCACTTTAAACCAATAATTTGATCTGATTATCCTACGCTTCTTTGTCTACTTTTCAGAAAGTTCTCTTTCCAATCACTCAGGGACTGAACTTAATACTTTTTTTCTTGCTGTTTGTTAATTTAAGTCGGAAATAATTTCAAGTTAAGTGAATTTTTTTGTTGTTCACAACATTTAATCAGAATTGAGCAATTTTACATGAGATGCATTCACTCGAAGACACTAGGCATTGATTCTGAGCAAACCAATTTCACTTGAGAGAAGTTGGATTGCTCTGCTTCAGAATTTTTTGGATTCATTTTCTAATATTACATTCTCATTTTCCGTTTAAAATTCTACATTCAATGCTTAAAAGAGAACTTTTGACTCAAGAAGCATTAATTTTCCCTACACCTTTCACAAATACTCAAACGAATATCCGATTTCCAGAAAAGCCCACCAATTTAACCAACAATACCAGCAGACTATTCTACCTCATTGTCTACTTGCGAAAGTTCTCTTCCGAAACCACCTAGGGAACGAACAAACAAATATTGGATTTTTCCATTCACTTTCTGGAAAAGCGAGTTCGTCTGTCTTTCCAGCGAGTTTTTCCTTCATTACTTTCCTATCATAAAGAGGAGTTGTTGCATCGTGGATGTTCCTGAGCGTGTTCTCCCTTTCCCATTGAGAGAGGCATCATTCTTTCATGTGGCAAGGAGCCATTGAGACCCGGAGCTGGGGCTCCCCATTTGATGGGGCTTTTCCAGGAGGAGCCACGGCAATCAATAACCGTCCGGCAGAGAAGGGTGAAATACGACAGGCTTTGCAGCCTATATATAGAAAATGGGGCACCCCCCAGCACACGCCCCCAGTCCTACAGCCCTTCGTTCGAGAAAAGAAAATCAAATTGTATCACACTCTTCTTTTCTTATTTCTTCGGTTATTTTATTCCCAGTTTTTGCTTTCTTTTGTTTTTAGGTGGCTACCTCGGCGTTGGAAGTTGTTACATTTTATTTCGTCGAACTTCGCATCGCGTAAAGGTGTTAGATTAAAAGTGATGAAAATTTTCCCGACAGTTTTTTGTTGTCAGATTTGGTTTGATATTTGAAATGTGGATATAAGCTTAGTTATTGTGTTTAAGATGTCAGAAGTGCTATTAAGTGAGTTTGAAGATATTATTGCTTTCGTATTATTTTAAAAGTAAAAATTATATACCATGATTATGTATACTTGGTTTTTCAGGTTTTATTTAATATACAGAGGCGGATATCAGACAAGGTGCACCAAGTTCTGGCATGGAACTCGAAACAGAAAGAAAAAAAAATAAATAAAAAAAACTTATTTCATTACTTTTCTTAGTATAGACTGAAAGCTGTAGGATTCTAACATATGTCTAGAAGGTTTCTTAAATTAATATCCATCCAATTAATCGCAATGCAATCCTCCAATTTCTTCCAGACGGACTTAATTTGAATTTTTGTTTATCACACATGCTCCAACCTAAGTTCTAAGGCATGCATACTCCAGTTGTAAAGCTGACTACCTTAATTTGTACATGCCGGATGAATTTAAATATCATCAATAATGTGAAATTACTAATCAAAATGGCTATCAAAGCCATTCAACCGAAATCAGTCTCGGCAAATTATATATCTGCTGACAAATATCAAACAACCTAAATGAAAATTTTTCACTTAATGGTTTTTAATAAATTACTGCTGGGCATTAAAATCTCAGATTTAACCTGTCTTAAAATATAAGATTAAAGCAGTGAAGAGCGCAAGATTTCCCATTTATTTATGAAAAAAGGTAATAAAATTCGATCTCAACTTTCCCCAAGCGTTTGCTTGACACACGCTCTGGTGAGCCGCTAGGTTGAACACGTTACAATTCTTTATTTGTCGCTCACGCATTTTTGCAAACTCCATTTACTCTTTAACCAAACCAGCTGACTGCGATGTCTTGGTGCCACAGTCTCAATTTCGGGACTGGAGGGTTGAGAGTTCGAGACCAATTTCTATCAAATATCTGCTGCAAGGTTAATCCGCCAGGGTCAAATGTCTTCCCGCTGGTCTGACGGGGGAGTTTGGAGAGGGGGTGGCGGGACAAATGTTGTCCTCGTCATCCAAACCACGGTTAAAAGTTATTATGTCCATCCCAAAATAGCCCTCGGGTTATTTCGAAGCGTGATCGTAATATATAATGATAACCAAAATGTCATCATTTTGGAGTATGATAAAAAAAAGTCATTAAATGAATTTTTAAAACAGAATTTTGCAAACAGCCACAAATGCTATTTGTGAGAATTCGAGAGATTTTTTATTTTAATACGATTTTATTATAATCTTTATTTCTTAAATACTGACACACTCTTAAATTAATTATTTAAAAGCAGATGAACTATTTTCATTTAATCATTGAGACATTAAAAATTTACAGCTTTGCAAAATACGCTATATTTTTTCCGTCTGGTTTTATTTAAAAGTTATATTATATATAATAAAACGCTAGACAATGTCTGGGTTTTAAACAAAGTTTAAAATGTTAAAATAATGTGAAAGAGGTATTTACTCTACTTTTGAAAATAAATTTTTAACAAGGCAGAATGTTTTATAAAAGTTCGTTTGTTATGACTACTTCGAAGTTAGTCTATTTTTAACTTTTAGCGCATAAAAAATTAAGAGCTTCAGGTAATTTTAAAAGAAAATATTTCAAGAATTTATTACAAATATGATCACTTGAAATGCAAGTTTAGTGACAGAAGAATTGATTCAGCTGTATTGTTTAGGAAAGGTTTACCGAAAACATTTTCTAACGTTTATAGAGATCATTCAGAATCTTATCAATTATTTTAACACTTTTAAAAGCATCAAACCATCAAAACTTTCAGAAGAAAAAACATTTGACAGAATATGAATTAAAATAAATTTAATAAAATTTAATAAAACCACAATTTTATTAGTGTACTAAAAAAGTACAATTTTTTTCAATTATTTTCCACCTTTCCAGTTTTTAAGTTACGAATAATTCATATAAATGATATGGAATTTTGTAATCAATTTTTTTCTAAAATTCTCTACCAGGTGTTGCCGCTCGAACGGAATCAAACTTTAACAAAATAATCGATAAATTGCCAATTAAATTATGAAAATGTTACAATTCCATCATGAACACACAAGTGTATTAAAGTTAAATCCTCTGGCACATCAGGAAGAGAGGGAAAATTAGATTACAAAATTCCGTCTTTACAAACATGAAACAAGTAACGTTAAATGCAAGTGTGTAAAAACGCGCAAACGCAAATGTCTTGATAAATAAACAACGTTTATTTTTCGAGACATTAATTATACTTTTCTTATTTACTAGAAACGCAGTTTCTTCAGCATTTCTGTGTCTTGCCGGAAATTTTTTGTTTTGAATTCATATGGTGAAAATCCCTTTCATGTGCGAGCATGTTCACTTTCTTTTTAGACAACTTATATTCCAATCGCATTCCAAAAGAACAACATGCCTGACCTTGACAATTAGAACAATTGGAAGCAGCGTGATTTAAGAGCTTGGACGATTAACTGTACATTCAGGTAAAATTTCACACCTACACCGGCACACGAAATCCATTTATGTTTCCTAAATGCTCGATTTTTTTTTCATTCTTTAATTCCCACAGACAGGCCTAGCAGCATTCAGGTAGTTTCAAAGCACGGTTACTCGTATTTCGTAATAGCCTTCTGATGTTACGCATTTGCATAATGACTGCGTTAATCTTTGAACACTTGTCGATTGCATAATGGCCGAGGAAGCGCATAGAATTCCAATGAAAAGATTGGTAAGTCACCAGAGGTTTGTCGCTCAGCAACAACAGGAGAATAATGGATGCAGTTTCTGTAATTGTTTTCAGCTGTTTCTCTTTCATGATTTATAATTTGTGAATTATTCCTTCTTATACCTACAATTTCGTCAATACTTGTTCAAAATTTTTATTAATTGATTGGCATCAATAAAGTTTTCTCCTAAAGACTGGTTTGCAAAATTCAATATTGCGTTTAAAAAAACTGTAAAATCCGTTTTTCCTACTCAATATCATTAGTAAGAAATTTTTGTGCCAATTATTTTCTACTAAAAACAACTATTATTGTATTCAAGTATTAAAAGGAAAAAATCCAAGAAATGATTTTTTTGTTAATATACGCAAACATATAAAGGAAGACAATTTTGTCCGGTTCCCACGAATGTAATTATCAGATAATAAGATTTTTGAACTCTTAACACTTCATTTTAACCATTCATCATTATAAGTCGTTGCTCATGGATTTTTTTTTCAACCATCGAAAATGATTACTTCAAGAATTTAAAATACTAGTAGTTATAAAGGAGAACAAAATAGGTCAAATTTAAAAGATTTTTCAAAGTTACTGAGGCCCAAAACTCAGAAAATGGATTTCCTGATAATACAACAAGCAAATAAAAGGTTAAAACTTTCCTCGTCTTGCAGGAGTGATATGATCAAATATTAAAATTTTCGAACTCATAACATTTCAATTCATTCTGCGAACTATCAGAGCAAGATACATCAAATTAAATGTAAAAGAATAATGCAGCATCAACAGAAACACGGATATGCACGTTTTCAAAACGCCAAGGAAATCAGATCGAAAGATGTGAAACAAAAACTAATTTTAAGACACCACCCAAACATGTAGAATTTTCACGTTACTATGAAATACGAATCTAAAAGAATGTTAGTTTTTTCAGGTTATTTTGGTTGGGTTCACTGGTTCTTGCCGCAATAAACTCAACCAATATTTTTCCAGAAATAAATCAATATTCTTTCAGAAATAATCAATATACTTTCAGAAATAAATCAATATTCTTTCAGAAATAAATCAGTATTCTTTCAGGAAGAAACAACATTCTTTCAGAAATAAATCAATATTCTTCCAGAAATAAACAACATTCTTTCTGAAATAAATCAGTATCTTCCAGAAATAAACAACATTCTTTCAGAAATAAATCAATATTCTTTCAGAAATAATCAATATACTTTCAGATATAAACCAATTTAATAAGTCTTCGAATTCAATAACACTCCATTTGTGGTGACTTTCCTCTGCACTTTGTTTCTTTCATCTTACCATGGACACTGAGCGATATCTCTTTCTTGAGACCACTCCCGATGTCGTTGGTTGCGTGACACTCGTACCTTCCTGCGTCTTCTGGCTTCACGTCGCTAATAATGAGAGATCCATTGTCTCCCAAGTGGTGGCGGGCTTTTGATTTCAGCGTTACCGGTTCATCACCTGAAAGAGAAACAAGTTCAATTAATCTGATAGAAAACTATAAAGAAACACATTAGATAAAGCAGATAACTAATATAAGTAATGCGTGGGCATTAAAATGCAAAAGCATTTGGATAATTTGGTCAATCGCATTCTGGAATGAATTTAATATTGATTGAGGCTCTCTTTCCATATCCTTCCGCCCAAAACAAATTTCCTTAGAGCTCCAACATCGAGAATTGTCACGCAAGAAACAAATTTGCTAAGCGGTAATTCACAAGAAAGGTATTATTCAAGCATTTCTTCAGAGATTCTGTGTGCTTTATAAAACGAGTTTGAGTAATATTTCCTAACCTTTTATATTTTCCAATTTCCTATGCAAATGTAAAAGCAACTTGCATGTTCTGTATGTGCAGCTAATATCGATTTAATATTAATCGAACAATGAAAACATATATACTTCTATACCTTTTCTTTTATTATTTGACAAACTCGGTGAAGCATACAAAAAATAATTATAATAAAATGTAAGAAAGTAAGGAAATGAAAACAATTTTGAAAATTGTTTTCATTCCTTATTCGTATGCTTATGGATATTCTATAGCTGTGCTCCCTACCATTCAAAACAATCCTTTTCTTCTATGCACTAGTGACCTATTGCGTTAAAGCATTGCCACGGCTAAGAACCATGAACTGTAGGAAGTTGGCTACGCGTTTTATTCTGTAGCTTATCTCGGTAAACAGCATTATTCAAGAGCTGGTAGACCGATATGCGATATAGCAATGAATTGTTCGCTACAATATGGCTGGCTGTTGGAGGTTTTCCTCCAAGTTAAACATAATTCATGAAGGAAAACTGCCCTCATGTATTGAAATTAAGTCAGACTTTTACTTCAGATTTCCGATGCTACCTAGAGGCTGTTAGAGGTGGATTTCATCGACAGAATATATGCCGCACTTTTTCTTTATCGTGAGTCCTCGACTCGTGAACTAGTCAAGATAAGCTAGAAACGAAGTGGGATTAGAACCATTGCAATCGTTTCCCGCCATTTTATCAAGATTCCCAATGACACAATGAGATCCAATGACAAAGAAATATTCCGTGTATTTGAATCTATAAACTCAGCAACTCCACGTAGAATTCAAGTGTCTTGATGTAATTTCTGCAAGATTGGAACATCCTTTCAAAGGTGATAGCTGAAAAACGTATTATAAATTTTGCTATAAGAGACCTGCCAAGGTCAACCCCAGAAGGCCTGTTCTAAACTTCGGATCAAAGTCTAAGTCCCAAATCCTTCTGGTTATTAGTTTAAGTAAACTTCTATTATTTGGACTAGTATTAATCTGAAAACTTCGATAAATGTTTCATCAAGCAAAAATTATTTTAGATTACAAAAAGAGTTCCAAAACACCCAAATATTCATTCGTTTTCTCATCTAAATGACAAATACATAACTTTTTTCATATTCTACTTCCTTCATAGGTTTCGAAAAATTTCGAAATTGTCTCCTACGTCAAATTATCAGTACAGATGCTGGAGAAAAGAGGTTTTTTTATAACTTTGCAGATAAAGTGCTCTTCCTAAGTCTGTTATAAGTTTCACAAAAGCATTCAAGTTAGAAGGGTCTGCCTATAATCCGGCCCCTTCAGTAATCCGGCATTTTCATAAGGACGAATGAGGAGCGAGTTAAAGGGAAAACAAGTAATTGCATGCGGTTGTCAGCGATCTTAGAGCAACGTAAATAATTGGTTGCTCCTCAGGATTTCAATTATAGTTTGTAATATTTATTATATATAGTATAACTTTCTGTATAATTTTGTATATTTTGTGCAATAAACATAGGTTTTACTACTAAAATGCGTTTTAAAAAAACGAAACTCCTCTAATCCAGCGCTTTCTTAATCCGGCAGTTCTTCGCTCTGATATCTGCCGGATTACTAAGAAACTACTGTACCTTAGTATTCAAAGCGATAAATATTCTATTAAGTTTTCAAAACAAGTCATAAACAAAGGAAGTTATTTATTTCCCTAAAAGTAAAAACTCAAAGTATCCCTTATTTATTTTCATTCCATATTCAGAAGAGGAAAAAAGACTCATCAACTGTCTCGAAGCCACTGCAAGAGAGAAAGTTATCCGCCTCGAAATAAAGACTGATCATATCCCGGGCATAAATCAGGGACGTTGCGGTCTAGAGATGCGGTTAGAAAGATGCCGGTTTCCGTACAAATCAGAAAATAGCGAGTCCTTGTCAGCCATACATCTACGTCAATAGCTAAGTGCGTCTGCAATACATCACACTTCAGAACAGCGAAAAAGGCGAAGGAATCTCTACTCCCGTAGGATCTGGAAGTTGAAAGATGATGACAAAATGTTCGAGGAGGAATTTTGTTTTTCCCTCTTCCATCGGATACTTCAGACATCTTTGGATCTTCTTTCACAAGTTAATGATTGTGAATTAATGTCATATTTAGCGGGCTTAAATTGTTTATCATTATTATAGAACGGAATTAGGAAAGGTTCCTCAAGGTTAGTGGATTAATGCATCCAAAAGCGTTGATCCTATTTTCTCATTGCAAAATTTCGGAAGGGATTCTTATTTAGAAAGGTATCCATAACTTGTTTAAAGTGACTTATGAGATACGGAAGAATTCCATCCCCAGAATTCCATTCTTCCCACAAAGACATAAATAAGAAAGCGTGTGAAATTTCTTTAGTACTAAACGATACCAAATTTAAAACATTCTTCTAAACCACAACCCACGCCGACCGACTCATCTTTAAGGTTTAGAGCAGGGATGGGGAGTTTGCGAGTTTCTTGCGTTTCTTATGGGGCCTTAACCATTATTCACAATTTGCAGTGAAGTAATATAATTGTCTGTATTTTAATAATAATTACAGAACAATAACTCTTAAGATTCTGCTCGTGCGACCGCTTGCCCAACTAGCGAAAATTAACGAGGCCTTTCAGTGCAAAAAGCTACCCCACCCCTGGTTTAGAGCCTTCTAGAACCGGTGGCAAAAACATTCTTATAATTTAATTTACGTATATCAGTTGAGTTATTGATATTAATGCCATTCATAACATACTAAAATGTATATAAAACCTATATTTGAGTAAGGCGCCCACAGCTATTCTCTTGTCACTCTAATGTGTTATCACTAATATCAAATATTTTTCGTTTCTTCGCTTCCCGCTAGATAATTACATTAAAAAATCGTCAAGAGTGCGCCACTCAAACTCTCTATTTTACTTTATATTTTTTCGCTCTGAGATTCACTTTAATTTACGTCATATACATCGATCTTATCATGTGGCGGACGGTGGATATCATAGGGATGGGGAACCTATGCCTTACCAGTTATTTACAATTTGCACTGAAATATATAATTGTCTGTAATATGATAATACAGTAGAGTCTCCCTACAGCGAATTTCTCCCTATAACGAAATTTTTAATCCGAATGTTAAATAACATTCAAAATATTCTCCATATAAGGAAGTGGTTGTCTCCCTATAACGAATTTTTTCAGACCTTTATCTTTTCGATTTTTGTCATTTTTGAAGAAAGTTGCTAATTTTTGTGCAAACAAATCGCTCACACGTGCCTGTTTCTGGAACCACTCGCATTGTTCATTCCAGCGATAACACATAACAATAGAATGCTATGTGAAGGGTAATGCAGTTGTGGGGACCTGGGTTTCTACGGAGGGAACAACATTTCTACGGGTCAAGATTCCAAGAATCGGAATGGAGTGGGGGTGGAAACAGCAAATGGATGTGACAATACGCATTTTATGTTTATCCGTACTAGTACATATTACTCTCTAAATTGGTGAATTGTCTTCACTTTTGAGCATTTTGTTTATACAATAAAAATTAGTACAATTTTAACAAATTTATAATAAATATTACTTCATTTTTAATTGAAAGTCATAATTAAATATTTTTTAATTTCTCGCACATACTAAAAGGTTTGTAACATTTACTTAAATAACTGCAAAAATCTTTAATCTCCGTATAACGAAATTTTCTCTATAGCGAATTTTTCTACTGGAACCAAGCGATTTCGTTATAGGGAGATTCCACTGTAATTACAAAACAGTAAACCTTAAGATTCTGCTAGTGCGGCCTTTTGTACAACTGCCGAAATTTAATAAGGTATTCCAGTGCAAAATGGCTCCCCACCCCTGGCATATCATATTCAACTGAGAAATTACGTTTCTATTAATTACATTGTTGATTTAGAAAGATCATATGACTGCAATAAGAGAAACTTTTCTCAAGATGAGCAGTAGGAAAATTATTTTTAAGCTAAGTTAAATTCTTATTTCTGATCCATTACTTTCTGTCAAAGATAAATTCTCTCTGTACACAAAGTTGAAGTATAATAAATAGGAAAAAGTTGCCATACAACTTTATTTTTAAAACCAAGCACAGAAACACACTTCTTTGTTTTTGAAAGCATGCGGGGTGGTTATAACAGCTATTTGCTTACATATTGCCCACGAATGGACGGCTATAGACGTCGTTGGCGGCAACATGTTAAATATAAACCCACCCGTACCTTTTCAAAGAAATAACCTCACAACCTCTGTTACTTTCTCGCCTTTTGCTTTTGGCTTCCATACATCATACGGCACATATTCATTGCCTATACATGTTCCCTTTTGTGACAACCGGATTTTGATTTGAATTAGAAAAATACTTTAATCTTGGTTATTAGGTAAAGAACTAAAAAATTTTAGAAGGAAATTGATAAATGATCTTTTTTTCAAGCACGCTTTGGGTGCATGTACTATAGATCAATTCAGACAATATATTACAATAGGAAATATAGTTTATACTCAGGTTATAAAATGTTAGGTGAGAATTTCAGCAAAAAGTTTCTTACATTCATTTAATCTAAATATACAATACAATTTCAGAAATTTTAAGTTAAAATAATTTGAGAAATTTTGGCTTTATTTTAAGCAATTGCTGGATAACGAACTTTTGTGACTTGGTGATTCTGAGAAACACTTTCATAAAAACATCGAACAGAATTCAGAGTTTGAGAATTTTTCTTTCATTCAACTTTTTCAAAAATTTGACCTTGCACGAATTTCAAGACTGGACGATTTAGAAGAACAATTCCCCACGAAAACACTACAGAGAATTCAGTGCCAAAAATTTTATTTTTCTATATTTTGAAGAAATTTAAACTTAAAGAAAAGCAATTAGAGAGTAAAATACATTTTAGGCACAGTGGTTAGGGTAAGCTTTCTTATCACAGAAACAATCCTCGACTTAAAATCATATTTTAGCTACTTTTTATCACAACCTACACAACAAAACTGAACCAACGAACAAATAATGAAAGGACATGGCCAAAAGATAAGCGATTTTATCGTTCACGGACGAGACAAAAACAACTTGACGACACAGACAAACGGAACAAACTTGGAGTGACGCGTCTAGGGATTTCCTAAATAACAAAAAAGCTCCAAATTCGTCTCAAGAGAGCGCGATAAAGATCCAATTTCGTGTCAAATCTTCTTCTCATCTCTATTTAGTGAGATCTCGGCCCCACCTAGTTCTGAATAAGGTTATGAGGCACAAAAGCGATAGTACTCGAATGGAACACTCTCCAGAAGAGAGCTTCGAGAGTTCTTAGCGATGAGAGTGATAAAAAAACATATTTTGTCTTTTGCGCGAAGAAAAATCACAGGAAAGAGCCGAGTTCGATGCAATTGCAACTTTAGGTAAAACGAAGAATTGTGTACTGAATGCACGTTTTATTAAAGTCGTAATATTATGATTTCTCAATGGAATGATTATAAAAATACTGATAGGATAAACAGATGAAAACAACAGTCTCTTAAAAATTAAGTTCATTAAAATTAAAATATCTACAAAAATTAAATGAATCTAACAATTCAAAATTACATAAAGCTTTGGAAGATACAGAAGAGATAGATAATAAAGTATGAACAAAAACTGCTCGAGATAATTTCTAATCCTTACTCTATTACACACATTAGATAGTGACTGAGGTGTATTGACAGGTGATTTTAAAATTAGAAACCTTTTCATTGAAATAAAATTTCAAAAACTATACAATTGAAAGTTGTATCAATCCATTTGAACACCCTTAAGTGTTCTGGTAACAATCGTAGAAGCTTTTGTATTTAACTCATTTTTAAATGCTTCATTTTTTTTTATTGGGCTTTCCAAGATTTGACGACCTCAGTTAAATCAGGAAATATTTGAGCATGGATTCGCTCACATGAATGGTCTGTGCATTATTCAACATCAGAGAGGTACTGCTATTACATTTTTATTTTAAAGGTTGGGGGTTCCCGTATCAATTACTTTTCGTAGCTCTTTTGAGAGAGAGAGAGAGATCATTTTAAAGACATTTACTTAGTTACCGTCCACTAGTTTAGTTATATTAACGTCCCGTTTTGAAACAACGCAAGAGTTATTTTGGGACGGACCTCGTAATTTTGAACCGCGGCCAATGACGAGAACAACACTTGAGATGGCACCCCCTCTTCAAACTTCCGCACCACAGTAACGGGAGGATGTCTCTGAATCACTATAAATGATTTGACTTGCAACAGGCCATATACACGGCAGATTTTCAGTGGAATCGAGTTTCGAACCTGGAACCCTCTGGCCCGAAGCCGAGACCTTACCAATGGGCACCGCGGCCTCAACCGCCTACTAGAGATGGACGTTTGGACTATTTTCGAAAAACGAACAGTTTGTTTAAAATAAGTAACTGTTTTAAAAATGAAGGAACAAAGGATTGAATCCAGTGATCAGTATTTCCACTATTTTTAAAAAAGGAAACGAAATGTTAGTTTAAAATAATCTAATTTCTGAAAATACCTCATCTGTTATTTTCCCTGCCATTTCTTAACACACATTTGCAGTATTGTTCGTTATTAAGTTGGTCCATTTTATTACTATACTTTCATAAGTTTTGTCTTTTCTCTTACAGTGGCATAGCTAAAGGGGGAGGTTCGCCCCGGGCGGAAAAAACCAGACATACCGGAAACCAATTTTATAACTAAGATCAGTGACATTAGCTCAATCATTTTGTACATAAAAAAAGCTAATGCTACTGATTCGCATTTTTCGCCTTTTGTCGGTAAATTGTCGATATGTGAAAGGAAGACTAGTAGCGGACGCGCGATTTCGCACCCTATCGCATAGATCGAGGTCGTCAAGCGACGAATTACATTATTAGTAAACTATTTTTTTCCTGGAATTAAATTTTTTTTTAATTTTGAGGTTTTAATGACCTGTGAAACTTGAAAGGAAGGGCGGCATATTGCAAGTTCGCCCGGGCGGCAAAAGTTGTATCTACGCCACTGTCTCTTATTGAGAGGATTATAAATAACTGCAAAACGTTATTTATCCTTCCCTCCTGTATATTCTATGTACAGAAAATAATCTCACTGTAAGTTATAAAATGAAGATTTCGGTCCAATAAAAGTAGCTAAGTTAAGATGTGTTTTTGTCTTTCATTCTATAAAATATATTAAAACCCAGTAGGCTACATTTAAGGTAATTTTAATAGTATTAGCTGACAGCTCTTTAAAAAAAATCTACTATTCGTCACGAAATAGAAAACTAGTTGAAGTTCAGCCAATGTTTTTTTTCTCTCTCTCTCTTTTTACTTTCTCGTATACGAAGTATACAAAGAGAAAGTATTGTAATCGGCAAAAAATTCGAACTCGAGATTTCGACGAATCTCCACGTTTTAGACCTCCCTGAGTCCGAAAAACACAATTTTGGAATTATGTGTGTCGGTGTGTGTATCTGTGAACACGATAACTCGGAAACTATTAGAGCTACGGGGGATGAAATTTGGAATGTGGTTTTTAAACATAATTTGTAGGTTTCTATCAAATTTTGGACAAAATCCGTCAAAGGGAAGTCTGTCTGTCTGCATGTCCGAGGTCATACGAACGCTATAACTCAAAAACTTGAAGAGCCAGATGGATAAAATTTTATACACAGTTTTATCGTCATGAATGTAGGTCCGTATAAAATTTTGGGCCAAATCCGTCAAAGGGTTGTTTTCCATTGGAAGAAACCTTTTGTTTGATCATACTGAAAACAGTTAAGCATTTTCTTATCCACAACTACTACATTTCTTAAAATTTGATTATAAAATGATCTCATTGTCGTTCGATCTGTTACAGCTGGGGTTCCCAACCTTTTCCCCCTCTCGGACCCCTAAATTAATCTCTATAATTTATAATCCTACTGTCATATGCGCCCCCCCCCAACAATCCGTCTATACAAAGAAATTTTTATCAATAATCTTAAGGGCCTAGGCAAACATGAGCTAGTCAAATGACTGGAATAAATAACATTTGCGGGGCTTATTTTTGATTTCTCGTTTTATTCATTTTTACAATAGTATTAGTTCAACGTCAAAATAAATGAAATCAGTGTTGTAATAATTTCGCATTAACTTATAAAGGATAGCTAAAAATTACACTTCCTTCTGCTTTCTTTTTTCTTATTTTGAGGGTAGGTTTAGGGTCTCGCACAACTTTCACTTTTAATTTTCACACGAACTGGGGGAAACAAAATTCTGTAACATGTTTAATTCCTTATGTTTTCTTGTGTCCGCCATTACCGACTTTGAGTTCGCGTTCCCCCAATTGGTCCTTCGCGTACTCCCAAGGACACCCGTACCAAAGGTAGGTTGGGAACCTCTGTGTTACAGTCATAGAAAATGTTGAGAAGATAAAGCTGCAAAACTTACCGTCGACTTTCGTCCACGTTATTCTAGGTTTCGGGTGCCCCCGGACTTCGCAATCCAAGCTCACCCGACCTTCCAGACCGACGGAGGCATCTAGAGGTTCTTTAATCCACTTGGGAGGAGCTGGAAAGAGAAAACCATTAGTTTCCATCCTCTTATAAAATTCAGAAAAACTATGATTAGTATGATTAGTATAAAACATTGTTGAAAAAACACCTTGCATGATCATATGCAATACGGGACAGAAAAAGAATTCAAACATCTGATTTTTTAAAAGGAGGTTTGGGTTGAAATTTTAAACATAGAAGAATGTACGGAGCTTAGTTTAGCATTGTGTTACAATAAACAAAGAAAATAAATGTTGATTTATTTTTAGACATAAATAACCTTTTTCATGCATATACATCGATATGTTGCAATTCATCGAGAAGATTATGTAAAAAGATTATGTTGAGAGTTAGGAACTGAAAACTGCATATTGAAGTAATTTGATATATTTTTGTCAATCTCGGAGGGAACGTGCCACAGGAAATGATGCACTGATTTTGATAAAATAAACTTGATTACTCTTAAGAAGATCAGTTACTTAGCAGCTAATGTTAAAATAAATACCTAGATAAAAGGAAATTTCAAAATTTTTCAAAAAATAGTCGATTTTCGTCAATTTGTACGATTTTCGAGGCAGATGCGCGAGTGGAAGATATCAATGAATTTCCTCACTTTTTTTTCTCGTTTAATTTCTCACCCATTAGCAACTTTTCCGCGGTATAGCGACATGAAAAAAAAATTATATTTTTTTTCGGCCCACCCTAATATGAGCCTTCTCCTCCACTAAAGACCCATTCGACTTACGACCATAAAAAACAAATTCCAAAATAAAAAGTAATTTCAGGTTGTATTTTTGTTTACGGAAAACGAGTTTTCTGTTTTGTTTATTTGTGGTAATGTAGAACTTCCGCTATACCGACCGACTTCCGATGTAATGTTTCGTTAATGGGAATCCTCAAAATTTCAACACTCTGTTTGAAGATGTTAATTAAGTTTTTTTAATGTTATGGCTTAAGGATATTTTGAAAATATTAAATATGGTGTTCCTATTTCTGTAGCTCTCAAAGTTTACTTAAAATGAGAGCCTCATTTTGTGGAAAGGCTGCCATAATTGTTCTTTATCACTCTTTTTGGCGACATTTAATGCCTGTTTGGCGGTTAAATTTTTAACCAAACGATTTAGATAATCACGGGCAGTCGAATTTTTAATCAGGTGATTTAGCTAATTACAATCCTTCCATTTGGAATTTAGACGTTTTAAGAGCCGTTTATTGCCGTTTTTAATAAAAAGAATTAAACGAACTCAAAGAACACAGAATTCAACGCTTTGTGAACTAAGGAAAGAGGTGATTTGAAGTTGGCACTTGATACAGTATCCAAATGGATTTGGCGATTGCCTAAATCGGAGGGTTACCGAAGGGTAAACATAGTCTTTGAAACCATATAAACAAAACAGAAAGCTCGTCCACAGTACTAAAAACAATGAAGTTTATATTTTGTGTTTTTCACATTATGTTCAATAATTATACGTACATTGAAATTGAATTTTTGTGTTTTATGTAAATTTTTTAAAAACCCGTTTGAATGAAAATGGTATTGAAAAATATAAATCAGACTTACGAGCTATCAGTCGGAACAGAACTCGGTCGTAAATCAAGGAGGTGTAGTTTACTTAATGTATGATCACTACAGGATGGCATAAACACATTAGAGAAGATGGATAGAAATGCTTAGTTTAGAAATATTTTCACCTAAATATTTCGGTGACCAATAAAAGCAATTTATTTCTTATGGCTTGCACCGTAGATGAGAAGAAGCTATAAGAATTGCGAGTTAAACGAAAGCTATATAAATGAATTCAATTAAACCATATAACTGCGTTTTTGATGTGTCAATCACTACTAAAATAAAATAAAAGCATTATATTTTTAATATATTTAGTGATACTCTTGATGTGAGTATTAACGAAGATGCTTTTTATGGCATTAAAAAGATGTGAGACACTTATGCAAAACAAAAATAAATCTCGAAATTATCAGTTGAAAAAGATTGTGAAAAGGCCCATTAAATGCATGACAAACCACCAAGATTTGGTGTAGAAAGGACTGCAGGTTTTTTTTCTCTACCGAGCTCTTAACAGGAAAGCTTTAATTCTAACCACCCGGTGTATCTTTTAAACATTTATCAAATGTTTATCGGCAAATAAAAAAAGAAAATCTGGAATCCCGTATGTGGGTAGTGCAGAAAGCAATATCTTTTATTCAACATAATGAGATTTCCTTCAAATGTCGATATAACAATTTGTACAGTGTTTGTTTCTTTCTTCTTTTCGATAAAGGTTCAATGAAATTCCCAGACTTGTTTTACCAGGTTTGATGAAAGATTCAAACGGCAATTAAATTCGAACATCTTTGCTAGTGTCAAGTTGCAAGAAACAGATTGTATCAGGTGACAAGTCCTGCTGTTGCCATTTTGAACGAACTAGAAGGAGAACCGTGCATTTAAGACGTGTGCTACAAGTAATGTGTCTATTATGAAGCTCAGGAAAGTTAAGGAACATCAGACTCTGTAGTGCCCATTGAGATTTTGTCACAAAAAACCCACATATTAAGAGAGAAATCGAGAAAAGATTATGGAAGTTCTTGTGATAATGCGCGTCTTCGAGTGTCACGTATTTCAAGCGAAACATTCTCTAAACCTCACTGGGAATTGTTGGAATGGCACAGCTTTGATATAAGGCATCACTGGCGATATTTCGTTATTTCGGCGACTTTCTGGTTAAATTTAAGTTTAAGGTACGGAAATTCTTGTTTTTGGGAATTAAAAAAAAAAAAACCTAGATTCGTAACATTCAATAAAAAAGCGAAGCTACGAGGTTCCCGCTGTGATGAAAGCGAAGCCGCTGATATTTTTTTAAGTTAAAAAATTTGCCCGGAACGCGTACGCAAGAGAGCACTAAAATGTTCAACAAAACAGTCGCCATGTTTGTTTAGGCAACACAACTGACGCCATGTTTGTTCACACAACAAAAAAGTCGCAAAAATAACGAAATATCGCCAGTAATGCCGTATATCAAAGCTGTTCCGTTGAAATATCCATTCTGTCGCCGAGAGAGGGATGCCAGCTCAGGTGTAGTCCTCGTTATCTAACCACGGTTCAAACCAACGAGGCTCATTCCAAAATATCCCTAGTGCAGCTTCAAAACACGACATTTATATAATTAAACTAGCCAGTGACCGTTTTTGCACTGAAATGGCTCACTAAATTTCGGTAGTCGAGCAAAAGACCGCACGAGTAGAATCTTAAGGGTTATTGTTCTGTAATTATTATTATATAACAGATAATCATGCATTTCAATGATAATTGTAAAAAACTGGTAAAGCCGCAGGTTTCCCATCCGTGGTTTTGACTATGTCCGTGAGATTTTCCTCTGCTTAGACCACTGGAAATAAGTTTGAAATTACGCTTCGGATTTGATGAAATTACGCTGTCAAGAATTTCAATGTTTGGGGTGTGGTCATGAATGACAATAATTTCAACAGTCAATGGAATAAATAACACGAAGTGGGGGTAATTATTATTTGACAAATACTGTCAAAACTTTTATAAGACTTGATACATTTGAACGAATTCTGTTAATGATTTCATACAGAAATAATCTTATAGGATTTATGGTCATTGAAAAATATGTTTCAAAATTTCTAGAAAAATAGTAAACAGAGTAGAGGGCAAACTCAAAAATTTTTATGCTGAAATATTTGATCAAAAGACATAATGACATTAATTTGTTGCAAAAATAAATACATACAAAAAGAGTTTCTATTTCAAATCGATAAAAGCATAAGATTCTTAAGACAAAATCGAAAATGCGTTTAGTTCAGTATTTAGTTAACATGGTACATTCTAGATGGTTAAAGGGTTTTTTTTAAATTTTTCTTCATGTACAATGGTTAAATTTAATTGATGTCACTTATATCAACTTCAAATTAAAATGTTTATTTTTATTACAACAGCCATTTAAACAATTACTCAAATTTTACTTCTCTAAAAAAAACAGTAGTAAATATTCTTTTCCAGATATATGAAACGACCTTGACAGGAACTGTTACCAAACATTTCCTGCACGTGCAACAAATACGAGGAAAAGTTTTTCTATCGCAAGGGGAATAAATAGAAAGTTCATCCAACAACGGCTTCTTGAGCAATCAGACGAATTGTCACCCTTCAGGGCAATCTTAAAACTGCTCCACATAAGCAGGAAATGAATAATCACGACAAAAACGCCTCTTCCTTCACAGAGGAAAACGTGGCATCCATTAAAAGAAAAGAAGTGAAAAAAAGAAACTAAGGAGAAAAAAATATATCAGCTAAATAAACCTAGATGGCCTGGATTGAGCTACATTAAATGAAGCAAATTAACAAGCTAATGAAAGAAATCTAGCGTTTTCCGTTAGACTTCTCTTAGGTTTTAAAATTGTGGCAAAAGAAATTCTTGCATTCTTTGCTGAACTTATCATGTTTGGTCTGAAATAATTTTTAATTACAGTTTTTGGCTTTAGACTTATTCGAATTCAAGCATTATATTTCAAGTTCATTATAGTTCACATTTTACGCAGATTTTGACAACGCTGTATTAACGTCACTCGTCAAATTATATGGATCTACTGAGATACGATTTCTACGTTCCCGAGGCAAGAAGCTACAAACCGGAGGCGTAGCAAGAATAAAAAGAATAAGAATAGTAAGCATATAGCAAGAATAATAAGAGGTAAAGAGTTAATTACAGTAATACCCCGGTTAACCGAACTCGGGTTAACCGAAGCCCGGGTTATCCGAAATGCCTCTGAAATAGCAAATCTCAAAAATCCGTATTGCACGGAAATAATCGCGAAGACGAGGCACTTTGAAACTTTATTCCCACTTTTTTTTTCTTTTAAGCCTCTCTAAAAAGGTCAGTGACTAATTTTAGAAAGCTAAAATTAAAAGTAATGGGTATTAATAATATTTATTACGATACTATTTACCTGTGCCTGGCAGGCGCATTGCTCCCAAATTCGCAGGTGCGAATATTGGGCCCAACAGAGGGTTACTTTAAGAACATAAGCATAGTTTATGAAGATAGTTTTGAATTCGTTTTACACTCATAATGTTTCAGAATTATAAACTGCAATTAGATACAAAATAGTAACACATTTTCATGACTTAACCGAAAAAATCGTTATCCGCAACGGCTCCCACCCCTCTTTAGTTCGGTTAACCGTGGTTGTACTTTATTTTTATCCTTTCTTTTCATATTAAACATAAAAACTAAAGCAACTCTTTGTGGATTTCCCCACGATTGGCGCCTTTTGCGCCAAGTCCCTATGTCATTAGTATGCACTTCTATTAATTTAACCAAAAAAGGTATTGATGATATAATAACAGTTGGGAAAGCTCTTGGTTCTGAGGAGTAGATTGGAAATTTATTTCTGAATTACTGGAATCGCATTCGAAAGGCCGAAATTAAAAAGATCTATAAATAGAATCAAGCGGCATAAGTAGGCATATGCAAAGGGAGAGGGGAAAAAGCTTAAAAAAACCTACCAGAATTGTTTTTAACATTTGAGAATGCAAAAATAAATAAATAAAGTAAGAGGTAAATACAAGTGTAGGAACATTCGTCGGGGTTTAAATAAGAAGAATTTTATGTTAATGAATAGATTGAACAAATATTTTTAATCAGTATTATTTTTATATCAAAAGTCTCAAAGATTAAATGAACCTGCCATGAAATGTGTAGATATAATATCAAGTTAAAAATGATGTTCAGAATTTTATATTTTACTATAATTATTGTAACTATTTTTATCAATTCTAAATTATGATGGATGTGGCTTTGATAGAAACTGAGCAATCGAGGATTCATTAACTGCATTGATCAAAGGAACGCTGCCATAAATATTTGCTTAAAGATATGCATTAGAAATAATAGAAGTAAAATAATAAAAAAAACCTAGGTAAAAGTACATCTCAACCAAATATACAAAATAATGCTAGTAAAATATTAAATGACGAAATTAAGATTTTAACAACTCACATCGCGTGGCTTCAAAATTTCTTGGAGATTTTCACATGGGAGAGTCTATAAAAATATAGGTTTATTTCTACTTTTCTAAGCTTATTTTTAGTTTACAAAGTTTTATTTCATACAGCATAAGAAAACCCAACAATCAGATTTACGGGAGCCTAACTCCAAAACAGTGGTTCTTTGTCTTTCACTTATCAATGGATAACCTTTAAAGATCCCTTTAAATTCGCAGATTTTTAAGACAAAACTTTCAAATTATCGATGTCACACGGAAAATTGGATAAAGGGAAGAGAGTATATTAAGTAATAAGTCATTTTTAACGCCATCATTATTTTGCAAATGCCTTAATGAATGTTATCTGCAAAATATATCTTGCACGTGAAGAGTCATCATGCTGTAATTCGAAACTGCTGATAAGTATTTAGCACATGAATATTTAATAAAAGAGGAAGAATCATTCAAAAATTATACGAAAACATTTTGAAACACATAAATGTTTTCAATAGTGCATTAATATTCCTTAAATGTCTTAATTTCTTCGTTTGACATGAAATTTCCTTTGTGTCATCCTGCTAACTGCAAAAATCTACCAGGAAAAGTATTTCAAAGACATTAATTTGCGGAATTAAGTTTTATTCACGGAACGAGACATTTCCTCGTCTTAACTGTGAAGCATTTTAGATTTAGCATGTAATATTACAATCAAGGAAGCTATTGAAAGTTTCAAAAGAGTAGAATTTTCTCGAAAAAATTAAGAGAAAATGGGAAGATAGCAGCAATTTTGACTCCCACGAGAACGGAGGTGTGGCCTTACATTCTCAGTGGCTATTACATATTAGGATAAGTTGAGTATAAAATCATTAAATTAGTCTCAGTTATTCTTCTCACGATGTTAGAGTAAAAGAATTCTGTTCAGTGCAAAAGGGCTCCAATGTTTGAGTTATCGCAGAATATCAGATCACGAGAATCTTATTTTAATAACAAAGTAGAAATAATAACAAAGTAGAAAGTGCAAATCTATTATGGAAATGACCATAAAGAAGTTTTATTTGAAATTATATGGAAATCGATGACAGTGCTATGATAGAAGCATACATAGATAGGGTTACTATTAATTTTTTTTAGTTGAAATCCTGACACACCGGGGGCTCGAAGGGTCTTGGTGGGGGTAATGTATAGTTTAAAATTCTAAAAGCTGCCTACCAGTGACCCTCTTTCATAACACTAGCACAGAGTTTGAAGATGTGAAAAACAATTCAAGGCGTCAGAACTCAAAAAAAGATGCAATTTTTATTAATGTTTCGTAATGCAAAATTATAATAATGAAAAACTGAATTAAAATAAAACTGCCAAAACTTTTAATTTTCAGTTTGTACTGTGGTCTGGATAAGGAGGTTCATCCACTTTCTCATCAGCAATGGATGTAAACAATGCATTTTCCTTCATTGGCGGATTGATGTCTGCTTTGTCGAATACGTCAGATTTTCTCAATTACAACCGAATTTCTCTCTTGCAGCAGTCAGTGGTGCAAATCCGGACATTTTGAAGATCCGAACATGAGCTTGAAACCCGGATTGTCCGAATGAAATCCGGACGTATGGTAACCCTATACATAGTTCTTGTTATTCGTTTCTCACACATAAATAGTTTCTGTTCCACTGGAACATGCAGTTACTTTTTCGGACATGCATAGATCTGTGTAGCAGAAGTGCGATTTGCAAATTAACAACTAACTCCACTTTATTAAGCTGTTGTTGCTTTTTGGCCTACTTTACAGGCTCTCTAAGTAAGTGTAAAATTAATTAGCCTTGGAATCGGACAGTCACATTACACTCACAAACATTTATTATTTAAGGAGCCGGTACATCTTGTAATGTTGGTCATTCCATTGACCAAATTTTAACACACTTTCCGATATTATTTCATTCCGTTTAACTTTTTAACATTATTGATTAACATTTCAAAGTTTATAATTTCAATGTTTTCTTACAGGAGACACCTCACTCGAATCTGTTCGTCTCCCCCAGAAGCGTTGGCATTTTATTCTGGTGTATAATTCATATTTTATTTCAGATTGTAGTCATCTTAAATTTTATAATTTTCAAACTTTGTTTCATTTGACATGCACATTTTATGGTCTGTATTTTAACACGACTTTCATCTTATTGTTTGCATACATATCTTATTAATTTTTATGAAATAATTTTATACTTTTATATATGCCATTAAGTCTAAAATCTACCTTATCTATCATAAATTGGTCAAAACTTTAGTGTCTTTTTAGCGGATTCTTGTGAAAGAATCCAGATACAACAGTGAAAGATAAAAGAATAAGTGGAAACAGAAGTTTTGTGTATTATTATGAGGATCCAAAGTTAATGCAGATTTCATTATATTTCGTTACAGTGGTTAAATATCGTCATTAAATGCCAATAATCTTTCAATAATACAATTCTTTGACAAATTTCCAGATATTTTTTAAAAATATCTCTTTCTCATGTACTGTTTTTTAATTCTAAGTGTTTGGTAGACTAATTTGTTAAAGAGGCTTCATTCAGATATACTTGACAAGTTTGAAACTTAAAATTTTTGCGGTGGCCTATTTTTATTCAATCAGTTAATTATTTCACTATGAAATTTTAAAATAAAAACATTTTAATGAAGAATCAATATTCGCTTTGGAAATTAGTTTTAACTGAAAACACACACACACACACTCTCAACTCTTTTGCTACAAGATTTTTCAATCCACATGTTAAATACTTTTAAGTAGGGATGTAAGGAATATTCGACAACTATTCGGTACTCTTCCTATTCGGCCCTTTTGCCGAATATTCGGCCGAATAATTTCCTGATAATAATTTTTTTAAAAAAATGTGCTTTTCTATATAATTTAACAAAGAAATTTTGCAGTATTACATTTCCGTACATTATTATAAAAAAATCTATGTATTTAAATATGTTGCATATCATTTATTATTGTAAAGCCTGAAATTATAATATAAGAATAATAAATTATCAGCATTTTAGGAAAAAGTATGTTCCGTTTGTTTTCTTATATATTACCAGATTTAGAAAATAAATGATTGGGTAATTGGAAAAAAGATAATAATCTAGTGCAATCATACCTTTTTTCCAATCACCTCTTGAAATTTTCACTATATTGTGCTTGCAGGAGTTGAAAGATATTTTCTTGCGTAATTTGAAAATTTTGGACATTTTCCCATCAATTAATTGGGCACTCCATCCCAGCTATTAGACATTCTTTATCAAAATAACAACTTTCTTCTAATAATTTTAATTTATCCACTTAATTTTCTTCCGTGCTTGCCATTGACATGTTCTACAATGATCACTATTATTTCTTTGAAGCAATCCCAAAATGAAAAATGTTTGTCATTTCATATTATTGGAACTAACACTTTTTTAAATGTACAAATAATAAATTATCAATTTTATTAATCTTTAATTTTTTTTATTTAAATTTTGAGAAATATTTTATTTACAATCAAAAGTGAAATGTTTTTGAAGAGTTAATATTCGGCCAAATCGCTATTCGTTATATCCCCACTTTTAAGGATATATTATAAGTAAATAAAGTAAAGGATCATGCATCAGGAGCAGCTTCAAACTCACTTGAAATTACTAAATACTACAGCTCAAGACAGAATACTAATATCAAGTATCATAAAACGTCTATAGATGAATTTATAAATTGTTACATTAACTGAATAATCACACCGGAATTCTCAGACTAGAAGTCAGAAATGAAAGTTCGATGTCCTCGTCAAACTCAAAACAAACTTACTTTTAATCAATTTCATTATATTAGTATTAAAAAGATTCTGGGAAAAGCAAATAAATTCTCTCAAGAAATTTCGTTTTTCGATAGTATTTGCAAAACAAATAACAAAGGAGTTGATCAGACTAGTAATCAAATGTGAAAGTTCGACGTCCTCCTAAAAATCGATAAGACCGAAATAAATTTAGTCTATTACTACTAACTTTCGTAAGTGACGAGTAATAAAAAGGACGTTCTGGTATATAAAAAGGTTCTTCAAGAAATTTCGCAAAAAAAATTTCGAGGTTTCGGTGGTATTGGACAACAAACTTGGAACGACGCGGAACTTCTGACTGTCTGGTCAGAATCTAATTTCCAGTTCATCAACACTCTTGTTGGTGTGTAATAAGTCTTAATTCCGTTAGGAAAGACGGTTGTGGATCCAATTTTGATACCGGAAAACGAAAATTAAAGGAGCAATCGCCCTGCTGCAGTCATTGGCCATGACACGTGGATTGTTAGTGGTTATGGCAGGGTATACGAGGTGGGGAGTTTTCATTTAGAACACAACGACTGTTTGTTTTATTTCCGAACTGCTGATGCTATAATTGTGACTTTCTACGGGGGCTGAATACCCATTGCACGAGGAACTTTGAACAAGGAAAGAAAGAAATATTCTCATGCTTTATCATTTCATTGCAAATTAGGTCTAGAAATTCCGGAATCAAAGAAATCTACATTTTATCGTCGTTGACATAAATAAGTGTAATAAAATTAATCTCGTTCATTAGCCATAAGATAAACCTGAAATACTATTAGTTAGTCAAAAGAATTTTCTCTACCAGAAAGTTCAAGGTTGCCCTGTACCATCAAGTTTTTTCATTAAATCATTTTACTACTCATTTGTATTTTTTTTGTCTATTATGTTGTTGAGTTAAAACAACTAACAAGTGCTAGTGAAAAATTACTGAGTATAGAACATTTTTCTCGAGAAGAAAGCTTACATACTCAATTTCAAGTAAAACTATTATTCAAATATAATACCTGAGTGAAATACACTATTAGAGACTGGCAAGAACGTATCTTACACAAAAAATTAAAGAATTTTTTTAAATCCATGATATAAATTAAAAGAATCAAATCAATATACTTTAGATGGGTGTCACAATCAATATTTAAAAAGCTGGCTTTACCAGCCATATTTACATAATCGAGGTTATGATTGCTGATTGAGAAGTACAGGCACAGTTTTCTCTGAAACAAGGAACGTACCCAAATCTAGCATTCCATATTTTCTGATAAGTTTGTAAATCTGTCATTTAACGAATTATATCGATTGGTTTATAACGAATTCTTCCAAATATCCTGTTTAACCTTGAAATGCCCAGGGTTGCCTTCAAGCAACATACCCAGTTTTGTCTTCTAAAATCTTGAGAATAAGACTGAAGCTTTAATGCCTGTTATGGCCAATAGGACAGTTATTGAAAATTTTATTAAATCAATTTACAACATATAGATGGCAGCCTGAGTGCTGATAAAAATAAAAATAAATTGATGTTTCTCACTTGAGGCTGCATCTTTTTTTGTTTTGTTTTACGCTTGAGAATACCATATTTTATTCTATAATGACAAAGGAAATTTCTCATACGTATTATTAGTTATTAAAATTCATGTCATTAATATTATAAAATTGTATCTAGGAATTTTTTTCTGAAATAAAGCTCAGTGTTATCAGTTGATAACAAACTTAAAAACAAAATAGGATTTTTTAAAGTAAATTTCTCACGTTTTGTTTAAGAAATAAAAGTCAAAAAACATTTTAAATCTGTTTTTAAAAAATCGGGCTTTTAAGGGTTAAAAAAAGTAGGGAAACTGTTGCATAAAAACAGCAATAATTTCCGAAACCTTACTAGAAATTAGAGCATTGAGTTTTGCTAAATAGAAATAATTTTTTTTATACCATTAGGCACTTATTTTTCTTATTATCTAAATATATCACATGAGCAACACTGATGTGATAAAACATCCTTTGGAAAAGTAGTGATTAAATCAATATACAGCTACTTTTTTAAATGAAGGCAAAAATCACTTTTGACATAAAGGAATTAATTCATAGAAACATGGCACATTTTAAGAAATTATTTTATCACATTTATTTGGAGAAAAACCCTTTCTTTACTCAACCGTCTAAATAAATACTTAGCCAAAATCTGTGCTTTGACGGAAATGAGAAATATTGAACCAGCAAGGTTTTATACAGCCTTGATTTCGAAATTAGGTATCTAGAAAAAAGTTCCATAAAAAACCAAAGTAATATATCCACGAGAAAAATTATCCTTAGTGATATATTAGCAAAATTAACACTTCAACAGATTTACTAATTAGAGAAATGAAAGTGACAGCTGTAACTTGAAATCCTTTCTGAAGACG
Organism: Araneus ventricosus; assembly: GCA_013235015.1. NCBI lineage: Eukaryota > Metazoa > Arthropoda > Arachnida > Araneae > Araneidae > Araneus > Araneus ventricosus. Next base: position 1,385,198 of record BGPR01000010.1, read on the forward strand.
TGAGTGGGTAACCAGAAAACTGGATCCCCGCCCTATCTTGGCATCCGGGTCACCTGCACGAAAGCCGCTGCAATAGCTTGAGAACTGAGGCCGGAGTCCGAGTAGCCATCGCCGGCCACGCCCCCCCCCCGCAGGACGCACGTACTGTCACAGGAGCAGCGACCCAAGCCACACTCCCATTACTGTACTCCCAGAAGAAGCGAGACCCTGCTTACTTATCTGGTGGCTTCTCACCACCAACTCGGGGTGCCCCCCCGGGGGAGAATGTGAGAGGGTAAGTAATACAGAGCTTATCTATAACTGGATTAGAGAGACAGCTGTTTAGAACTAAGATGAATTGCTGACGCTGTTATATTGACACCAAAAATGTTAAATTGAAAGCTCAAGACTTTAAATTCATTTAAAACAAAATGAATGACATTTCGCAGGGTGAATACTGTAACTAGCTAACCACAAATAAGTTATTTCGAGAAAAACGCAAATGAGTGTTTTATTCATGATTTTGAGAGAATGAATTTGAGGACCTGAATGAAATTATAAGTAGCGCCTAGGGGTCGTCTATAAAATTTGCCCAGTCGTAGTATGTTGCGTAACCTAGACTAATGACCCCCTTTTTATGCACTTAACCAATTTTGTAGTTACCCAGCTATAGAACACAACCTACGATTTGATAGTCTAGCATGTTAACTATTTAAATAGCAACGATTCGAAGTTTCAAATGAATTTTAAAAACGAATTATTTATGATACAAGTTACTGACATCAAAGACTGGAACAAGAATAATGATTAGAAATTTTGCTCAAAATTATATGTGAATATGGTAAGACAGAAATGAACACTTCAAATGAATGCAACTCTAAATACAAATACACATGGTCTATTGATTTTCCAAACCCATCCTATGAAATTCGCTTTAGAAACTATTCTTGGAGCTGCAACATGAAAAATAAAGACTAATAAGAAATTGTTTTCCTCTCTCTTTTGCACAGATCTGCCACGTTCCCACTGTCGAAGTCAATCGGAGCATCAAACCAATCTCAAAACCCTTTGCTTATTTCAAGATTCACAAGGAATCCTACCAAAAATAAATAAAGAATAATTCAAGAAAAAAAACATTAAACAAACACACGAAAGATCAGGCTTTATTTTAGATGAAAAAGCAGGCATAATAATGAAGCAGTCGTTGGATGAAAAAATATTTTATTTAGAAATCGTCATTTTCATCGTTGAGATAGACGATAGGATGCTGTTAAATTTTCAGATGATATTTAAGGTAAATCGAAGCCATCGCCATTGTTCAGAAAGTGCGCTCGAAGGCAGCACGAAAAAGAGAAAGAAAAGAGTTCGAAAAAGAGAGTTGATTGGCGTCAAGTCTTTTTATACTTCTGAGACACGGGAAAATTCCTGAACGCTTTAGAGAGGTTGAAACAGGATCTCAGCGAGTTACAGGGACAGTTCTTCGTATACTAGAGCTTAAGTAGAAATAATTTTATGAATTAAAATTTAAGAAGCGTTTTTAAAAAAGAGAAAAATACGAAATTATTACATACATTTAAAACATTTGCCTCTAAATTATTACTCCAAATGACAACAAAAAAGTCATCATTGATGTTCTCCCCAACAAATGAAGTCTTTAGCAATAAAGTTAGAGGGTTACGGAACAGTTACAAAGCTGACAAAAACGACAACTTTCATCATTAGCACTTTCTAGTTTATTTATGCGTTATGAAAAAAAGATGCCACTGCGTTACCAGAAGAAAATAAGGACATAAAAATGTATCGAAAACACGTCATGGAGTGTAATCAGTTTTCGCTCAAGCCAGCTCTTCCGGCGATGACGCTCCATAATTCAAAACCCGGACTATAATGTCGCGTATTTATTTGTAGACCATTTTTCTGGCTTCCGCTAGCGGATGAGCTGCGAGGAAACTCACTGTAAAAAATTGGATACTGAGACGAAGATGGCGGCTACCGCAGCTGCTGAGAGAAGATTGATACCTTTTGCTGTTGTTGTTGGTCATTGAGGGTGCATTGAAAAATATAATATTTTTAACTCCCGTGATCGAAAGTAAACGCATGTCTTGCGCTCCGAATTAATAGAGTGCCTTTCTTCATTAATTTTGTGCTCGGAACTATCAATAAACTGTCAGCCTCTCGCTTTGAAAATAAATGGACTTCACAGAAATAGAGTTGGTCCACTGAAATTTCCTCTTTAGTTTTTAGATACACCACAAATCTATAACACTGAAAAAGATTTTAAAAAATCCTTTATTATTTTTTCTTATGGCATCTATTTCTAAAGTCTAGATGGAACATTGCTGAAAGAATGGAAACTATAACTTCCATTAAATAAGATATATTATCTCTGAATTAATTTCCATCTTCCTTTCATATTTTGTTTCCTAGGGAGCAGTGATAATTACATGGACGCTATTGTGCAATCCGGAACCAACTCCCATTTTATGGATTTAGGATTGTACTTAACCAATTAAATGTCCAAACTCTATTATTTATTTTTTTTAAAAAATGCATTTATATTAAAACAAGAATTATACATAAAAGATAACACTGTTTTGAATTTTTTGAAATTAGAATAAACTAATTAATTTTTATTTTAAATTAGGATTAATTTTATTTGTAATTATAATTGATTTTATTTTTAAGTAGAATTAAGATTATTTTTAATTAGAATTAATATTATTTTCAATTAGAAAAATTATTTTAAATGAGTTTGTAACTTTTATAGCGGTCAGGTCAACATTTATGTGCAACAACCAAAGCTAACAGTTCCACTCCTTAGGTAGAAATAAAGAACAAAAAATAAGCGCCTAAAAAAGGAACAAAAAGAAATAATGGGTTAGGCCTGTGCAGTTTGCTATGCTGATTTGAAATAATTCCAGTCAGTTGCACACTGGATTACTTAAAATTCAAGTAATTTCAAAAATGAATTAATTGAAAAAATCTACCATCAGAATTTTTTATGTAATGTCTTGTAAAAGTAGCTGTATCTCAAAATTTATATACTGGATATTGTTCCTCATTGCATATCCAAGTTCAGTTTACAGTAGCTACTTTTCGCAACCATCTTCGTCGTTCTAAATTTAAGTATAATTTTTTTATATTACCTTCAAGGTTAGCCGTGTGAAACAAAAAATAACTATAATAAAATTAAATGACTTCAAATGTTGAAAATAATAGCTAATAAGGAGCAAAACAAATGTGAAAGGAAAGACAGCGAGAAGTTCCTATCTTCCCTCTGCCACCCGAACACCTGACACTTGTCAAGTGATTTCAAGTGACAGTCGAGAGACTGGCAACTTGTTAAAAGGTAATTTTGTCAAGTGGCATTGACTGCTGTGAAATTTACTTCACTAAAATAATGTATCAACTTTCTGTTGTCGGAAGAATTTTAAAATGACATCCTAATTGACAATTATCAATTTATTTTTTTCTTTTGAAAAGGATGAAATAATTAAGGGGCTTTTTAAAAAAATGACGCACGTTGAATAAAAAATGTATTATTTTACACAGGATTGGAAATATACATTATTTAAAAATGATATCTGCATTATAGAATGAGTTAAAATTTATTTTTACAAACACAAAAAATATTTAGTTATAAACTGAAAAGTTGTAATGATGCCTAATATTATTACTTTGCTTCGCTATTACATTAAACAGCATTTTAATACTTTACTAGATATTTCGTAGTAAGGATTTGTAGTGAGAAATAGTTAGTGACTACAACATGATAAATCGCAATTAGCAGTAAGTTTTGGAATAACTTCTAGTTTTCATGATAGAAGAAGACAGCAACGACTATTTCAGAAAAAAATGCTTTTAAAAAAATTAGGAACCTTTTTATCTAGTTTTTGCAACCAAAATAATAACTGCTGTTCCTTTCTGATTGTCATCTATAAAATTTCTTATGGATAACTTTCACAAAATTATTACTGATTGTCACCTGATTGTTGAGCTCTAATCATTGTGCAATCGAACGAAATGAAAAAAAGAACTATACATATATAAGCTTCTCTGCGAATTTTCGTTGTTTGCTTGAAATTAATTTTTAGCAAATCATTCTTAATTCTCTAGCAGCAAATGGTTTGAAAAAGAATAAAAGCCTTCATTTCCCCAGAAGGTTTGCAGATGAATCAAGTAAACAGCTTAGTCAAGTGTTTTCAGTTGATTCATTTCCGTGAGTAAGGACTTCTATTGTTGCAGTGACAGAGCGTGATATATCCTTTCAGTTGAGAGACTGAATAATATACAAGAAGAGACATCTGTATTTACCCACATTACTATAAAACCGGAAAATAATCGCTTTTCCTCTCTCCTGATCCGAAATTCATAATTTTTTAAACAAACTGTTGAGTGGGTTGTGGGCAAATATTAAAAAAAAAACTAGTCGAACACATAAGCCATCTTTTGAATTCATATCTAAAAATATTTTTAGTTAATAAAAAAGCATAAAAATTATTTCCAGTTGCAGTGAAATTAAGAAATAGCTCCCATAATTAAAATAAAACAAAATTGCAAAATCCTTTCCTTTATTAGGGGAAATAGTTTTCTGATGAATTAAATTTGTGATTCAAAACATTTCTTTAGTCCCAAAACAAGCAATTATAATTTCAATTCGAGTCTAATCCGATTTCACATATTCTATAAGCTTTTAAAAAGCATTTACTAACTCTTAATCATATGGATTTGTGCGTAACCAATTTACTTTTCTTTACAAAATATTTAATAAAACTAATAGCTTCGGAATAAAGGACGGTATCCAAGGTTTCTTTGGTATGTATTTTATTTTTTGAAAGTGAAATAGGAAATAAAAATGTGAATTAGATTGTTAAGTAACCGTTAGTACGCGGCATTAATTTGTTTTTAATTTTCTTAATCTTTCCATGGACCTTAACTTTAAAATAAATAATGGTTTGACATAATTTTCAAATCCTTTATTTATCTTAATTGAGATATTTTGTGCGTCACTTTCTTTAGAATGTTAATAATATTTTACGTAAAAACAAAGATAGACAATGTACTTTTATTTTTGAAACGTAACTATTTTTTAATCACTAACATTCAAAAAAGCTCTTTAATTTTTTAATAATAAAACACTAAGATACGCCGCATATTTCGATATATATGTCCAAATTAAACCAAAGAAATGACAGGGTATTCTTTAATATAATTTCTTAATTGTTTTCATTTTATGTCATTGAAGAAATGACAGAAATACGCATTGCCTATGCTTTTATCACCCCAAATTCAGGTACCGAACATCATTTTGGAACAGGATCCATAGTTTAAGAAGATCTGTTAAAAAAAATTAGAGCGAGAAAAAAAATGCTAGAGAGACACTTACAATGTCTCCAAACGAAGCATTTATTTAAATCTAATCTCACTATCGACAAATATCAAATAAAGCCCCTATCTCCCGTAGCTATTTAATTTGTTTTTATCCTTTAATGCATTTTCAGCTTTACCATTAAAAACTACTCCATGCCGTAAAACCCTTGAAAACTGAAAAGCCACAAAAAACTTTGAAAAACAAAAAAAAATTAATGATTTATACAAAATATGTGTATGTTTCTACAAAGATCAACTCAAGCAAAAAGAATGGAACTTCAATTTTAAAAAAAAGGATCTTCAGAACCGTGTGCAACATACTTGAAGTTTAAATTTTTAAAAAAGAACACCCACTGAATGAAAGAAGAGGTAAACTTATGAAAATGATTTTGTATATCTTGATGAATTTTCCCAAACACCAGTTAATGAAAATGATGAAAAACTAATAAACTCAAACAGAATGTCGTATAAAAGTAAGAAAGGATATTAAAAGCAAAAAACTGTAGAACATTGATCTCAGGAGAGCAATTCACGTTTAAAACTATTAAACACCTGCAATCAATATAATATTTGATTGATGTCAATAACTGTCTTGAAACACATTATCTCAAAAAAAATAATACTCGAAGCAAGAAAATCGATAGTGGGAAAAATATTTCTTTGCAATGGCAAGATAAATATATAATCAACGACTTATTAATTTAGTTACAAAAAGAATATAAACTTTGATCATGAACATCGAAATCACGATTTTTATTAACAAATTATTGAAACATCGTTGGAAGCGGCCACTTACGAATTTATTTCGCTTGGAGGAGTGAAAATAACAGTAAAATTTTATTCTTCAGTTTCTATTTTGGATTACAAACAGATTGTGACATTAGTTTAAGAAATGCATTCTAAAAATTTGATTTTACGGCGGTAAATGTTTCTTATTTTGATTTTTTTAAAACGTATTTATGATATTACTGTTAAACAAGAAGATTAAGCATTTCTCTAATTATTCCATAACAGCAAAAGGAAAATATGTTCTGAAGGATAAAATATGGAATGTAGATTTTTATGCAAAGTTATATAACATTTCTTTCAAGTTGTTTTTAATAAATAAAATCAAATTTAACTTTATTAGATATACAATTCAGCTATCCTGTCTATCATGAATTTGTGTTTTTTTCCCTCAAGCCATTTGTTGACTTTTAACCGATAATTATTCTATAAAAAACTGTTTAATTTTTTATTCACTCTTTCCAATATCATTTTTCAATTTTTAGAATTTTTTTACAAAAATTTTCAGAACTTTTTGAATATTTTCCCACAATTTTATATGAATTTAGTTTTGTTGTAATGCAATGTCATAAAAAATCAGAAATAGAAAACTTCTTCAAACTTAGTATCTTTCTAGTTCTTTTGCAAACGTAACTTTTATTCAATTTTAAGAAGTAATGTATTTACTTGACTAAAATAAAAGTGCAATATCTGAAAAATAAAACTGATCACTTTCTTAATGCGAACAGCTTTTAAATTGTTGCTGATGTCACTTATTTTTTAATAGAACTGTGAGCAAAATAAGTTGTTTCCAAATAATTGCACATTAGGTGCTAAATTCACCAACCTATTATGGGAAAGCATGTTTTTAGACAAATTAAATTACTCTTTTTCACGAGAAAACTGAATTGCTTCCACTGTTGTGGAGATAACGTTTATCTTGACGTAAGAAACTGATTTTTAAGATATCGTAAAAGAAAACAAAAAGGAGTTGATACGGTCGAAAAAACGCAAAATTGAAACTCCTCCACAACAACCTGCACAGCGAGGGTAACTGGGGACGGGGGATTCAGAAAAATGCGACAATGTAATATCATTCGTCTCGATGACATCATTAAACGGAGTCACGTGATTTTCAGTTTTGGCAGAATGCCAGAATCTTCCGGAGGATGAAGTGGATCAAATCCGAACAGAGATGCCAGGATATCCTGCTCATTGCTTTTTCGGCGATCAACGCTTCGCCAGAAGGACTAGCAATTTATTTCAGGGTGGAAATATGTTCTAATTTTAAGGACAATTTCAGGGAATTAAATATGCAAGAAAAAATTTGATAATAGGAGTTAATGGATGTTGGATATATTCTTAAATAGACTCTTCTGCTTTCAAAAGAAAAATCGTGAATATGAAAACAGTTATGCCAAAATATAATAACTTGCTCAAAATATTACAGTTTAACAACTGTAGCTGGACGACAAACAAAACAAATTATAAGAAAAGTTAGAAATTTAATTATAAACCAGAAATACTAGGTTATGCGGAAAGCTGAAGTGCATAAATGACATAATCATTTTGCTCTAAAAGGAATTTTTCAGTTTTTAAATAGATTACAACTCATACAAATATATGTTAAGAGAATATAATAGAATAACAGGTCTCGGAAATTACATGTCGCCTGCCAAATATTTTTTTAGAAAGAAAGACCGTAGTAAGCCTTTTATTTTGAGGAAAAATTTGAACATGAATGATAAGATCATGCAGTTAACTCGGATTTGTTTTTATATTCGATTTTATATGGTGCAATAAAAATTATAGAAGTGAGGGAGATTTTATGAAAATATCTTGTTAAAAGAGCTGTTGTTGAAACCATTGCTTTTTAGTGACGGTGCATGTTTGGCACGGAGAAAAGGTTCATAGTGTTAGCTTTATGAAAACGACGTCGTTAGTACGAATGAGATTGCAGTTTTAAAAAAGATTAAAATGTATTTACAATAAAATATATTGTCAAAATAAGTAATAGTTGGTAATCTGACAGCAAATTTTTTTTTGTTTTTCCAAAGTAGGACTATACATTTTTAAAATAATGAAACCTACTACGTCAGCTATTTTGTAGAGAACATAGTATTTAAAACTAATATCGCAAAAAATTTATTTTCAAAACTGTTTGAACATCACTGTATTTCGGTGAAAGAACCCCCGAAGTTTTCTTAATAATGGTGAAATATATATAACTACGAATAATACGATTCCTATATGTTTATTTAATTAAAAATTTGATTTTTGATCATATTATGACTACGAGAAATAAAATTGAGTTATAAAAATTAATCAAATCGAATGCAATTTATTTCATTCTGTAATACTCCAAACATAAACACCTTTAATAATCCTAAAATCTGTTTACCAGGATAATTGGTCTTCATTCCATGTTCATCTCTTGGAAAATACTTAAACCACTTGTTAATAGAAAGTAAATTGAGACTATTTTTCGCACAGAAAATATATATATATATACATACGAAATATTTTTCTAAGCGAATTCGCAGTTCACGAAAAGAATTTATTATTTATTATATCTTTAAAAATAAATTATTGAATTGATTTATTATTGAGCATAGAATAAACTCACAGATAATTAAGCGATATGTAAAGAGAGCAAGATATTTCTAGAATAACCACTTTCCCTGTAAATTGCGGCATTTGAATACAAATTATAATAAAATATTTCTTGGTTTATTTTTAATAGATTTTACGAATGCTTACAAATGTTATTAAGGATGATGTTAAAACTCACATAAATATTTCTATCTACCTGAAGAGAACAGAATCTATAAGGTTTGGGTTAAGGCCTGGGAAATGGTATTTATATTTTTTGAATAAAGACAAGTATAATTATAGTACATTCTTAATAAAATCAATCCTTATAACTCATTAATTTTTAACATAACCCCCTAAATGCATGGTAAATGCGAATACAGGGAAGTTTTGAACAGTACAATTCAGACGTAAAACCACTTACCATATGCACGAAGCATACGAAAAGGTAAAATCAAATGAAGAAAGAAACGAAAGAGAAAATTAAATTCATAATAAAAAGAAAGAATTTTAGGAATTTCCTTCAAAAAAACATAATGAAAAATTGAAAGAGGTGGGAATCATGTGTTTAAATTAACAGCGATCAAACAAACTTATTCGTTCCTCTTTAAATTTTAGTTTGATCAATACAAAGAAATGCTATGAAATTAATAATATAAAAATTCTTTAACAATATATAAGTCACAATCATTAAACTAAAATTTCTGTAAAGGATACAATTTCCATTCAAAATTTGTTTATTAAAATTTAAAACTTTCAAAATAGATGCAAATGCAGAAATATTAGCTGATATACAAGGCTACAAAATATAATTTTTAATGAATTTAGATGTATCTTTTAGCGAATATACTTTTTTCACTGATTTCTTAAGTTAAAGGGTAGTTGAGGTAAAAAAATCAGACAGCAAAATATAATTTCAAAACATTCGCTTGAACAAGTGTTTTTTTTGTCATTTTGTAAGTAAATTTGCAAAATTGTTCTTCCAGAATGCAACAGAGGATCACAGATAATAGGGTTGGTGATCCTATCGTATCTTTGAAATACTGTTACAGATTCTTCAGACATACAACAGAGACATTTAGAATAGCGGTTCTCACCATAGGCAATAAGTATGGAGGTTTATACACGTGAAAATGTTTGAGAATTTGATGCAATGCTTCATAATTTATACCGTTTTGACTAGGGGCAAATGACTGATATTGAAAAGATAAACAATACTTACTTCAGTATTTCTAACATGAAAATTATACAACTTATTACTTCTCAGTTTATTTTATTTCTATAATGCCTTTAAACTGTCATGAAAAAGCAAAATGTTTGAATCGCCATATATTTGCATTAAACAGAGAGGTGCGTCTATTTACATCTCCCGAAAAACTCTTCCCAAGAATCTCATTCAACACTTTAAATATTCTTCCTAACAATCCCATTAAACACTTCCCCTAGTTTTTTCCTATGTATAAATCCACCAAGATTTATTTCTAAGTATAATTTTCCATCGTTATCAAAAAATGTTGAAATTTCAACGTAAAGCAACAAATCTCAATCGAGAAAGAGAAATCTCGCCACAGCTACGTGCTTGGCGACCATTTGGCGCAGTGGAGGGCCCAGCATCATCATGTAACGATCGGGCGGCAACCCTGCGTCTCTTCTCGGCCGCATCTTTTCCTCAGTCCGTGACTACGCTTCCTTATGATGGCATTTTACTACGGTTCTCGATCCATGTGGCTGCGAGGAAATAACCGAGACGCATCATTACTACGCAAGAGGGAGAACCCGTTCTCCTTCTGGAGGAGGAGAACGGATTTCTACAACAAATTAAGCGTTCACTTCAAATCGTTTTCGTTGGACAAAAATGTTGCTAAATCTGGAGATGGGAATTCTTTTAGGAATGAAGGGATTTGAAAATTTGTAACGAGAATTTTCATTTGGCGTGTTTAAAAAAATAGTGGAAGGATAGGATTGTTCTTATTTTAAATTTGGATTCTTAATTATTTTAGGTAGAGAGTCTCAATTTATGGTATACATTCCGTAAGGGACAGTAAAATAATGAAACGAAAATGTAAGACATGAAAAGGGGCAGAAAAGTTTTGAATAAAAAATAGCTAATTATTGACATCATATATCTGCTAATTCAAACATATTTCTGCTAATTAAAAATATAATGCCATCCTTAAAAATAAGTAGATACAGACCAATTCCACAAAAGGGTATTTTGTTATTGAATTCAAGGTAACTGAATTCAAAATACTTAAAACTGGGCAACCTGAGAAAGAACCTGAACTTGAACACATTTAAAAAATACATGTTTGGTAAAGGTATTACTTAAAAAAATAAATAAAAACTTCTTCGATATTCAGATGAGTTTTATTATGTCTTTTTTTTTATCGTTTTCCTATTTTTCTAGGTTACTTTCTGAGTTTATAAAGATAAAATTTTGTTATAAAAAAGCAAACATTGAGAAAGCTGCCCTCTTGAAAAGAACCGACTCTTTTCTAATACAATAAAATAAAGCAGATAACTGTCAATCAGATAAGCAAATGCGAATAAAGAGTAAACACTGTAAATAAAACTTCGTTTTTGTTAGGTATATCTAGTCCTGTTAACAGAAACAAAAATATATTCTGGATTGCCAAAACTTCGATTAATTTTTCACCTGATAAATATGATCTTTCCAAACTCGAACTAAATATAATTTAGTAATAGGTCACAGAATAATGCTTTTTATTCTGTAAACCAGTAAGAAATTAAAAAGAAATATAATTAGCAGCTAAATTGGATTGAATGATTCGATTTTCTTAATTTTAGTTTTGATATTTTAATAAATAATACCATCAGTTAGCGAGAAAGAATGGGTTATCTGTAAATTTTAGACGTTTCCTTTGTGTACGTAAAAATTATGCAGTAAGAAATGCCTTAAGAAATTCAGCAAATTTTAATTTTATGTCTGTAACGTGTTGAATTTTCTACCAATAAAATCACGTTCATACATCTTACCAGGATTTAATCTAAACGAACAAGAATACCGTGTGTGTAACACAAACATTTCTTTTTTAAATATTATAATGCTTAAATAGCATATCAAACTGATGGAATTTTATTGGTTTTTGTCCCATCCACAGAAATATTACAATGACTTAAAAACAAATCTTATAAAACCTACACCAAACCTTAGAATTCTGTCTGAAACCAATATCAAACTTAAAATTATGTCCAAAACCAACATCAAACCTTAAAATTCCGTCTTTAAATAAACAAACAGCTGAATTAATTATTTCTGTCTTAATAACTGTTGTCAGACATAATACAGGCTTGGAACAAAAAAGCTGAACTTCATAAATATTGAAACGTGCCAAACATAAATACCGAGAAGTAAAATAAGTATAATTTAATCCAAAAATAAAATGAATAAATTTATACAAAAAGGGCTTAAGATATTAAAAATATTGTAGAATTATTATATAATAATTTAAGAGTGACAAAATCCGATGCCGAAAAAGCTGAAATTCGAGTTTACGCGGAAATGTGTCACGTCTGTGAAACTCCAGCCTGTTTACAAATTATATATTTCTATTGAATCGTCTCTTTACAAGCAGATTTGATTCACACAGTAAATTAAAATACAATTTAAGTCCGGTAACTTTAGGATGGTAGCTATTTAGCCATGGATAACAAATTCCCAGAAATATAAAATTAAAAATGATCCATAAAATATTCTTAATTAAATATAAAGTACATATTGCTAATATCTTGCGCATAATGAGTTGCTTTTTGTTAGGAAATTTTCAGACATATGTCGTGGAATAAGGTCTCCAGGTTTGTCCATCCTTATCAACTGCTTGTCACATAGATACTCATAACTCTATTAATAACTAGTCAGTGCTTTTGTATCAAAGCATGAAATCTATCCAAGCAATGAGTCACAAAAGAGCCAAACTAGAAATATGAAAGGACACATTTGCTTTTTATTTCGTACCCGATTCAGAATCTCCAGTGAGTCACAACTAGAACAACGCTGCTTAAAAGGGTGAATGCGAAATATCACGTGCGCTTAGAAAGTCAATAGACTATTATAAAGCATTTGAAAAACTACAGAAGTGCGTTGAAGAGGGGCTGTTGGGGACAAACCATTATAAATTCCCGAAGCCAACAAAGAAGGTATGGGGGAGAAAATGGCGAATGACGTAAGCGCTTACTTATTTGAAAAAGCCAAGATGATCTTTGTCCTTATTGAATAGCTGGTTGAAATATATCACGGAGAGAAGTCTTATGATACATAAAAAGATAGCACTTTTCATACTTACACATACCTATCTCTTTCAACTACTTGTGTACAACACAGTTTTTAAAAAGTCTCGTATTAAATATGGAAACCACTTGATAACTTAAAAAAATGTAATTTCCATAGCAACAATTTTAAAAGCAGGATCTTGCATTTGATTTCAATTTAACACAGTTGAAGGTTTCGCTATATTTAGGCGTAAATCAATATTCTTTAAATGTCAAAATAAATAAATCGAAAAATCTCGATTTTAAATGATAATACAAGAAATGAATATTCAAATTAGGAAATATTTCATATCTGCAAACAGAAAGTTTATATTTCGAAATTTTTAATGAAATTTTTGATTTCTTAGAATTTTTAAAAACAAAAAGGGCGATGGATTATCAATTTAGACATTTTATCGACATTTAACTGCTTTAAGCCTTCTGGAAAAATGCTTTAATTTAATTGAATAAAATATCACATGCTAGCAGGTTATACTTATTATTTTATAAATAAATATATTTTAATTTAATACAAAATAATCAGTCACTTAAAAAAAATTAACACAGTTACGTTAAAAATCGAAAAATTTGCAATAATTATCCAACAAAATTAAATCTGTTATATAAAGACAGGTACAATATTTTATTACTGATAATTTTAAAATTATAAGAAAATAGACAAATAACCAAAGAGTAAAAATATATGGGTAATAAAAGAAAATTCAACTCACCGTGGATGACAAGCTCGGCACTGTAACTGGCAGACCCTTCTGTATTTTTAACTGTACACGTGTAATTCCCGGGGCTATTGTAATCCACAGAAGTTAACGAGAGTACACTAAAATCATCGTGCGTTTGTATTTTAAGATTTTGCGCATTATAAAGCGGTAATCCATCTTTATGCCACTGGAAAGACAACGGTTCTCTACCGGAGGCAGTACAGAATGTTTTAATCATTTGACCGAACGTCACATTTTTTGAAAACAAGAACGGTTGTATCCTAGGTGCACCTGAAACAAAAAAGGAAAAATAATATATCTCATGCTGGGTAAATGGCTGAATAAAACCAATGATTAATATCTATCAGAATATTCAAAAATACAGTAAAACTTCGGTTAACCCCAGTTTCTGTTATCCGTCATCGTCTAAAAAATTAGTTATTTTAAAGTAACTTAGGAATGAGTCAATCCAGGCGGAAATTGGGCCCGTTTTACGGCCCCTTCACAAAATTCCACTTCGTAAAAACGGCCCCTTCACAAAACTCAAATTCATAAAAACGGCCCCTTCACAAAACTCAAATTCATTAAAATATAAAAATAAGACTGCTAAAATTGAAGGTTTTACATGATAAAAAATTTTTCACAAAAATGGGCCCCTACAAAAACCTGGATAGACCTCTGGTAGGTTTATAGTATTACAATACATTCTTGTACATTGTTACTCTTATACTGAAGTTTATACTGATCGTTTTGTAAAATTAAATGCAATATGTATGTATTATTCACTTTTAAAAGATTTTATTTTTATTTTCTTGCAATCACGTTACTCTACATGTGTATTAAGATATCTCTGATATCCGTCACATCCCTGGTCCGGACGGTGTCGGTTAATCGAGGATTTACTGTGCAATACAATTTTAACCATTTAGAACTCTATTAAATACTTCATAATATTCCATGTTAATTTTATGCGCGTTTATTTTAATTAAATTAACATCCCATTTTTAAAGAACACCAGAGCTATTTTGGAACGACCCTCTTACTTTTGAATCGTTGTCATATGAGGTAAATACGACGCAACATTTCAATTGCCACCCTGTCTCTCTAAACTTGAACCACACTAGTTTTAAGACGTTTGATCCTCGACATCAGATTTAACGTCCACCAGGTCCACATACACGGCGAAATTTTGTTGGAATCTTATCTCTTATAATTACAAAATTTAAAACCTAAGATAATTTTTCATCAATTTTTAATGAGTTTTCCTCGCAATGTGATACAAATTTTTGAAGGTACTATCATTCATATATTTGATATGAATTAATCAAACTTACGTTTTCATGTATACAAGAACTAAAATTCACCAATGAAACAGAATTCTGATGAAGTTTTACATAACGCAAATGTTAATTGCCAGAGTGCTTCAATACATAATAAACTTCAATACTATTTTGTCTTTGTAATAAGCTGTTATGTTAACAACAATATTGGAAAAAGGCTATACAAAAAGAACAAAATCGATATAATGTGAAGATATGCAGAGGATATTTATATAGTGAAATTCAAAATATGATGTTAAAAGGGACAGAAATTTTCTGTATTAGAATAAATAACAAAGTTATCTATGGAGTAAATTATTATTACACTTAGAGTCTACTATTGATCAACTACTAATTAAAAAGATATTTTTTTTAAAAAGCAGAAAGACAAACTTTTATTTTAAATATTGCAGAACGAAAAGTTTTCCTTTTTCTACTTTTGATATAAAATCAAATAATAAATGCTGCAATTTTTTAGAGAAAATGAAAGCTTTTAGATTATGCTACCACGTCATGAAGATGAGCCCATGAATATATGAAATGAATAATCAAAGAACAAATAAGGCGGAAGGCACGTTTATGAAAAAAATGCAAACACATTCGTCAGTTATTATTTTCGTATTGATTTTTTCTCTAGAATATTACACGGGAAGAAAGTCTAATTTTGAAGAAATTTACATGATAACAAATGCCTTTCATGTTACCAATAAATTGCAGTTACAATATCAAATACGATGATAATTTTTTCATTTATATTTTTATGTATATTTTTGAAAAAGAATCATTGAGGATTTGAATATTTGTTGTTCTCAGGGATATCTTGAAAACAGCAATGCAATGATAGCCAACGATGAAATGAAACTGTTATTTTCGACCGAGTGCAAAAGTTTGTGAAGTTCATATATATATATATATATATATATATATATATATATATATATATATATTATGAATTTACTAGAATCAGACAATAAAACGGTTTAAACTAGTTTCAGTAACAATTAAGTTGTAAAGTGATGAACTCGTTTTATAATCAAAGACAAAGGTGTTTAGAATGTTAAAAAAGTTAATAAAGAATTCAAAGTTATGAACAAGGATATGTATCAATTTTGACTCGTGCTAATTACATTTTTTGTGACAATTTGTTTCTCTAATTTTGAATTAAATTTTTCTAGGGAAATAGAATATCACCTTAACATGATTCCAAGAGATATTCATTGGCACTGATTCTATACTACTGAACTGAACAATGTTTTTAAAAGTAGAACAAATAGAGAAATTCCATGAAATATTTCTTATACTATTTTTTATTCAGATTAGGCTATATTTGAACCATGAAGCCAATTTTTACCTTTAAAAAAAGCTAAGAATTCGGCATAAATGAGAATAAAGGATGTATTTTAAATCCAATTATTGCATTGTCCTTTGTTGTTCATAATAATAATGTCATTTTCATGCTCGAATGACTATGAAAAGGAAAATCTGCATGGACAAAAAGCAGATAGATAACATTCATTTTATTTGGTATCATAATGTTTACTTCTTTGAGTGAAGTTCACACAGTTGCAAACGCACTATTACAATTAGTTCCGCTTGGTTTGCTTCAGAAGCTACAATCTTTAATAAGGAATAGACAAACTCGTTAGACAACCTCCTCCTTGCCTTGCGTGATTGTTCAATGAGAAATTTGCAAATGAAAATCTTTGTAACATTTCGAAACAAAACATGAAGCCGGTTTTTATCAGTGATACATTTAAGACTTCACTCTCAGACAACGATGAACTTGAAATCGACAAAAGAAAGAACAAGTATCGGATGGTAGTATAGTATCTGAACAAGGTATGTTTTAAAATTTAATATAAAAATCAGCGACGATTCTACCTTGATGATTAGATTTACTGTTATGCATAAGATGGGCCTTAGACTTAAAAAAAATTCAAAAAAAAAATATTTGTTCTCAATTTACCCCTTCTAATTGCATACAATAGTTCCTTGAATCACAAATTGTTTCCGACTGAAGAATGATCATTCTGATTCTGAGTGATGAAAGTTTCTCAGAAAATCCTTTATTGCCGTTAAAAATCAAAATTCGAGTCCTCTAATGGTATTCGTGATCTTCGCAACTAAAATAGAAATGTGGAATATATGTAGTTAACAGACAGTGTGTGTATTATGACTTTCATTTCGAAAATTATTTTAAATGTTGTAATTTAATTGATGTAAATTAATCTTAAAATAAATATTTAATTCTTTTCAATTAAATATTTATTTTAAGATTGATATTCTATGAAAAACACAAAATAGTCAAATAACTGAGGAAATCTCAAATATCTTTGTTTTCACATTTGAACGAGTTATCTTTATAGAATCTTTTCATATTTCTAGTAGTTTTAAGGAAACTGAAGAAAAGGTTGAAGTTTACAATTCTGACAACAAAGAAGAGAACTTCAAATAAAAAATATGATTACTACTTGATTTATAATAAAATTATTTATTTCTAGTTTTTGCTTTGAGATGTAATTCATATCAACTTAATAGCCGTCGTCGTACACTTTAACAATAAACGCTCATTTCTTTTTCATTAGAAACAATAGAATAATTTTCTGTAAATACAATGGAACTACGTTTTAGTACATCTTTATTACCCATAGTGTATGTCACAAAGTATACAGTCAGTAAAACTATTTTTACAAAATAAGGTCGTCAAATGCAAAACAAACCACAAAGTCTGCAATTTAAATCTTTTACCTCGTCTATTACAAAAATAGTGGACCTTCAAAGGTCTACGGAGTCTTTTTTTTTAATTCCTTGCTTTCAATTTAAGTATAGTCTCTTTTTTAAGGTTGTGAAAGAACTACTGCGATGTTATAGAGCGTGGGAAAAAAAGGTGAACAGAAACCCGTTTTATACTATAAAAATAATGTCATATTGCAAACACTTGCTTACAATCTTCGTTCAGGCGTGTTTCTCCTTACTAACGTTTTGCTTTATTTAAAGGAAGATTTTTTTTCAATTGGTCACGCTTAGTTAGTATATTTTGGAAAATTTAGAAATGGAAGGGTTTGAGACAAGTTTCAAGCAATTGACCTAATATTCCGCAACTCTTGTGTGTGAAACGCAACACTAACCCTCTTTTTATAAGTTAAAATTTAGCTGTATAGTATCTGCTTATTTAAAATCAATATTTTATAAAAAAAATTTCATGCAGTTGTTATTAAATTTCCGTTCAATTAGGTATTTATTGTTATCTTCGTAAAAAAATAATGTTGCTAAAAACATATAAAGAGTTTAGAGTAGTAGACCTTTATTTAATATTAAGAGAGATATCAAGTTCGTGGTATGTAGGATTCTAAAACACTACCCTATTAGCTTTAGCTGGATGAACATAACCGTTCCGAAGCAGGCAAATGGTAAACTGAAATACAACAGCTGTTCTTACGCATGCGACTCCTGATCTCTATGGTATGATCCATAATCCAGGAAGTTCTCTTCCAGCAAAACAAGGCCCCCAACTTCAAAAGCGAAACTCCCCTCGCTTAAAGGGAGGGGGGAGGGGATTTGTAATCTCGACGCAGGGCCCTGCAGAGCAGAACATCAGTAGGTTGGAAACAGCTGGATCTCAGCTGATCTTTGTTGAAAAGGGGCATGTTTCGCTTCGTTCGGGCAGGTACCTGCAAGATGTGGGTAAGGGCGTGGCACTCTCAAGAACACGGGATTGTTCGAAGGTACTTTATGGACTGCTTGCATCGTTGGGAAGTTATTTAGTTGGATAGCTTTCTCCGCTAAACCCATTATTTGTGTTGTCGATTCACGCTATTTGTGTCAAGCTTTGAATGGTCGGTATCTTTTCTTCTTTGTCGTACCAATCTCAGTGTCTCTTGCAGGTGCCCATTCAGACCGATGACCAAGGGCAAAAATTGATGAATCTATTTAACTGGCCGTTGAAAGAGAATGATGTGCGGGAAAAAGCAACATCTTCACTGATGTGCAAAGTGGTGGACGCGCAGTTTGAGGAACACAAAGCAAATAGTGCTTTCAAATCTAAGCAAATAATGGATTTAGAAAATAGCAAAAATAATGATAATTGCTTTTGAGGCTGGGTTATCTATATTTTACTTATTTTATCAATTAATTTATCCATGAGCAGGTTAAAATGCGCGTTTTTTCCTCCTTACACATATTAAGAAAATTAATCTCGCAAAATTTTGAATTTCAAAATCAAAACTTTGTTTGATGATTAATTAAAGGGGACACATAAAAAGTAAAACAATCAAATCATAGCATCTGAAAGCAAAAAAGCGATAAAACACCGTGAACAATAAAAGACAGCCGGGACATAATACACTTGATGAATTTCTCATAGTTTTATTCTAAATAACGCGATTGCTTTTCGAGAAAGCTCTTATATCTTAATAAAATCCGGTAGTAGATGTGGATGAATTTACAAGTTAAATTTATTTTAGCCTTTGTATTATAATGCCGAGAGAAACAATAACTATCAGACTTATAAAAACAACTAATAATGAGACTGAAAATGTAGTCGTAATGAAACACTGCCTATTATTTAAAATAGTTAACAATGCAATTCACAGAAAGTAAAATTTTCTGTAGAATTTTTTAGTTTTTATACATTTTAATTCAATAACTATTCTTATTACATATATATAAAGTTTACAACATAATTGGAAGAAATATACATAAGATCATTCTAAATCTTGAAATAGGATACCTGGTTTCTCATTCACATTAATGTAAATTTGTTATAGAGGAAGATTGTTTCTTTTTGTTGCCATATATTTTCACATGAAAATTATTTCCATTTTACAGAACTATTTTAACTGCGAGTTTCGCTCAAAAAGCCCTGAAAGCATATATTATCTTATTTCATTTTTATTTCTTAATTATCATATAATTATCACTGCAAAATATGGCAAATAATTTCTGAGCGAATGTATGATATGCATATTAATTTCATAAAGCATAAAATTTGCAGTTTATATTTTAAAAGAAGGAAAACTGCTTTCGATAGCTCCAAATTTCATTCGCATGAAGAACTTAAAACTTATGCATAGAATTAGGCTTCGAAAATTTTGCTGCACTCAAATACAAATTAAGAATAGCCGGAACGCTATCTATAGAAATGTCAAAGAGCTCTGACCTTTAAACGATAAATCGGTCATAAGCTTATCTTTTATTTGTGTAAATCAAACATAAAACGTTAGATAAGACACATCATTAGTGTTTTCTTCCGCTTGATTTCTGCTCAAGTTGTAAAAACGACTTTTATTTTTTCAGTGTTGAAGATAATTTAATGCGAATTTTACAGCTTCGGAAAAACATAATCTTTCACAGATAAAATTATTCCTAGCTAATTGGGGACAGGGTTTGTTAAGATAAAATATTTTAAGCAAATTGGTCCTACATACAGAGGCAATTTATGAATTAAGCTATCCTTAGAAAAAATGGCGAAAGGAATTTGTTTCTGATATTGAATATAGGTTATGCTCCACTTGTGACTTTCTCGTTAGAAAGAAAAGTTGTTGAATCATCAAAAAATTTGTCCTTTAGATTCTGATGTATCTCCACGTTTTAGACCTCCCGAGCCCTAAAGAAAACTATTTTTGGAATTATGTTTGTCTGTCTGTGAACACGATAACTCAAAAATGAAAAGAGCTAAACTAATGAATTTTGGTAAGTGGTCTTTACACTAAAATTACAGATATGTAAAATTTTTGAACGAAATCCCTCAAAAGGAAGTCTGTCTAACCGTGTATATGTGGACAGGATAACTCAAAAATGCACAGACCTAGACGGATGAAACTTAGTATATGGTTTGATTACCAAATTCGTAGATTTATATTACATTTTGGACGAAAGTCATCCTCACGTTGACAGTCTGTCGGTCTGCTTATTCGTGTGTATAAGCAGCCCGTAAACTCAAAAATGCAGCATGCGAGATAACTGAAATTTGGTATGTGGTGTTGACATAAAAATTGAAGATCTCTCTCAAATTTTGGGCCCAAATGATCAAAGGAAAGAGTTCCAAAACGCATGCTTGATTTTATTTACTATACTACGAAACTATATACAGATCCAGAGGCGGCTCGTCCATTACGGCTGCAGAGCTACAGCTCCCCTGAGATAATTTTCAAAGCTTATATTTTCGTCTTTTTTCTAACTGGCTTACTTTTCCGATCAATGATCAAGGAAAATGGCAAAAACTAATAAAAACTTAAAAGGAAGACGAAAAATCAATCAAGAATTAAGAACGAGACTGACCAAAGCTGCATAGAGTTTTGCCCCTCCTAAGTATCAAAATTCGAGCACTGAGCAACGCGGAGCGTTCAGTCGGAAGACAAAAGCAACCATTTTTCCCTTTGACTTTTAGAGGCATTCGAGCTGTGATTTTCACAGCTCTTGTTTGGCGCGACTTCCGCCCTTGCCTTAATCATTTGGATTTGTTTCGCCTTCTCTCAGTAGCCCAGTCGTTAAGTAGTTTTTTTAAATCAAATTCTGGAGGAGTTGTAATTTTTTGCTCCTTTACGTTTCTTCGGGTGCTGATTACGAATCTGAGGTTTGCCACCAAAAATTTTTGTTGGAATTTTAGTTATAGCCAAAAAACATGGAAATTTTTTTTTTCCCCAGTTTTTACCAATAAATCAAAAATTATCAACTTTTAGTTTATCATCATTTATACCAAAATAATCAGCACAAAATTTCCTACACCTTAGATCTATACGACTTTTGCAGACTGCTTTTTTCTGAGCTGACGAGCAGCCACTGCACAGACCTCGCTATATTGTTCAAGTATACGAAAAAGTCAAGGCGAGAACACTCCTGATTTTGTTTGTCGAAACTGTTTGTTGTACCTGTGATTCTTAAGCTCAGATGTGGTGAATAATGCAGAACTTTATTAGAACGAAAGTTTTTACGATGTACTAGTTTTTTTTTTTTTTTTTTTTTGCTTTTCAGTATTTGTTCAAAAGGTGTTAAGGAAATCATTTTATCTTGCAACATTTTATTTTAATCTGCAGAATAAAAACTCTGAATTGAAATTCGTTTTTTTTTGTATCAAAAATATTATTTATTTCCTACTTTTAAAGCTGCGACTAAATTTTCCCCAAATAAAATTGCCATGAAAAAAATAAAAAGAAAAAGAAAATCGATACCAAAAGGGACGCGAGTCGAGAAAGTTTAAAATGCGATGTTGAAAATAGTTACAGATTAGTAAAAAGGCGTGACGGAACAAATTGAAACGTTTACCGAAATAAAAGTATTTCATTGGAAGAAAATTATAATTTGTCAGTGTACATTAATTAGTTATTCGTAACTGAGATTTCGTGATTGCAAAAATATTGGACTGGTTTACTATCTCTCACATTCAAGAGAATTTTGGTCAAACATTAAAGCTTTCTAACGCGTTTATTACAAATAAAGAAGAATCTGATTAAACACAAGAAGACATTCACGCAAATACTTTTGATTATCGCAATCACAGATCAGGGTGTTATCTTATCGACGCGGTATATTTTTGTGACGCTTTTCCGCAAAACAAGTATTGCATAAGCAATACATGTTATGCGGAAAAGCGTTTATTTGCTATTAAGGAAGCTTTGTAAAATTGATGTTTGTCGCATCCTTTCATGTTTCGCTTCCTTTCATGTTTAGTAAAATTTTACTTGATCTCACTAGACTTAGTATTTTCTTCAAAACATAGTTCTATTGATTACCTAATGAATTATATGTTTTTAATACATTTCTTTAAAAAAAGAAATAACATAATGTTGGAAAAAGGATTCATTGCTTCATGATGGAACAATACTATCTAGCATAATCAGTTGTGACATAGATCCAATAAAATCAATTGTATCAGAAGACTATACTTTACATGAAATCATAGTTAAATTTTTTCGTTTTTGATTATAGAATCTTTTTAAAAGATTTGAACTCTGTTTTAATATATACTCTTGTCCATATATCAAAATATCCCAAGAATAGCTATTCACAATGAAGGTATTTTCTTCCCTCATTTAGGTATGCAATCGAATAATCACGATCAAAACTTCGAAATATGCCTTGAAGTTTTGAAAAATCGCCTCTGTCTGTAATTATTTTTAGGATTAAACATTAACAGAAAATTCTGATAAACAAAACACGTCTAATGTTTATCAATTTAAGTTACCATTTTGGTAGTCCTTGCAATAACAGTGACGTAAAAATCACTGTTATTTAATGAAAGAAAGGAATTTAGTTAGAAAAAAAAAGCAAATAACATTTGATTTTTTTCTCTTGAGCAAATAACTTTAAACCAAGATAAAAAAAAATGTTTTTATGAATGTCATTTAAAATACATAATTTAAAAATTCCAGAGAAAAAAATGTACAAAAATTAATAATTTTTCCAAAATTTATGGTTGTTTTGCTTTTCAGCTTTGCGATATCATTACTATAACCGAAACTACTATATGATATTTAATTGTGTTTCAAATTATTAAATGTAGTTCACAACGTAATTATGCTAAATAATCCTCATTTTACGTTTGAATTTTCAAAACATTTAGTTACTCACTATCTACTTTTTTTGGAAATCAATGACAATGATTAGTTTTTGGAAATTAATAAAAAATACACGGATATGAAGATTTAAAAAAAAATAAGATGCTAAGATTGAAGGATCGTATGAAAATTAATAACATTATTGATTTCTTTATAACAAACATTATTTGCAACTTAGTAATATTTCTGGATATAATTATAAGTAGTATTTGTCAAGGGAAAAATAGAAGATTGTTACTCGTTATTTCCAAAGGAGTTAAAGACAAACTATTTAGTGATTTATGAAATAAACATATTTAAACTATAAACAAATGCACATACATCACAAGTATCACTTTCAATAATACTATGGATAAATAAATAAAAATAAAAGATAAATTCTCACCTTGTGCATTGGCGACTCCATTTCTGACAGTTGTACTCCATAGCACACAGATGAACAGCAAGATCAACATGATAAGATATTGCTGGAGAGTCTTTGCACTCGGAAATTATGTATAAATCCACATCACCGCACTTGTACACAAATGATCACAATTATGTATTTCACACAGAAGAAATCTTCAGCATCCGAATGAGTATCCTTCGAATTTGCTTCAATAAACCCACAAATATTCACCGATCCAGAATGATAATTCCATTTTCGTTTTATGTTAGTTATACAGCTTTAAGACATAAAACTGGCGTAGAATCTGCAAGACGGTTTTCTTGTGTCACAGATCTACAGAAGAAGCTTATAGAGGGAGAGAGAAACAGTTTCATGGCCGGCTTCCACATAACGATTGCTGTATTTTCGCTAGAAACAGGCTGCCAGAGAAGGTGCGTGAAAATCCCTATACTGGGGCGAGGAAAATCCCTTTGCGCGCGAAAGAGAAACGGAGGATCTTTAGATAATTTTTTCCCACACTAGTTAGGGTAGCATTTAGATGCTATGATGTCGACTGATGGTTTGATTATCAAATCAGTCGCGTTATGCTAATAAAAATGTAATTCAGTTACAAATGAATAGAAAATAAAAGCAAAATGATACACCAATGTAAAATTTTGTGAAATTTATGCAAACATTGATGGAAGCAAAATTAGTTCGACAGGTGTAAAAACTTTTGTATAAACATAAATTCGATGGGTATTATGCAAAATTATACATATACAATGTTTCATTTCGTATGCAATTATTTTTCTGTCGTTCTGTTGTTGCAAAGATGTTTAAAAGTTTGTTTATTAAGCTAATATATGAAAGACATTTATAATAAATTTTGTGCTCATGTATTTGAGCATACGTAACACTTTAGGAAATTACAAGTTACAAATATGAATGGAATATGATGTCATTCACTGGAAAACACATTCCACACAAAATCAGTAATTAATTATACAATCATTGAGTCATAAAATCTGTGTTACAACATAATCATATCATAAACAACATATCTCGTAAAATATAAAACCAAAAAAGTATTAAAATAACATTTTTCATTTGTTATTTATTTCATTATTACATCAGAGAATTTTTTTTCCACAAAAAAAGCCTAGCAATAATTTTTCATACATATTATGAGCTGTAAATACATTTTATGTTTATATTGCTTGAACATATCCTCGATCAAATTGAAAATATATTTAATTAATCGTAAATAAAAAGCGTTATAATACGAGGAAAATGTAATAAAATGCAGCAAACTGTTTAGGTTTACAGAATATAAAAAAGAGAATTTAATGCATCGAAATTTCTTAGTACTTCCATTTACTCTCAGTAAAAAATGCTATACAAATAATTCATATTTTACCGAATATTTCCAAAAATATGGAATTAATATGTAGAATAGAAAACAAAATAAAAAAAATACTTTTCCATGGAACAAATTTACAGGAAACAGAATACAAATCTGAAGACAAATGAAACCTTTAGCTTTCGGATGTAACTTCTGGTTAATAATTGTAATTTTTAAAAAAAATTCTTAGAAATCACAACCAACCACGGAGTTTTGTGAAGTATTTTAGAAAAAACTCCGCCATATCTTAAACGTGCAGTAGGATGTGTGTTTTCCCCAAAGAAATCCCTAAGCACCGAAAAACTTCCCTTTAGAACAGTCGATGAATGGGAAGAAGAATAAGTTGTGCTATACCCCAAACATAAATTTTCCTTATCTTGTCCAAAATCATATTTTCTGTCAACTAAGCAACGCAAATTTGATAAGAACTAATCACGCTGTAACTGACGAATTGATAACTACAAGAAATAATTTCATTAAAACATTCCAGGAGAAGTCGAAAGTCCCTTACGTGAATTTATATTTGGTGCCAAATTATATTACGTTTATTTTAATCATAAATCACTTTATCGTTTTATTTCATTCAGGCAGTCTATAAATTTCAAAATATTAAGTACATAAAACCTACTCTGGTATTTTGAAAAAAGCATTCTATATAACCATTCAAGAAAAACCAGTGTATTTAATTTTTCTAACAAAGAGACATATTATACAGACACTATATTAAACTTTATTATGAAATTTAATTTAGAAAGCCTAAAAATAAAAAAAAAGACCTGGAGACATAATTTAATGACGTATTTTACAAATAAACAATACAAACAAATCAGATGTACAAATTTATGTGTATAAACAAACCAATACGATTGTTTATTAAGTTAAAAAAACCATGTAAATATTTATTTAAATAGATATCAAAATTTACACCAATTTCTTTAATGTTGTTTTGTTCATTTTTCATTATCAGCAACGAAATTAGTAAAAAATGTAATGAAATCCGACAAGGAAAACAAATAGAACAGATTGATTTGTTAAATGAATGGCGATCAGAAAAAAAAAATTAGGTTCTATCCAATGCTATTAAACGAAATTTCAAAAACTGAAAATCTGGGAATTCTTTAATTTTTTCAAAATTATTTTTTTTTAAATCTATCATGAATAAGAGTGAACTGAAGGATATAATCAAAGCTTCATCAAAGAAAAATTTAAAGAATGTTATTCCTTTTAACAAATCAAGGTGTTCAAAAATATATAGACTGATTCTTTAAAGGAATACTATGGAAAGAAAATATTTTTCCAGTTATTCCGCTGCTATTAAAAGAAGAAACCTGAAAAGAAAAGTAAAATACAAAAAGAGAGAGACCAAGACGTAGTGAAAACTGTTTACGCATGGTGGCGAGGTCAAGAGGTCATGGTAAACTGATATGGCGGGAATCAGTTTTCACACATCGTGGGTCATCACTGAGACAAACTGCAGCACAAGGCGAAAAGATGAATGGAAGATGAAATAAAAAAAAAGATATAAAAAATCCGCGCAAAAACAGAGAGCAAGTCAAAACGGTAGCAAGGATGCATGAAAAAGGAAACGACTCATAATTACTCCATCATAAATCAAGTATAAAAAGATTACTATCTTCCCACCGAACACGCCATTGTGAGCCTGCTCTTAAATTGCGTACATGTTAAAAAGGATGGAATTAAAAATTCCGATGAACGCCTTTCCCTGGGAGAGCTCCAGAAAATATCTACTGAGCTTAAAATAGACCTACAAATCGATTCAGGAGCTTTTTCGGAGAATCAATGAAATCGGTTGTTGATCAATGACTTCAAAGTGTCACAAATCAGCGAAGCTTCTTCTGACGAATCAATCATCTTGCCAAGCATGCCCTATCAATCTTTTTTTAAATATGAAATACTTGCAGCGTATTGCCAAGTATAATGGCATGCAATGTTTAATCCGAAATTTTTAAAATATACTCACTGAACTCAAAATAGATATCGATTCATATGCTTTCCCTACTAATCAATGAAACCTGGTCTTCCATAGAAGCTTTATAGATTGCTCGGGCCCCAGCGAGGTTTTGTTGTGGTTTTCTCATCTAGTAACCATATGCAATTCTGGCCTCGTAGTACAACTAATCACCGTCTTACCTTTGATGCTGAGCGAAACTGTTTTTTTAAGACCTTCACCAATTCCGTTGCTCACTTGACACTGATAGTATCCGGAATCTTCATTCTGTACATTGATGATGGTCAAGGATCCGTTGCTTTCCAGTCGTATGTGCCGACTGTTGATCAGATGCATCCAGTGGTCTGGAGACGAGTCTGAAAAAGCATTCAGATATTTTATTTAATAGTAAAAAGAAGTAAAGAACAGAAATCAGACAAAAGTGTACACCGTTAAATAGTAATTAATCTTTTTTGTTAAGCTGAATTGAAAGAAGAGCGGAATGAGAAAAAGTGGCAAGTATTTCCAAACCTAGCGGCATTGAAAATCATGCATGTTTATTAAATTCTGTTTCTTGTGAAATGTTAATAGATTCTACAGTAATTATTTCCAAACGTGCCACCATTAGGTGGGTTTTTGTAGCGTAAACATCAAATATGCAGACCAATGGTGTAGTCGCAAAATAGGCAGTTCCGGAACCCTCTAAAAGCAGTGCCGGAAAGCAGTAACTTGGAAGATAAAAATCGCGCTGTTTTAAGGACATTTTCATATTTTTTTCTTATTTATTTCTTTTGAAAAAAAGCAGTTCCGCCTCCACTACACCCCTGATGCAGAACACTTTCGCATATTTTGAGCATTAGTTGAGTTGATACCATTCTTATTGGTAGGTTCTTATTTTAGCTTTCAAAATGTCAGCCACTGATATCACATTTGGCGTTATAAAACTAATTCGCACTGATAGATCTATATCGGATAGATGGATCAAAAGACTAAATCTATATCCTCTTTTATCCAAACTCGCTATATTGCTGTTTCTAACATCTCATTTTTGGCCAATATAACAACCATGCATCGTCAGAAGGGAGAAAAATACTTCCATATTGCATTTCTTGGAAATTTTCATTTATTTCTTAGCTATATACCTTTTTCATCAAATATGAAGCCGACTAATTTAAAGATTGAATGAATTACGAAACTAAAATTGGCTTTGAAATTTCAAATAAATTACTGAAAAATTGCATTAATGTTATAGCGTGATTTTGGAAGATATAGTAATTGCAAAACAAAGCAACACTGCTTACTTTATAAACAAAATTAGAACAGCCATAAATAACCCTTCAGAGTTTTTATTAATTCAACTCCATGAGCGCC
Organism: Araneus ventricosus; assembly: GCA_013235015.1. Taxonomy (NCBI): domain Eukaryota; kingdom Metazoa; phylum Arthropoda; class Arachnida; order Araneae; family Araneidae; genus Araneus; species Araneus ventricosus. The sequence continues at coordinate 1,413,857 of BGPR01000010.1, forward strand.
CCAAAGAATGTTAGAATGGGCAACTCATGTTAATGATATAATTTCTTTTCGTCTCATACTAATTGCAATTAATTCGCGTTTTGATGAAAACCTTACGATATACTGTATTTTACAGTGTAGTTTGGAAAATATTTACATTAAGTGGGGAATAAAAAGACTTCTGCAGTGTCAGTGCTATTTTGTTATTTCTTCTTTTTTCCTTTCTTTTTTTATAACTTTTTACGATGACTACTACAATTTTTTTTTATAACAAGATCACTTACTCTTTTCAAGTACCATGAAATGCAAAAGAACAGTCTTGAAGGAAATTGCACATCTACTTTATCATGTCAAAGCATTTAAGTGGACGCAAGTTTACCCTAGCATCACTTGTAAACGACCTCCTATCAACTGACATTAATAATGAACTTTATCTTGCCATAAACTGGATCCTGACAGAAAGATTAAAATAAGTTCACTGAGGATATTTGTATTTGCAACAGTTTCTGAATTTTTACTATTATGTGTCGTGAATTAAAGTTTCATTGAATGAATGTATATGCGACAGTCTAAAACAAACTGCGAAAATACATTCCATTATACGTGAAATTTTTTTAATTTTTATTGAGCCGAATAATTTCACCTCTATTCTTCTTATTGCATGGAACATGATTAAATCCATACTATGAGTAAATCCATCTTGATAGAAAGATATGAACATTTATTGACATAGAAGAAAGGGCACATATAGTGTTTTGTAATGAAACACAGCTGTTGAACTAGTTTTGAATATCTATGATATATTTCGGTAATTAAAATATGAAACTTTGTTTTATTTTGTTTCCGATATAAAATTTTTAACCAAAATTTTACTGAAAACGGAAAATAAATTTGAACATTTTTTCATTGAAATCTAAACTGATTACTCTATAAATCAGCTTAAATTTTAAATTTCTTTAATAAAGCAACGTTTTCATCCATAGTTAGTTCTGTTCTACATCTTTGCGGTATTAAATCTTTGCTTTTTCTAGGCGCAAACGCAATTGATTAAAAAGACTTTTTTTTCAAATTCTTTTTTACGTGATCGTAAATTTTATCTATAGATTGCAGAAGAAAATTATACTTGAATGCAAAAACGAGTTACGATAAATAAATCAATTAAACTCGCTTCCCAAGTAATTTATTGCCATTATTTATCTTAGATGTATTCGCCGTTTATTGACGACCAGCGTGATATGAAGAATTTGTGAATCAGCAATGCTGATAATCCACGGATAATCAGAATTTTTTAAATTCAAATTCTGTTTCCATACTTTTATAAACAAAACTTTATTGTATTTAATCTCATCCTCTGGGACGCGAAGTAAGAAAAGAAAAATCCGCATAACCAATGGAGGATTTTGATAATATATCAGGACACTGGCGTAAAATTGTTTTGAAGCTCCTCCCCATACCCAATGGCGTTAATTCTCTGTCAACTTAGCAGTGCGATGTACTTCCAAGGATTTTGAAGCCCTCCAGGGTCTCGAAACACGCCTCTATCATCTATGCGAAAAATCGCCACTGCACATAACGCACACAAAACAAACCTGTCCAAAAGTACGAAAACTTAATTATTGACACCAAAATAAAAAAAAAGAGGCAGTTTATTTCAAAAAAATAATGTGTCATCCTCTAAAATCTGGTTAATATATTTAAATAACACAACAAGGTATTTGATATTATGTATTTTAAATCCAAAAATTAATTGGAAACAGGGCAAAATTCAACACAATGCATTGGCATGGAATACGCTATGAAAATTGATGTACAAAATGGAGTTCGAAATACAAACAGATTAAGAACAGCTGCTTCAGAGTATGTATAGTCTGTTTGAATATAAGCTAGTTACTTCCTGAGCACAAAATGTCACTCATAATATAAGGAAATACATTATAAACAGAAATGTCGGAAAACTCGACTAAGTCCTGCTTTTTTTTCTCTGCTTTTCATTTGTACGTATAAAAATAATAAGAGCAAAATCAATCTCAACGAACATCGATTTCAACCGATTTCATCCTATCATAATAAGCTTAACCTTTTAAAATCCAAAACAACTGCGCAAAACCCCTTTTGTTACACGATGCTTTTATTTATTCCAACTGGACACAAGCTATCGCTTATCGCCATTCACTGTTACATAGTTACCCAACAACCGATCGACCAACTGCACAAACAGAAGCTCTTTTTCCTCCAGCTGTGGATACGGCGAGAGAGAGGGGGGATCGATGTCGTTTGGTATTCAGGTAGGGAGTGACCATCAGAAGCTACTCACCGTTGGCCTTCCTCCAGGTGACGTCAGGGGTTGGATAGCCAAAGGTGGCACACGGTAATGTCACCGACTCCCCGACCGATGTCGAGGTGTCCGTCGGTTCTTTCAGCCATTTGGGGGGACCTGGAATGACAACAATTAATTTAAACTTATTTTGAAATTGATGAATCTTACGATAATTCAAAATGTGGCGAAAAAAGTGGATGGAAAAACTTTTTAAATATCTATAAACATTTCTATGCATATAATTTAAAGTAAGCGGTTGTTGTTTTTTTTTTCTATTTACCACTAGCCTTCTTACCTCTCCCCCTTTATGTTTATCTAACTTGTACTTTTTGTTGACATTTGCCTCATTATTAAACAGACAAAAGTGAAACAATTTTTTAGCTTGGCATAAAGTTGCTTTATGACAAAGTTTCTTAAATGAAAAATTCTTTGTAATAATTAATTTAATTTTTTTGCCTGTGTAATTCACGAATTATATGCTGATACTAAAAAAAATGACGATACAAAGAGATGGATTTAAAAATATACATATACAGTAATTTTTTTAAATGTGCAATTTAAAATAAACTCCTTGTTCCTACTGTTTACTTACTGAACCCCTTATTCTTAAAATTCGTTTTTGCTTTTCTTGAAGCTTTCCCGAAGTTTGTAATAAAAAAAATGAAAGAGAGTGTTTCTGTTCTGCTTATACCAAACAATTGCTATATGATCGTGCTTCTTAAATACTTCCCCTTTTATCTATCTCTTTCAACGATGGGAGATGGGATTTTTTTCAAATGCGAACATTTATAGATAAAATAAAAAAAAATGAAGAATAATGAGCAGAAGAAAAAAGAGAGCTAAAATTAATATCGTTTTTCTATTAATTTTTATGAAATAAATATTTAAATCAAGTTGATTTTTTTAATTAATTACTTTTGCTTAATAGTGGAGAACATACGCCGCAAATAAAAGGTTTTACCTCATCATGTTTTTTTCTTTAATGGTCCAAAAAGATATTTTCAGTTATACTTTTAGTTATACACTGAAGATACTTTCAGTTATACACTGACGGTTTTGTTATGCAAGATGCTCGACAATCATTTTTTAGAATTCAATCGTATAAAAATTATATTACCGCCAAAAGAAACTTTTGAGAAAGTCTTTAATTTCTTCTTTAAACAATTTCTTTTCAAGTTTTCTCGTCAATTAAAAATTAATAATGGCAGGAGCATGATATTTCCAATCTTGAGAGTCAAAAAATCCTCATGGCTATTTTATTACTTAGATTATAAAGTCTTATTTTTCACATTTAAGACATATGTATTGAATGAATGCTTTTATTTTTTATGGAAATGAATGGAATTCAAATGTTCTAAAGAATACCTAGGCAAAAGATGAAATAGTTGTTTAATGTTATCATTTTACATACTTTTTGAAAACCTGTTATAATGTTCTATACCATTGAGGTTCGTAAAGTGTACTTACAGGTTCAAATACAGAATTTTTTGAGTGATTTTGTATGGACATGGCAATTAAGAGCCATTCAAATGAAAGAGTGTTAGCCATTGGATTCACTTTTTAGCAATTGATGATCACATTTTAGTTCACACCTTCTAAAAATAAATCTCCTCTACTTCCTTTTACATTTCTTATATTTACAATTGCATCTTTTCAATGAAAGCTTTTATTTTCTCAGTAGGTATAAATATATTTATCTTTTATTTAATACTGAAATATTATATCCAATGCCTTGGGAAAATAAGTTTTATCTTAATATTTAACACATTTTACAATTTTTCTAGACATTCCAAAGAATACCTGGATTTGAAACTTTGTTGGTAATATAACATTTTTTAAATTTCACTTCTTTAAAATTGGAAAGTGTAAATTATAGATTTTTCAGCTTTCTAAAAGGCCAGGGTAACTTTTGTACTCTAAGGCAGTGTGAGCAAACTACTTTCACTTCCGATCCCCTCACTTTGTGTAAAATTTTTTCGCGACTCCCGGGGGGATCGTGAACACGTTTTTTGAAGGAAAGCCTTATATTTTTGAATGTCAAATAAATTTCTTTAAATTTAGCGACCCATAAAAATTTTGTCGCGACCCACGGTTGGTGCACCACTACTCTAAGGAAAGGAGTGAGCTTAAAAGGTACATTAAAGAGTAAGTAACACGTTCGTGATGACTCAGCATCACTCTGAAATTCCCGTTCTTTCACGACATCCCTCATTCCTGAGACCCTTGCCGAAGACAAATAATCTCTCCCGACCAACTCCATCTTAGTCACGTCTTCCTTTCGTGCAGTCAATATACGATGGAAGATTAAATACCGCTTCGTGTAGTGTTGCTTTCTCCTTCGAGCTGACAGGCGCCTGGAAGTCTCCTTCTCTGCCACACTCGATGACATCAGGCAGCTGAGTCAGCGAGAGATGGCGTGTGGTCACGGGTACCTTCTGTTTCTTTGTGCTGACCACTGTGTGTGGGGTGTGGCTAGTCAACCCCCTCCCCCCGTTTTGTTCTTCATCGTTGGTTGCCGATAAGTGGTATCAATAAAACAGTTATGATTGCTTTTTTTTTCTCTGGTCGTGAGTTATGAGAGTGGAGCGAGCTGCGTTATTGCCTCAATAAAAAGGGTCTCATCGGGTGGCTTTAGATGACTCACTTTGTACAAGATAAAATTGATAAAAAAAAAGTAATCTAGATAATTAGGATTTACGTGCTTTTTGTGTATCAGTGTTTCTGAAACAGAATGCGTATAATAGTTTTTTTCCCGTTGAATCAAGAATTATGAAAAATCTGCCGGTAGGTCGCTTTCGGTAGAAGTAGGTACATTCATTTTGTCCAATGAAGGCCAGGATGGCATGGTTTATAAGTTCTGGGTTGGGAGTTTTGTACGAAACTATCGGTTATGGTCTAGCTTGAATTAGAGACTAGGTTAACTAACAAAAGGTTCGATCCAAGCTTCGAGACAGGAACACCTTAAATACGAGGAGACTCAACTATCACCGCTTTGAAGTCAATGGAGAAGCGATGTGGTTGCAAGGAGGTAAAGATACCTATGGCGCCAATCTTGAGGGGTAGACGAAAACAAGATAATACTAAGCATATTTCACTTTTAAAATTCAAATACAACGAGAAGGGAAAATATTATAGGGTCTAAGCACCATTGGCTTAAACATCATTGTTGAAATGAAAGTTTCGTAAGTGGGGTGACGGGTTATATTTCGTCTTCGTCATGTGTGCGTGTTCAGAATCATGAGATTTGTCCTTTGTAATCCTCACGTGTCTTCAAAACTGGACGTTGATCATACAAACATATGGATCAGTCCTGTGCACAGTAAAGCAAGCACTGTAATACTTCCTACTTGATAACTATTTAATCTGTCGAATTTAAATCTAATCGGAATAAAGCCAATCACATGTGTAACGAACCGCTATCTATTCGCTTTATTACTGAATACCAAACAGTGATGAAACTAGGGTGGGGCAGGTGGGGTGCGTGCCCTGGTGAAATTTCTAGGGGGCTCAAATTAAGGAATCAATTGGTTGTATTTAAAAGAAAAATAGGTTTTATGAAGCTCTTTTACCCAAGATTCTTTAAAATTGAAACGCTTTCAACAAAGTGTGGGAAACTCTTAAGGATGCAGTCATTTTTACAACCCGGAAACCTCAAGCTGCGAATAAATAACAAGTAATATTATGTTTCAGAGATTTGCCGACCGAAACCCCCATCAATGAAATTAAAAACTCGTTTAAAAGGGAGGGTTTTTTTCATTTTTAATCGTATATGTGTGGGGTTTTTTCCGATTGATTAAGAGATTTTTACACATATTATATTATTTTTCAAATACGAGATAAATCGAATGCACCTTTTATTTATATTTTTCTAATATATCAAAAGTTTCTTACAGAAAACTTTGCTTTTCTGATTTCAGCCATATTTAAAGGATTAAGGTTAGTTTTCTACGAAAATTTAGCGAAATTTCGTTAAAAAAATTTGTAAATCCTATCAACTCAAAAATGCTTTATATGTTAATTTTTAAGTTTATGTGCACTTTTAATTTTTGCGCTCCCCGGCATAAAGTTTCCGAAAAGAAAATGAGGAACACATTTCAAAAGAAAAAAGAAGGGAGGGGGGGGGGCGCAGTTTCGGTGTTTGCCCTGGGTGCCATTTTATGTAGGTACGCCACTGATACCAAAGGAGGAATTTTTATTTTCATTTAAAAGTACAGTACAGTAGTACAAGTTTCATCTAAAAGTAAAGTACAGTACAGTAGATTAGAGAAATTGCTCGTTGTAAATGAGATGAATTAAGTAGTATGGATCGTTGTGTTGAATAAACTGATGACCAAGGGAGCATTTTTTTTAAAAATTAATAACTAAGCGCAAGTTTAAATAATTAATTTTTTTGCGTCTTAATACTGATTGCTAGCTAATAGACAATGTCCTTCAATGGAATGAAGTAACTAAACAATATTTTCAGAATTTTTTTAATGAATCTGCAAACATATATTTGCATTTCAAAGTTTTAACTTTAGGACATAATTTTAATAAAGGCGCATTTTAATCAAAGAAAGAAGGGGGGGGGGGGGTATAGTATTCCATCTGAACTTTCTGATAGTCTAGTAGCCTTTCAGTAACCTCCTTACATCTTAAACCCAAAATCCTATTTTTAATAATGAGTGAAGAGCGCTCTGCCTTTCGGAGTACGCGATGACTTTCCATCTCCAAGAAGCAGTGGCGAATTTAGGGAGGTGTCTATCGGGCTGCAGCCTCCCCAGAGCTAGACCAGAATTCTTTATTTTATTTAAAATCACTACAGCTGTTTTTTCTTAATTTCCCTTAAAAAAGGTGAAAACATTTCTTCCTGGTTTTTGACAGGCTCGAAAATTTTCCCACTTTTGTAGTCATTCCACTCGTATTTGCAGCGTTGGCACGGTCAAAAACATGTTTTTATTAGTTATTTCATTGTACTTTTTGTTAAATTATCGAAAGTATTGCAGTCTTTATGATTCTTATTGTCAGATGAGTAAAGTCTGTAAAGTTAAAATGTTTTAGTTTACGAGAGCCATAAGATTTGATATTCGTCACAACGATACAAAACTTTTTATACTTCCCCCCCTCCCCAGACACAAATTCTGGATTCGCCATTGCCAAAAAATAATGAAATTTAAACTATAATTGATATGACAACATAATGCTTTGCGACAATTGGACCATGCCATATTAGGATATAAAGAAGTTACTTAACTATGAAAAGCGAAAACAGTTGTAATTACAATTTAGCAAAAGAATCTTAAACTTAGATTGAAATGTAATAAAAATCCGCTCTGATGTGTATTTGAGTTCAAGGGAGACTTAAATTGATAGGCATTGAGCAATCAAAAAATTATGAAACTCTTCCCTACTTTTACGGAAATAAACGGCAGAAAATTAGGCCAAGGTCTCACTTCCTGAGAAAAACTATTTACATCGAGTCATTCTGCAAATATATTGATGACAAATCATCACTAAATCTTACAGTGCTAACTCATCGTGTGCCAACGGTTAATTACGGCTGTGACTTTAGACTTTTTGCTACATCGGAGAAAAGACGAAAAGTAGACGATTTCTTGGTCTTTTCCTGAGATGAATAAACTTCCGGGAAGAGAATTGCGAAGAACCCGACGTGGGAAATCGCCTGACATGTGATATGAAACCACGGAAACGTTTCCGATACTTGTTACGATTTTAGAAACTCACTCTTCGTAGAAAAACTTGCGAAACTTCAAGTTACTGCTGTCATATTCGATAAGGTAGTGGTTATTTCTTCCCATCTATATGTTTTGTCTACTGAAAATTTCAAGTTCACCTTTTTCTTACTGATATTTATATTTATTTATTACTTTTTGAGGATAATAACACAATTTTTTCTTAATTTTCTAAACATCTATACATATTCCTTTTATACCTTAAATAATTGTGTTCAAAATTCTTTTTGACTGTTCATAGAGAAAAATATTTTACCGCCTTCGAAAATATTTGCATAATTATATCAAATATTCTGAATGAAAAAATGCAGGAATTGTCCAATTAAACTTTTAAAAATGTAATAAAATTAAAATGAAACAAAATAAACTGCATACATGAAAAAGTGATTACATGAATTTCAAATTAATAATAAATGCAAACATTTTTCCTTTTTCATTAGAATATAATTTTAGAAATATCATTTCGAAAAATTCTAAAATTGGCTAAAATTCTCAAGGTAAAATGTTGTTTTAGAATTTCTCGGAATGCAGATACTTTTTATACATTTCATTTGCAATCCTTGTCTCTGAAATCTAAAAATGCGTTTTTAACCTTGCTTAATGTTTTAGTAGTCAACAACTGATAACCAATTAATATGCTGTGTGTGTGAATAAAACTTAACAGTTATATTTCTTATCAATATATATAACAATATATATATTTCTTATCAATATATATAACAATATATATATTTCTTATCAATATATATAACAATATATATATTTCTTATCAATATACATAACAATATATATATATCTTATCAATATATGTAACATAAACTAAAATTATAACATGAACTGTGTAACTTTAAATGCCTTTAAATGTAACCATCCAGTGCAAAATGATAAACAATAGAATTTTATTTAAAGGTATAGTTTCAAATTAAATTTGTTTTAAATTATTAACTCATATTTGACATGAAATTAATTGTTGATTGCATAGTCACCAAACTTTAAAACATTTAAACTACTAAAACATATAAAAACTATCTGAATCTAAAAATATTACCTCTAACTGCTAAATGGGCTGAGTACGAATCTTGACCTTGGTTATTCTTAGCGATGCACGTATAGTTTCCTGAGCTCTGTACATCTACTTCATTGATCATAAGTCTCGAAAAATCAGGATGGGTTACAATATTCACATTGTTACTAGAAGTAAGAGATATTTCATTCTTTTGCCACGAGAAATGGACCGGTGAGTCCCCTTCTAACAAACTGCACATCACTTGCACTTTATGTCCTTCTTTCGCACTGGTTGGAAAATGAAATGGCTGAATTCTAATTTTTTCTGAAAAAAGAAAACAAAATTTAATAAACCGATATTAAATGCTGGTTGTCCTTAGAATAAAAATATAACTTTATTTTAATTGAAACGTATCTATTTTATTCTACAGTTATGTAGTTCGGAATGCATATTTTTTCAGAATATTTTTAAAATACTTTTAGAGATAAAAATGCTTCCTTAAAAATGATATTTTTAAATCTAGAGTCTGCCATTGTTACAAAAAATCATTTCTTAAATTGTAGAAACAAAAGTGTTCTTCCTTTTTTCGTAATAATCGAATCATATTTTTGCGGTTTTTTTCAAATATTTTATGTGTTTTCATTAATTTTTTGAACATTTAATATTTTCTCAACGAAGCAAAATAAATTATGCGAAAGTAGAATTAACACTGAAAATATCAAATTAAATTTTATTAAAAATAGATGAATCAATTTCTGACGTCCTTAATTTTTTCATAATTTCGGTAATTTTTTCTTAATTTTTTTAATCTAATTATCTGATAAAAATGCAAACAATTATCATTTGGATGATTTCTTACATTTTACACATAACACATTTATTTACATTTAACACAGCCCATAATAATTGAGTTAAATTTTAAAAGAAAGCATATAAATAAATCAGCATTAGATGACGAAACTTTAAAAATGTGCTTTTATTTACAGCATCTCCATCTAAAACTTGACAGTTCCAGTTTGTATGAAAAGTGATTAATTTTTATCATTCTCAAATATTTGCTTTCAATACAAGCAAGAAATACAGTTGATTCACTCTAGTTCTGAAAAAGGCGGACATCTCCACAAATACATACGAAAATATCAACAAAAATGAAGTCAAAAACTTAACTTTTCATAAACAGAAAGAAATTTACTTACCATCAGAATATACTTCCCTAAAACACATAAAAATACAGAAAGCAATCCACTGAATTTTATAATTATCCAAGACCAGATATCTACTAGCTCTTCTGTTCGATAGCACAGGAGGTGGTTTGCTAGTTCTATGGATTAACCATCTCACAAGTTGAAGCATATCCATATTTAGAGAGTATCCACGCTTGCAACACACAATTCACATAGATTGAGAACAAAACCGAAGTTCACTGTATCCAAGAGATGATTATCCACAAACCGGACTTGGAGAAGCGAAATGCTGTGAGAAGTAGTTCCTTCGAGCTGGCAGGAGCTAGTTCAGGACATCTTGATGTGGTCGAGTCCAGGCCCATTCTGAAGCCTATGTTAGCGCCACACTCTGACAGTTCTATGAAACACTCTTTGGAACAAGGACGTAATGGAAGATTCCAATATTTGGTGTAGGTTGGGAAGGTAAGAAGTTACACATTCTGAAGAGATAAGGTAAGATTTTTTCTTGCACTGGCATTTTCTGTCGCAGGAACGGTTTGTTTTCTTACTCAATGCTGGAAGTTATGCTATATCTTTTTAATTTAATTATTTTGATTTTTATCATAAACTTCGTTACATTCATCTCTTTAATTTTTGATTAATATTGTAGCTTTAAATCTTTTTATTTTTGAAATTCAGTTCATTTTGCTGGTGAAAATATTTTTTGTTTTACAAAATAGTCTTTTCCCACAATTTTTTTAGATGTTGAAATTTAAAATCAGAACTGAATATTACGAATTATGTATGTTATTGAACTTTTTTGAGTGAATCTTGAAATTTTTGCGCAAACTGATTAAGGTGAAAAAGAATTAATAAAAATAATTCGAAGTTATTCTAGGAACTTTTTCAGAAGAACATTTCCATTGCATTATTTATTTTTAACGAAATTACAAAATTTTTCTCTTGTCTTTCTTCTTACAGAAAGGACACATGCAATTTAAATACACAATAAAGATTAATTACTTAAAGGAAGCAAATCATTAGAGAACCTGATGACTATAGCTGGTTCTAGAATTTGCCAGATGACATCATGAATATGTAACAAATATTAGTTTGACTTTGCATGCTCTATAGAAATTATGCTCAAAAGTGAGTTTTTACAATTATATAGAATAAATTACAGAGTTTGAAATTTTATTTTTTGTTTTATTCTTAAAGGAAAGTAAAATATTCCGCTACAGAATTCTAGAACGCTACGTTTGGACTAATATCCTTTCCCATATTTGTAGATAGGCATAAACAAACACATTTTGTAAATAGGAAAACTGTCGCATTAGAAAAAAGAATTTTAGTTGTAGATAAGATAAGATATTTCAACAGACTATCAGTGACTCAGTTTCGTCATGTCAGCTGTTTTAGTGGGTGTCGAAATTCGGATAGACTAATGTTGATTTTTTTTTCTTACAGATTAGATTAGATGCACACTAAAAGCATTCTTTGCGCTCCAGTGAGAGAAACGAATTAAAATGTTTATCCTTAAAATATACGGCTAATTTATTCTGTTATGAACACGTGTTACTTATATGGATATTTTTTCGTAGCATTAACTAATTACTAACTCCATTTTGTTGTTAGTTGAATTACTAGCCACAATTTATAAAATATTAAAAAAGTCATAAGCTCAGTATGAAAAGGTTGTATTAATAAAGAGTCCATTAGTTTATTTTGATATTTAAATAGAAAGTTCTAGCGTAAAAATAGTGAATAATCCTAAGTTGTGTCGTAAAATAAATAATTACTGATTATATAAAAATAAAATCACGAATAAAGAAACGTTCTCAACGATAATTTTACATAACAGTTATCACTTTTTTTATTAAAAAAAACTATAACAATTTCGTAGAGTAAATTACGAATATTCAGTCTAAATAGAAAAAGAGGAGACGTAATACAGAAAAATGTATAAAACGAATTTTAGATTGCATTTTTTATTGTAAATAATAAATTATCATTCTAACATAATTAATAATCTCAAGCACTTATAGTGTATTTTTTAGATTCAGGGTTTCATATTAAAGGTTGGTTTTGAATCCCAATAGAAAAAAGCATTGCTCCTTTTTTTTAACGAAAAATCCTTTTAGCTAGTCGAAGTTTTTGACTGTTTTTTATAACTTTTTTATTATATTCATTAGAATATTTCATGGGCATTATCTTCAGTATTTTATTTATTGTAATTGTTTATAATCTTTTAACGTACAGTAATTATTTTCTTTTTATGTCCATATTCATGAAATTAAGAAAAAGGTTTTTTTCCCCAGAAGATCAGAGTATTCGTGTTTTTACTTTCTCGTATACGAAGTATACAAAGAGAAAGTATTGTAATCGTCAAAAAATTCCAACTCGAGTTTTTGACGAATCTCCACGTTTTATACCTCCCTGATTCCGAAAAACTCAATTTTGGAATTATGTCTGTCTGTGTGTCTGTGAACACGATAACTCGAAAACTATTAGAGCTACGGGGATGAAATTTGGTATGTGGTCTTTAAACATAATTTGTAGGTTTTTATCAAATTTTGAACAAAATCCGTCCACGGGAAGTCTGTCTGTTTATCTGTCCGTGGTCATGTGAACACTATAACTCAAAAACTTGAATAGCTAGATGAATAAAATTTGGTACACAGTTTTATCATCATGAATGTAGGTCCGTATAAAATTTTGGGACAAATCCGTCAAAGAGTTGACTGTCTGTCGGTCTGTATAATCGCATACTTGTATAAATTATATCTCCTAAACCCATTGGCTTAGATAAATAAAAATTGGTATGACGTTAATAATAATTCCTAATATTAATTATAGATCTGTGCTCAAATCTCGTTTCAATCCGTTGAAAAAAAGTTTTTCAAATTGCATATTTGGTCCAAAATGTACATTGCGACTGTGTGTTGGCTAGCGTTTCGCTTATTTTACTCAAGTTAGCATAGTTGGCATTTGACCTTGGCGAAGGAAATTGTAGCTTCGGACGCGCTTCGGAAATTATGGCAACCCCCTGAACCTGAAAGTTCGTTCGGGACATTATCCAAGATGGAAGGTATGGTGAAATCTTGCTTGATAAATGTAGTAATATTTCGTTCTCAAAAACTTTAAATAAAGTTTGGTACCTCAACGCGCGTAAAAATTGAGAACTTCCGCAATTTTTTTAATTGTTATCATTTTCCTTTTATACATAATCATAAAAATGGGAGCAGGTCATTTTAAAATTATAATGACTCAGAGTTTAGGAAGCAAACGGGACAAATAGTATACGGTACGTATGGAAACCCTAGTTAGAGGGAAAATGACACCTTTTTGGGAAGTATACGAGAAAGTTTAGGGGAGACCACTCCCACTGGTTAAAACAACGATTTAGGTACTTCGGATAAATAGAATAGAAAATAGCAATTATAGTCGATTTTCCTTTGCTTCAGTTTCAAACCTACTTTGAAAACTCGAATCTTTAGAATAATTCGAATTGAATTTTACATTTCTTTCATAAATTTGAGTGTTTTTCATTTCGCTTGCGTAAGTTTTAAATAAAATCTATACATCTTGATAATACCGAAAAGAAAAAAACCCGTAAAAAATTTTACTTTTTGGTTCTATTCAACATAAACATTTCAATTCAGTTCATTTTACTGCAAATTTTGAAGGAAAATGAAGAGAAAAGTATTATTCGCATGATTTCATTGCAACGTAATGATTCATTTAATTTCGTTATGACTAATTAAGACAATATGTATTAAATGCTTCTTTAGGAAAACGAGAAAAATACACTGTTGGATGTAAGAAACTCTATAAAGAATTAAAAAAAAAACACTGCGTAAAGCACCGTAAACTTCATCTAATTATTTTCGGTTTTTGATTTTTATTTTTCGTGGTTTTTAACAGATTTTAAAAGTTATTTGCTAAAATATTGTTTGCAAATACTGAAAACTATAGCGTTCCAAAGAAGTCCATTTCGCGTGGGTTGGAACATTTTGACTTCTCAGTTATAAATGCGAGGAAAACTTTATGCAATAAATTCTGAAAAGATGAAGATTTGTAAGAAATGTTCTGAATTTTTCGGATAACTTTTATCTTTTCACGAATAAATTCTTGCGCAACAAATGCACAATGCGATGGTGAAAGATATTATTTTCCTTTTGGTCAAGTTCCTGTCTGATAACTATCAAAAATGAAAGGATTACTTGAGACACAGCCTTGAAAATTTTCCCTTGCCAACAAGATTATGATAAAAAGTGTTCAAGACCATTGTGGATGGTTAATATAAACACGAGATATGCACATAGTTATTTCTTAAGAGTAGACCTTCTAATCCAAGATAATCTCTGTAGTTTCGGTCATGAGAGAAAAGTCTACGCTGAATTTCTCATCTACTCTTTCAACAACCCTACGGACATCAAGAAAAAAGTTACTAAACGCGATAGTAGGGGATAAGTCCTTTATTTCGACAAATGATAATCGGATTTGTGATTTTTACTTTTTCGTATACAAAGAGAAAGTATTGTAATCTTAATCTTAATCGAAGTCGAGATTTTGACGAATATCCACGTTTTAGATCTCCCCGAGTCCGAAAAACACAATTTTGGAATTATGTCTGTCTGTGTGTCTGAACACGATAACCCGGAAACTATTAGAGCTACGGGGATGATATTTGGTATGTGATCTTGACACATCATTTGTAAGATTCTGTCAGATTTTGGGCAAATTCCGTCAAAGAAAAGTCTGTCTGTCCACTTTCATGTGAACACTATAACTCAAAAACTTGAATAGCTATATGGATAAAATTTGGTACAAAGTTTTATCATCATGAATGTAGGTCAGTATAAAATTTTGGGCCCAATCCGTCGAAGAATTGTCTGTCTGTCGGTCTGTATATTCGCATACTTTTGAACTTAATAACTTCTTAACAAAATTAGTAAGATAAAAGAAATTGTGTATGTCGCCTTTTAATTTTAATTGCAGATTTGTGTTCAATTTTCGTGTCAATCGGTTAAAAAAAGGCGTTCAAATTGCATATTCAGTTTTTCAAATCCGTTCTCCACGCGCATGCGTACTGGTTTATCTAACACAGCCCCGGCTACTAGTTCCGTCTTGTTTCGTGTATTGCGTAATAAAAAATCCTTGGCGCTTTTTCTTCCGTTCTGGATCCTTTTTCTACCTTTTGGCGCATTCTGCTCTAGCTTAGCGTATTTTATTTTCGTTTGTTTTGTTGTTTTCAAGTGTTGCCACTGTCTCTGAGGGAATAATCGAAGTTCTCGTAGCTTTCGGACCTTCCCATAGGTCCGCAATTTTTATGCTGTGGGGGCTTGGGATTGACACCTTTGTTTGAAAGTATACGGGAAATTTAGGGGAGACCACTCCCGCTGGTTTTTCACTGATTTCAGCTTGAACCCATGGCTATTTTGTCAGTACCTCTGAGCATTTTAGAATTCATTTTTTATTTATAAAACGAATAATGTAAATCTAAAGAAAGTCGGTTCAAATATACAGTGTCTTCATTAAATCATGGCCTCGTGATTTCTAATTTTTATTCAAGATAACTGGACTTCACTTTCTTTTTTCTATATCAAGCCTTTTAAACTTTTACTGATTCTGAAAAGTAGGATTCAATGAATGTTAGTGTTGCACTTTTAATCATTTATTTAGAAAATTAATGTGATCAAATGAAATTAAATTAATGCTTCAAGAATCATTGCTAAATTTACATATGAAATGGCGCATAAAATTTTATAAAATGTACGGTGTTAAAAATACTCAAAACACAAGATACCCTTAATTGCATATCTACGTATCAATACTCTCCAAATTTGAGAATACAGAAGGAATACAGAAGGAATACAGAATATAGATGATTTGGAACATTTCCGAACTACAGAAAACTTTCCAGAATTCCACACATTTCAGCTACCCAAAAGTCTTCTCTCCAGTTCTGTCTTTGATTTTATTGAGCTATCACGTTCACCAAGAATTATTCTTATGTTATTCTTCCCCCACCTCACTGCAAATCAGAGGATTAATAACTTCGATGATCATCTTGCCAAGTGTGAGTTCGGAATGTGTACATGCGGTCAGATGGTTATTCTCACCTCGCATTCGTATTTAATAACTAAATGAAATTAATTTAGAGGAGTGCAGTAGTGACCCTTTGAGAAAAACGGTCAGTTCAGGAACATCTGATAAGAAAGGACAGTTCTTATCCAGAGTTTGTAAGGTGACATATACAGAGTTATTTAAAACAATTGCACTGATCATAAATATTTAAAACTTTCTTGTAAGCAAAGACAGGGCTCGTACACATTTCCTTAAAGGAAAATCAAGGACTATCAAGGACTTTTAAGGACTAAAAAAAACCAAAAAATAAGGACCTCTAAATTGAATAAACTTAACAACGAATTGTCGCACGCATTTTTAAATAAAATGTCTCATTTTTGCAAATTCAACCTATTAGATGATAAATTACATAGAAGATACATTACAAATTTAACACAACAAAACTCCTAAAAATATGAGTTAATAAATTGATGAAAAAAAAACTCATAAATCTGGTAATCAAATTAAATATCTTTTAATTCCAAACTTTTTTCATTCAATTTTACATCTAAGGTATTTATTTTAATTTCTTTTTCAGAAATTGTTTTTCTTAGTTCGTGCGATTGAATAAATAAATTTATGTCCTTTGACTTTTCAGCCTCCTTAGCTAAATCATTTGCTTTCTCATTTGTTTGGTGTAGGTCTGTTTGGAGGAACATTTTCTTTTGTTTTAAAAATTCTATTTCCTCCTCTAAAGCTTTTCGTTTCAGTTGTTTTGTTTTAGTCTTTTCTTCGGATCTTTCACTTTCTAAATACTGCATGTATTTTGCTCTAGCTGAGGTGGCAGCCGTCCTCATTTCTTTAGTAATTTTTAAGTTATACATAGCCCCAGACAGCTTAATAAATTCATGATTTAGACGCTGGGAAATATATGAAGCATCTTTCAAATTTTCTATTTCCAAGGCCTTGTTCCCCGAAAAACCTCATTGTCCATGTGACAGTTTTAATACCATTTTCATAATCTTCCAAACTTTTTCATAATGATTATTGTTAATATAAGTTTGTAAAAAAGTAACAAGGGAATCACTCTTTGGATTGAAAGAAGTAAATTCAAATGAATTTGGCTTTACAATATTTAACAGAAAATCTGCATAGAGTAACAAAATTTCGTCCAAATCTTTTTCCAAAATACGTTTATTTTGCGACAACACAATCAATACCTTTTTCATTTTTTCCTGTGCTTTTTCGGGATATCCAGCCATTACTCGTGGATCAATGCAAATCGCAGGTCTTACTAGTGCGTAATTCACAGAACATTTCTGCATGAAATGTTTTATCATTTTTATGATGATTTTCCGACTATCCTGTCTGAGTGTGAAAACATCCTTGTCTGCTAATTCCTTATTATTTATCTTTTATTTTATTAGTTGCTCAGCAGCAAATCCTAAATACGCTTAACTTTTATCATTATACAAGTTTGGGTCACTGAAGTTGAATTTGCATAAAGTCTCAGGTTTCTCAATTCTTTCAATCTCTGGTTTCAAAATTTTGAAATGTTGAATGCAATCATTAACAAGTTTTAATACATCACTGGCAAAAAATGGAAGTAAAGGTTTATCACTTTGATACTGTTCTAAAAATGGTAACAGCACTTTTGTCAATCATTCCTATGGAACCATGGACCAATAAAGGCCATCTGTAACTCCTCCCTTATTTCCCAAAGTGTATGCGATGGATATGTATTCGTGGAACGCGAGCAGTGTCGTCCCCCCACCCCCACCCCATTCCGCGAGAGCCACGTCGACCGAGATTAGAGCCCCGAGAAGGAGGAATTAGAAAAACGATAATCGGTGAAATTTTAAATTTTTTAATAACGGCAGAGTAAAAAGTAAGGACTTTCAAAGACTTTTTAAAAATGGGACATAAAAATAAGGATTTGTAAGGACTTTTAAGGACTAAATGTAAAAGTAAGGACTTTTAAGGACTTGTAAGGACGCGTACGAACCCTGAAAGATAGGAAGAAAAGTATAAACACATTACAGAAGGAAGCTTAAAGTTTAATTTACACTCATAATAATTACCCTATGTGACTTTCCTTGGTCACAAGGGCGACATCCATGCGGTTGTCCATTTCATGCCAGACACTATGAAGCATGTTCACAGCCACTGATGTGTGTTCGGTAGCGAATTTATGCTCTGTATGCAACTCCCCACTGGCCAGTCTTCAGCTTTACACCCTTTCGGGTAGGCTGGGCCAGTGAGGGTTTCAATCAATCAATCTGCATGTGGCTATCTAAATCTGAAATTACTTCTTGGGATTTCATTTCATTGCTACTCTGTCTTAACGCCTCCTTAACGAACGAACTGAAGGTACGCATACAGAATGCTTCACATGGTAGTGAAATGGAAGAAAATGATTTAGGATTCGCTTCACAGAAAGCTGGAAATGTTTTGTAACCTTCATCTATAATTTTGTTTGATGTGTGCGATATTTACACGCATTTTTGTAAAAATAGCACGAATATTCGGAAAAATATAAAGGTTTTCTTGAAAAATTCCAAATTTTCCTGAATGGTTTTTACTTATAGCATGTAGAGTTTTCAACCAAATTACACAAAACTTTCAGAATACTCGACAATATGTTAGAGAAGCACTGTATTAAAATTTGAAGTAAATAACTTGAATATTAGAGGAAATATGAGTATTTGTAGTAAGTAATATTCTACTGCACATGTGCAAAACAAAGCTTAATTTTTCTTATATATAGGGAAACTTATATAAAAATTCCAGTTCGCCACCGTTAAGATACAGAAAGATAACGGCATTGCAAGAGCTGAACTGCTTTTGATCTCTCTCATAAGAGATTTAGATTCAGAAGATTCAGAATCTCAAGATTCAGAAAGATATCGGCATTGCAGCGAGGTAAATTTCGGTTGCACTCTAAGAGAAGTTAAATGCTGAGGGTTCTTGCACAAATTGATATTTTTTTAAATTTTAATCTTCGAACAGTAATATCGAATGTTATGAAAGTTGAATATCCTGAATACCATGTATACTTATAAATTAAATACATTATTTGAATTACATTTCGACGATGACTATTCAAAGATTCAAGTTTAAAAAATATCAGT
>BGPR01000010.1:1433263-1445454 GCA_013235015.1 Araneus ventricosus
TTTCGACGATGACTATTCAAAGATTCAAGTTTAAAAAATATCAGTATCAGTATTACTATATCTAATATTTCAAAATCTAACCAAAATATTTCGAAATCTAACAGTTTATTGCATTGAATAATATTCAAACAACAACTTTTTTATTATGTCATATTATTTATAATCTTAAAGTAATGTAGTAAGTCTGTTATTTTAAATAAATTATTTGCGATGACAATCATACTTTCGACACTAAGTTACGAGTACAAATAATATGATGGATACAAATTTTCAAATTTTATTCCGGTGCTTTTAAATATATTTGCACTACAATAATCATATTTATTTAATGTTCGTAAGGTGACATGCAACTGAAGATGTGCTAATATTTTATTCACAAAAATGATCTGTTGTATTTAATTTTCGCCATTTTTCAAACATTTTAACGAAAGAGCAGAAATGCGAATGCACCTGATTTTTAAAATTCCAGCACTTGTTTCTTTACAGATTATCGAGGAAGTTTTTAATTCAAAGAAATGCATAACTATAAATTGCGACTACATTGCTTTTTGATATGATGCCACACGTTTTAAAGGATGCTACACCCAGACATGAGGGTTTAAAAATACAATAATTTTACCGTCTGGGATCGTCGTACATTAGTTTAAGTACCAGCATCAACATCAACGCGCATAGATTAGTGGTTACCTTGGAAACATAAACAGAATAACATTAATTTAACTAAGTGGCCAAAGGTAGTAATTGGCTTGCATTTGATAGATAGCCCATTAGATTAACCTGATATGTCTTGCTAATAGTTCTCACTGCGGTTAGCAGTGTAGTTCCGTTCGAGGCAATTAAGTTTGATGACTAACTATTAGTTTGTTATAAAATGCGTGAAACTTTACTTCCATAAATCCTGAAGAAAAGCCTCATGCAATCAAAGATGATAGAGAGCAGAAAAAATAGAGAGCAGTTCTCTAGAAATTTGAACTCTTTCCAAGTAAAATCAGTCCATTAATGGTGCTGCTCGTTTGAGATGCATTTGGACTGAATTGCACGCGATTTCTGGGATTATATGAATTATTTAACATCTAATTAAACAACTCAGGGAAGGAAGGAAATAAGTTCAGATAAGAAAATTATCTTTTTAGATAATGTAAGGAATTAAATCATGCGTCTAAAAGGGAGTACTTTATGTTCTCTTAGTTGAGCGTGTAAGAGCTCATTCGTAAACCTGAATGAAAGGATTCTTTTTTCTTGGAGAGTTGGAGATATAAAATAATTTATTAATGCAGTTTGATATTTTTCATATTTAATTTATTTAGTTTCAGGGGTTCAAAGGTAACTGAATTTTGACAAAAAGGAAATAAATTAACTCTTCATATTTCGAAATTTTACTAATTTAAAGTTTTATTTTTGAAAGAATAAGTAAACAGGGAATTCTCAGCTTCTGTGAATGTAAGAGGGTGCCAGGGGAATGGGAAGAATGGGGAAGAGAGGCACAAAAAATTCTAAAACTAATCTTTGAAGCAAAAAATAAATAATAAATAAATAAAACCATAATATACATTTTATTAATCCCAAATGTATATTATGGTTTTATTTATTATGATGTGGTGGAGATATATATATACCATATTATACATTACATATGATGGACATATATACATACAAATCTAGAAGATTCCGTACCCGCTGTTTGCAAAATAGATAAATAACTTTAAATGCAATAATAACAGATGACTTCTATGTAATAACTAGAAGGTTTTAGCCCGCCAACAATATCTCAAATCTGATAGTGACAGATTTACTAACAAAAGTTGTAGTAGAAAATCTCATGCACATTGTCGGAGTGCTTAAGAAATGAAAAAATTATAATTTGTAGTAAATTTTAGGTGTAAATAATATGAACATTAAAAGTTAGCAATAAATCTATCAACAAAAAAAACTTCATTATATATATAAACAATATTCTTTGTGAAATATCTGTTGTCGTTTCACAATACTCCTTGTGTGGATTTTTTCATTTGAACTTTAACATAGATGAGATTCCGGCATCTTGATAACGAAAATATCGGGTGCATGTAAATAATTAAACACTCAAATAAAAACTAATTACGAAAACTGAATTTAAAAAAAATAGTTAAAAACCTTAAATAATCAAACCATAACTAATTACGAAAACTGTATTAGAAACAATTAGTAAAAAACCTTAAGAGTTGTTTACTAATTCTCATATCAAAAATAATCACTAAAAAGAACTAATCATGAAAACTGGATTAAAAACAATCAGTAAAAAAACCTTAAAAATTGTTTACCAACACTCAAATCAAAACTAAACATTAAAAAAGAACTAATTACGGAAACTGGATTAAAAACAATTAGTAAAAAAATCTTAAAAATACTTATCCTTTTTAAATTAACGGTTTATATCAGATGCATGTAAATAATTAAACACTCAAATCAAAACTAATGACGAAAACTGGATTAAAAAGAATTAGTTAAAAACCTTAAACACTGAAATCAAAACAAATTATCAAAACTGGATTAAAAACAATTAGCAAAATATCGTTTACCAACACTCAAATCAAAACTAATCACTAAAATAGAACTAATTACGAAAATGGATTAAAAACAATCAGTAAAAAACCTTAAAAATATTTATCCTTTGTTGAATTAACGGTTTTCAACTGACTCCAGAAATCCTTCAACTGAACCTCAAAGTGAGAATAAATGAATCAGCATAAACCTTAACGGACTCCCGTATGTTAAATTAGCAAAAAGATTCAGTTTCCTAACACTCAAAGAAAAAGTATAGACAACAACAACAACAACAACAAAAAAATGCTGAAAGATTGGAGTTTCGCGTCAATGAAAGAAATTAAACTGCTATCTGCGTCTGATCTGTTGCCTCTGGAAAAAAGCTCTTTTGGCACGTTACTCACATTCCTGAAGCGTTAACGATTTCGGACGGCTTTTCTAATATAGAGGGGACCATAATATACATTAAGGGTGGGACCAAAATGTACATTATGGTCCCACCATTTTTCAGCCTCAAAATCAGGGGGAAACACATAAGCAATGCAAATGTTATTTTGATAATGGTTATTCCAAATTCCAGAATCATGTGAAATGGAAGGAAAAATTCAACATAAAGCCTTGAAAAAGGGTGGGATTAAATTTGATCACAAAAATTCAGCCCCACATATTAAAATTCTGCGCTTACAGAATATCTACTTTTAGATAAGATTTATTCATAATGACATTAAAATAGCGTCACATGAAATATGATAAGAACGCGTTCCATGAAATATAATAGCGTTGCATGAAATATTATACGATGAAATGGGACATATTTGTTTGTCATCTGTTGATAAACCCATATATCTCCGAATTAATTCCATTAAATCATTGTGGCATTAGTTCATCGTAACATTAAAGCAGCTATTTATAAATGAAAATAAGGACATAATTTCTGTTTTATATTTAAACAGCTAATTTTCCAGGAGTTGCTCGGGATGAAAATACTTTCAAGTCTATAAACTTATAAAAATTTAAACTTAATTAAACAGTGTTTCGCAGCAGCATATTTAGTTCATTTTCGTTTGTCCTCTCCTGTGTCGTCTGACCCTTCGGCCAGCACTTCCTTTTGTCTCCACACTTTGAACCACCTGGTACGAGTCTGGCAATCCTTGGAACTATATTTTTTCTTTCTCATCATTACTACGTCGACAACAAAAGCTCCTTAATATCATGGTTTTTATTACCATCATCCGAAGTACGGGATATTTAAATGAAATTTATTAATAAGAAAAATATTGTGTCTTACTATAAGTCGAAACAGAGTGATTTCTCTAAATTTCTGTAAATGTTAAATTGTCATATCATTTAGGCTTTGAATGCAAACACAAAATGAAATTAGAGAATCATTCATTTATAAGAATGAAATTAAATATAAAAAAACATATTTTCAAGTCTTCTCTGAAAGTAATCGTACAAAGTCAAACGCTTATTAAAAATGCAAAACTAACAGAAATCTCGATAAAAGATTATACGATAATATAATAAACTGCAAAAATTATTTCTTAACAACTTATTCCTTTTTCATATTTTTCTACTTAATGTCGAAAAAAATGAAAAAAAAATATTTCTCCTATAGAAACGTTTGATTCTTAGAGTGCGAACGATTCCAGTACGATCAACTTCAAGTAAAGGTCTTCATACGTTTCTTCAGTTGCCGTTGAAGAAGGATTTGATTTTGAATGACATTTTAAGGAATTATTCCTACATAATTTCAATAAAAAACTAGAAAAAAATATTTTTTGAACATTAACAGATGGATAAGCATACTTATATAAAGTATCAAAAACTGAGCAACAGAAGAAATAAATGCATAATAATTTAGCTATGTATGTTTAATTATGTAATACTCTTTGCAATTGAAATTTAAACAATAAAAAGAAAAAGTACAACAAAAAGAATAAATTAGATTTGAATTGCAATTGAATAAATCATTTGATAGATTTATTTCGATTTCAATTGATAATGAAATATGAATATTCACGATTCTAAGCATTGAGTATTACATTCCAACGGCCATGATTGTTCTACTGTTTATACTCTTTTAGATAAAAACATATATTCAGAAAAATTCTACTAAATGAAAATATATTTTGACAAGAGCAGCTTCGAACCTGACGCTCTTTATTTGATTACTAATTTGTAAAGTGACCAAAAGTACTCCTTTAGGAATGGTCAGCCCTCCTTTTGTAAGTTCTGTCTTCCATCGAAAAGTGTGCAATAAATTATGTTACAAATGTATCGATTATGCATTTATCATAATATAGTGCATTCTGTAATATTATTGCAATTAATAATATCTTTCTTCAATTTACAATATTTTTTTTATCTTCAATTTATTTGTGTCCTCCTTTTCATTGGAAAAAAGTTGGTCACCTTACTAATTTGTATCTTTATTTCACAATAAACAGTCATTGATCTAATTATGAACAGTTCCTTCTGCAGCAAGGCCTTCAAAATCCTTGAAGATTTATCAACCCGTCTGCTTCTTTAGAAAGAATCGTTTTATCGTCGAATAAATCACAACCCCAACCCCTTCACCTTATTTTAAGAAATAATTGCCAGCGAAAGAACTCCGACGGCCTTCACTTCTCGCGTGCAACAGAAAAACCATAAACTGGAGACAAAACAGTGATCCGAGAATGGAAACCACACATCTTTGTTTATGGGTATTTAAAGCATTACGGAACACTTCGTATGCAAATAGGGCTATCAAGAAACCGCGAAGGGGCTCTGGAACACCTTTTTGTCACGCTACTGCATCCGCACAAAGAACATGCAAGAATCAGGCTTATAGGCTGCAGTCATGAAAGCAGCAGGAAGATTCACTGAAGGATTGCCGGAGATTTATGGAATGCTTTTGCTCTTTTTGGAAGAAATCTCTCTCCTCCTCCCCTTTTGGATGTTTAAGAAAACGATTCTTTTCTGGGAGACTGTTCGGAGTGTCTTGAAGATTTTCTCTTGAATGGACTATAAAATACAAAACGTACCGACAATTCAAGGACAAGGGTTCATTTAAGTCCAAGGAATAAATGTTTCGATGGTATTTCTCTTCTTTACTGTAGTAAGGATACGATTGTGAATAAATCTTCCTTTGTTTTAAAAATAAATGAAAATAAATAATATATTTTGTAAATAAACATGTGGTTGCTTAAGGAAAATGAATATTCCATGCATAGACTGACTTTAGAGCGAGAGAAAATTTCAAAAGGCTATGCATAATTGACTCATATCGCTTATTATTTGCAGTTTCCCCGTTTTTTCCTTTTCATTTATTTAAACTTGTTTCTAATTTATTTAATAATTAACATTAAAATAATAATACTAATATATATATCTGGCTCTTTCCAAATATTTTAGGTTACTGCACTTTGTTATGGCACTTATTTTTCAGCTATAGCAACAACCAGAGCATTCCGTTGTTCGTTTATGCCGACATTGCTTCAATGAAACAATTTTTTCAAAAACGAAATTCCTTTATGGACTGCGTATTATATATTTTTAGTACATACGTATGTGTGTACCACAAAATGCATTTTGCATTAATTACTTAAAATTTCAAAAATCAATGGAAGAGAGGAGAAACGCAGCAAAAAGTCGTGGAAATATTTTTGCGCAGTTAAGACTGATATGGAAAATTCGGCCCCAAATGATATAAACGCTTGACAAAAATATTCAGTAAAGATGCGTATTGGATGTTTAAGTGAAAGTTAACATCAATATATTTAAATGGGAAAATAATTTAATAACAATTTACAGCAGCTGCTTTTAAGTTGATAGCAGGTGATCGTATAACTAGCTGCATATTCGACAAGCACGCATGATCAATCTTTATGCTCTAGGAGGCTGTTGGATAATTGAGATTAAACAAATCAAAATACTTGATATTTAAAAATTATTCAACTGATGACCGTAAAAAAGATCATTCATGCACGCTTGTCGATCATTAAGATGAGAAGCCTCCTTCAGGAAAGGTATGCTAAATTGCTTTATAATAGAGAAATTTCTCGTGGAAAACGATCACAAATATAAGTAATGTCAACGAAAAAAAGTCAATCATCAAGGTAGGCCAAAACTTTATTATAAGTCATAGCACTCATATTAAAGCAAAAGTGAAGTCAAAATATGTTTATACATGGCAAAAATTTGTATACTATGGTTTGTTTACTTTCAGATTTACACACTTTTCTTTCAACTGACTTGTTTCATGTTAGTAAAGAGGGAGTTTTGTAATTTATTTTTCTCTTATTTATTGATGTGATAGAGTTTCGAAATTTCGTACATTAGTATGTTCTCGATGCCTATTCTCTATTTTAATATTTTCAGAACTTAATTATCAGTTTTATTCAATTAATTTAATAAGATGTTGAATTCCACTCGCATGGCGGTACTTTATAGTGAATTTGAGAATTAAAATGGATATCAAGCATATTTGCAATAAAGAATTATAAATTAAAGACTAAAAAGTCGAAGATAGTTAAAGTAAAAAAAAATCTGCCATTAAAGATCTAGAAATATCCTTTGAAGAAGTAGGAGAATATCCGAAAAACGATCTTACTATGGCAGCCAAATCCAGTTGATAGCAATAAGCTTGAGGATTTCTACAGTGACAATGTTATTAATCACTTCTGAAAGAATATCAAGAAGAGAGGAAAACAATCAATATTTGTCCGATTCTTTAAAGCCTTTCAAATGGGAAAAGAACCTGACGTTTAGAAACACTAGTCTGTGCTGGTGTGTATTGATGTTGTTAGGTATGTTTGCACTTATAAGAAATTATATAATTTATTATTATGCGTTTTGGAGAGAGAGTTTTTAGAATTTATTAATCTAATCCACATAGAAATCTATGATAAATCTTTGATTAGTTTACGAACATTGCTTTGGAGTAGATTATGCTTATTAAACAAAATTCAGAAAACAAAAAAAAATGTATTCGTTTTTAAATAAAGAAGAGTCAGCGTGAGTGTTCTCCCCCTCTATTTTCTCGTATATTTACACAATACGGAGCGTTTTGCGGTAAACTTCGTACTATAATGTAGATAATACAACAGGTAGTTTCGAAAATTACCATCCCATAGATTGATTCTATCCAAAACTTAATATAGGTCTATAGTAATTTGGTCTCTGAAAATTCCAAATTTCATTAACCCAGTTTGTTATGCTTTTGAGTTATCGTACACACACGGATAGACAATTTA
This sequence comes from Araneus ventricosus, assembly GCA_013235015.1. Classification (NCBI taxonomy): domain Eukaryota; kingdom Metazoa; phylum Arthropoda; class Arachnida; order Araneae; family Araneidae; genus Araneus; species Araneus ventricosus. The sequence goes on from BGPR01000010.1 coordinate 1,441,027, forward strand.
TCCTTTAACGGATTTAATCGAATATTAGACACAGTAATACAATTAAGGTGTAAAGATCATATATTTAAATTCGTCTATCTAGCAGAATCACGAACAGACAGGTCGACAGATAATCAAATTTGGTCCAAAATTTGATACATATCAAGAATTATAGTTATAAAACCACATGGCAAATTCCATCAATCTAGCGTTTTCGAGTTATCGTGTTCAGACAGACAGGCAAACAAATTTTCCGTTAACGGATTTCCTCTAAAATTCTTTAGAAATTTACGTATAAAGACCGCATATCAAATTTCATCTATCTAGCTTGATGCTTTTTTGAGTTATGGTGTTCAAACATGTATATCATAATTATAGAAAGGTTATTTTTCAGACTCAGGGAGATCTAGTTTGTTTAGATTCATCAAAATCTACAGCCTGATTTTTTATTTATTTATTCATTTTTGACGATTACAATATTTTCTCTGGGATAGTCATGTACGAGAAAGCGAAAATATCTAAAATTAATGTAACACAGATGAAACAATAATTGTTACAAAAATAATTTTGTATTGATTTTTTCAATGTTTTGCCTGTTAAGATAACCGCAATAGATGCGGTTTCATTTACAATTTGATTCATTTGGAATACATGTCCCTTTTAAAATTCAACACAACAGAATCTCATTAAAAGAAAATTGAATATTTTTGGTTGAAACATACATTTAAGTGACTTCTTCTTTATTTAATGTGGGAAAAGTAACGTTGAAACACGAAAAAAGCAGGAATTCTCCGTTTGTTCCGTCGAAGAAAGTAAGCTTTATTTAGATATAAATGGTGATATTTCTAATTCTCTAAAGAAATGATATGTACAAAACGTAAAAAAAACGTTTACACTACAAATATTTCTATAAAAAAGATCGCTAAAACTTCTTTTGAAACATAATATCTCATTTTGGAATCATACATGTTTTATGTTCTAGTACTAAAAGATCAAAAGATCACGGAATCATCAATCATAAGCTTCATGATCTCTTTCACGAAAACACTTGTGACAGTGTCGCACCGAACGAGGATAATTGTGCCACACCCTCTTCTTAAAAGAAGTTAACTTTCCGAGGAAAAAATGATAGCCATTCATACAAACTGCTCTACTTTTAGCTGTATAATTATGGATGGCACTCTTAGGAAATAAATCACGAAAATCTTACGAGAATCTTGCAAGTAATATCCGTTAAGGGTATAATATATTAATGCGAAGTCGGCAAAGTAACCAAAAAATTTAAATAAAACGTATCATACTTCACTGCTTTTTATTTTCTTGCATACAAAGTACAGAAAAAGAAAGTATTGTAATCGTCAAAATACAAGATTTCGCCAATTTATTCAGTAAATACTTTTAATTCTGCTCTCCATAATGACATGTTTCTGGCGTGTTTTCCGCTTTATCAGAAATGTTTTACCGTTCAGTGATTAAAATCGGAACTTAGCGACTGAAGTCAGTTATTTAAAAAATACCGATAAAAATTGTTCTTTAATAACCTTATCTATTTTTCAATTCCAGTATTTTCTGTTTATTTAATTTTTTGCAGAAAACCTAAAAAAGGGGGAAGGGTTCCATTTAGAAATTTGAAAACTATTTCGTGTGATTGGTATACGAGAAAGTAAATAATAAAGAAGAAATTTCACTATATCTGTCAATAAATGAATGATGTGTATGAAAACAGTAACATTTTGAAAATATCTTGACTGAAACATTCCAGATTTTTTCATGCTGTTAAATATTTTATTATAACAGAATGGCTTATTTCAAACATAGTTTTATAAAACAATTTTTTTTCGTTGTAAGAAGAAAGATATAAATTTACGCTGTGTGTGTATATAAGTCAAAAATAGCCAGCAAATGTGCGCTAAGAAATCTCTATAATTGTCCACACTGGCTCCACGTAACAAATAAATGGCGATTTAATACACTGAAGAAGAATATAAGGCTCAAGTAAAGACAAAGCACGTCTTACGAAATAGTACATGTCTGATAAAAGGGTATAACCATACTTCAAACTATTCGAGAAAGTCTTATAGAAGATAAGATAAATATTGTACTTTGTAGTTGATTGTTATTTTGCTCTGTTAAATAACTAGATTATTTGTAAAAAAGTTAAAGGACCAATTTGAAAATTTAATAAAAAAATCTCCAGACAGAAAATATCTCGGGAAAAAGATTTAATAACAGTCGTGATCTCCTTAGAGAAAAACAATTTTCGCTAATGTGCTATGAGAAACGTACAGAAATATTAAGAGAAACCGAAAGATTTGGAGAGAATGAGTAACGGCAAAAAATATACTGATTCACAATCGAAATTTGTCCATCAAAAATTCATCGATGCATGGCTTATAACTGCTGTTTTGTTACATAAAAGACCATGTTTATTAGTTCTGGTTCAAATGTACACATTAAATGAAAATTTAGTCGGTTGTCAAATGTTGATGCTTCACATTTAGGGTTTTTTTTAAATATACTGTCTTAACGTTTTGGCATTGAAACATACAGTTTTCTTTTCAGTACAGTTCTTATTTTCAAACATTTCTGAAGATATTTATTGCACAAAAACGTCTTAAACTGCAGTCACAATTGATTTCACAAACTGATCTTCTAAATAATCATTGACGAATTTAACCTTCCAGCGGGTGTGCGTATGCAGGAGATACTTATATCGTGCTGTTTTACAAAAATAAATGCAACTGTATTTATATAATCTGTATTTATTTTCTTTATACTAAACAAAGATTATATAAATAAAAAATGTTCTTAAATTTATAAAAGAACATTATAAGTTTGTAATACGATGTACTATATAACTATCTCGTGCAAACGCTCTCCTGCTGGAAGGTTAAACATGATTTACTCTCCTATCCGAGTAAGCACCAACTATCTATATTCATGCAAGATTATAGAATTAGATTGCACTTAAGACCGGAATTAATAAAATGAATGGAATTATATGGTTTAAATTCAGAAATAAATGGAAAAAACTAACTTTTTCATACTAGTAATCACGTAGAATCAACTTTGATCATTTTTGAAATTTTAAGCATACTATTCTTATTCAATGTATGTTTTTATTCTTTTAGAAACCCGCTGAGTACTGTAACATAGACAATTACACAATTTCTTATTGAATTTTATATAGTAATGTGAATGAAATGCTTTACTCTTTATGCTGTTTAACTTTCTCTGAAAAGCTTCCCCCTTTCTTTCCTAATTATTTCTCAATTTAAAAAATAGGGAGGATTCTTCTCTCGACTTACACAGGTACTTCTACAAAAGGTCGTTCCTTGTATCGTGTGGTCCAAAACGTTGTGTGGTATCGTTGTTCCTACGTGTTATGTAACCAGCGTCTTCAACTGAAATTAATAAAAATTGTTCAGAAGTAGGAAAAATAACCTTCGCCAATAAAGATTACTTATTTTGTTTTCTGACGCTTTCTGGCGATCACTTTCAGGCATATTAAACGACTTTTATACCATCTTAAGAACAACAACCACTACATTATATTCTTAAAAATATTTATTCAGTGATGCCAGTATGATTGTGATGTTATTTTTCTGATTTACACAATGGTTTTTGCAAATATTTTTATTCTACTCACGGTAGCTTGCATGCAAATAAATGTATTGATATTTTCACCAGAAGGAGTAGTAATACGAATGTAAATAAACGCAATAACTTCCCAGATAGCAATTTTAGTTTGCAGCAAGCTTGCCACAAATTTGTCATGACAAGAGTGCAAGTTTGCCACAAATTTGTCATGACAAGAGTGCAAGCTTGCAGTAAGCTTGCAGCAAGTTAACAAAAGCTCTGAAGTCACCATGAAACGAACTTGCAGCAAACTTGCCGTGCACACTTTTTGCAAATTAAAGCAAAAAGAGAGTACGAAACACAACCGGGGATAGAACTCGCGACCTCCCGGTTCCGAAGCGGAGACGCAAACCACTGAGCCAGTCGAACTCTGAGAGGAGGAGATAGATTTCGCTAATACATCGTTCTATTCGATTCGTATACGATTTATTTTTAACTATTTTCTGGATTTCATTAATTTTTTGAGTTGAGAATATGATTTGAAGTCAAAGAGAGAGCGATTTTTGCTAATAACTACGTTTTGCTAGTAAAATAAATTATGAAATTAGAGTTCAAAAGTAATTACTTTAAAATGGGACAAAATGTCTAGTTATTATTGTTCAACAAACACTGACTGTTTTTTAGATTTATTTTTGTTTATAAACGTTAAAATTTCAACATTAAGAAAAGGGCGATATAGTTTTCTTTAAAGTGAGAGTGATATATTTAGTAAAAAGATGGAAAATGTTTCAAAAAATTTTTTTATAAAAAAGTTATCTTTTTTACAAATTATCATTGATTTATTGAATTAATAAAAAAGAATTACGGTCT